>VXBB01010676.1:809440-894568 GCA_013399915.1 Illadopsis cleaveri
TTTTTTTTTGTAAATTTATTTTTCACATGGTAGAGCTCTGATGGAGGCAGTTGTAGCCATTTGAGATGAATTCAGCTGCAGAGCAGCTTCTGTGGATGGTTTACTGCAGGATCTAGCTCCACAGGTTGGTAGAAGCACCTCTTTAAATTCAGGAGAAAAATTCTTGACAGAGTAATAACACTGTGTAGTAGCTTCAGGGTAAGAGTTTGCTTGTGGAAAGATTAATGTGGAATATTGGTAGTGGTGTTAAGACAAATCCTTTTGTTCTAAAAAGGGGTAGATAATAAGCACTATGGGAATACCAAAATTTGCACCTGTCTTGTCTGGCCTCTGTTGTTACAGATGGAGATTACGAGCTGTCATTTGTTAGCTTCTATAAGTACTCAAAACCTTTTTAATGATGATGATGAAAGGTTTTAGCTGAAGAAGCCAGGATTGTTGTTGAAAAGCTTTCTGTTTTGTTTTCATGGGGAAGTCTAGAAAGTCACAAAGCAGTCACATCTGTTCTTGCAATTATCTGGGGCTAGGGAAGTAGACAAGGAATTCAGGAAAGTTGTTCCATGTTTGCTCCTAGTTGGCTAATGTTGTTGAAGAACTGTAATTGTTTAAAAACAAAATGAAATTTTAAAAACTTGTGTGTGAAAATGGAAGGCAGTTTGTTTTGCAAAAGACATTTCCAGATGCTTGGCTATTAATTTCACACTGATTTTGACCTGAGCAATAAAACACAGGAGAAAAATAGTAAAGATCATTTATGAGGAGAAATAAAATGCTGGGCTTCATATTGAAGGGCATGTTTTAATGCATGAAAGACCAGGTTTAAAGGCACTGCAAAGGTGGAGGTGTAAAAGCAGATGACATAGCCTTTCCGAGAAATTCTGCATGTAATCCTACGGGCACTGTGGAGGTAGGTGGATTCTAACAGCCTTTCCCTTTCAGCTGCAAAAGGATTTATTGAGGGAACTCTGTAATAACTCTAGCCTGACATCCCTTAGAGCAGTTCTTGGTCTCATCTGAGTGTGTCAGGAGGATAGGGGATTTTCAGTGTAGTGGTTTAGATAATTAAATCAGTATGGTGATTTATTGTTCAGTAGCTAGCCCTGGTGTCTTTTGAAAGTACTTACCTTCAGCGTTTGTCGGTAGACATCTCTTAATCTAAATATTCTTCCAATAGTATGACAAGCACCCATTGAAAATCATGACCATCTTTAAAAAGACACATGCTGTGCTAAGGAAATTTTGTTAGAAATCAGTATCTTCATGGTTTAGTGAATGGTTGGCAGAGTAAATGCAATTCCTGAATTTGAATTTTCAAGTGTTTTATTTTCACTATTTTTCTTACTGTGCCTGCATGTTAGTGTTTAAAAGGCCACTGTCTTTGAAGCTTGAAAACCCCTAAGATTTAAAATATATTTGAAAATAAATTTTTGCTAACTCTGTGCAACCAACCCTGAACTTCCCTGTTGACTGACAGAACCAAAATGACTAGGTAGCCAATGAGAGCAAGATCATTTAGTTTAACCAAATTATCAAACCCTCTCAGTCATCATCTATATTTCTTGAGGGGAAAGGATCAAATGCCAAATAATTTTTAACTTTCTAACGGGAAGAACAGTTAGCCATATATCTGTAGGCTTTTAGTATGTAAGCTGTTAATAGGGTTGCCCTTGCTTGTCTTCTAAAATCATTCTGATTTGCTGAACTCTTCTGATTTGTGCGTGCATATTTGTCTTTGGGCTTTTCAGTGTGAGGCGTTCTGGGTAATCAAAAGTTAATAATAAAATACTTCCTGTTCTTAAGTCATCTGTGTAATGCGTTTTTGGTTTGGAGTTCTTGTCGTTTAGTTTAAGTAAGTTCTGTCATAAATCTCCTATTTGCACTCTGTCAATATATATAGCTTTAAATACTGTATTTACTTTATTTAATTGCCTTTCTGCTTAAGAAGTCATAGGAATCTTTCATGTAGGAAAAAAATCCTTTTGCAATTAGGTGCCTAAAATAGTAGTATATCTTTGATGCAAAATTAATGTGGAATTAAGGTTCATAAGAGTATTTTGAAACTGTTTGCTGGTATAAAAACTTCAGAGTATAGCTCACCAAAAATCAAAGGTAAATGGTCAAGTTAACGGTACAAAGACAACTAAAAAATTTCAGAAAGTTTTTCAATTCTTTAAATTGGAAAATAAACTTGCTGTTGAAGAGGGAAAAGTCTTAAAATTTCCATTATAAAGTTTTATATTTCATCACCTGGAACTTAAAATTTACAAAGGAGTTTGGAAAATCAATCCATTAAAAGGTATCAAAGTGTGAAAAGGACCAACTTTTCTGTGCAGGCCATTTCAAAAAAGTTGTTGATCATTTTAAAACACTTATGCCCGTCTAAAGAGCATCATTAAACAAGTCATACAAAGCCACAATTTACTAAACCAGTGCTACACAAAAGTGCTAATGAATACTTTTTAGATTGAACTGGCCTAAATTTTGTGGTTCATATTTGAAAGAGTAACAAACTATTGAGGTGTAGTCATAAAAATCTGAAACCAGAGAAAAGTGATTATAATAACACCATTACTTTGTTAATTTTTCTCTAAATTAGATGCCCTAATAATTATGAGAGTACAATTACTTTTGAAAGACTTCTCCATTGTCCTTAGTTAAATACGTACACAAGGTAATCTCCTTGTGTAATCGAGCAACTAGAGAATTAATAATCAAGCAATTAGAGAATCCCCCCAAAAAACTAGGAAACAACACATCTAGCATGGGGTACAACATGTGAATTTTTCAGTTTAGGTCTTTTATACCCTCCTCTGACTTTGTCATGCGCAGTGTTCTGTTCCCAGTTACAGTCTGCCATAGGCCATGGCTTCTTGCAGAGTGGCAATTTCCACTATTTTATTTTCTGCAGGAAAAAGATGGCAGCTTGTTTCTGCCAAATATTGAGGTTCAGAGGAGAAAGAGAAAATAATAGTCCAGTTATCCAAAGGGTGGTAACTAGCAATTGTTATAGTGCCAAATTTGACAATTTGGTTAGCTCATTTTGTTTACAAAAGGTGTTCCTGTGGACTTTATAGGATGAATAATTGTATTTTAAAGATATTTTAACAATCCACCAACTTGAATTTATTATTGCATGCAATTTCTATGTTATTTCTATTCATATACAACACTATTAAAATTTCAATAATAATCATATGCTTTCCAATTTATAGGCCTGAAATCTTTGGAAGTTTTCATTTTAGTTCTTTTGTCATTGACAGTGTGACTGGTGACAGATTTTTAAACATGCAGTTCCCATTGCCTTCAACAGGAACTATTAAGTACTGTGAGTCTGAAAAACAATGACCACACCATCACAATGATAGTCACATTATTCAATCCTAAATAGATTTTGGTCAGTTGTTGTTTTTTTTTTTTTAAATATATGAATTAATTAATTGACAAGTAATTGTTTCCCTATATATATTTATTACACCAAGATTAATGTTCTGCCCAGCATCTATGTATTCCTCTAATCTCCTAATTAAGTGAATTATACACCATGGACCAGATTCAGTAATGAAGTAGAGATTGCTTGCAGGAATTAAACTTTGATGCTTTTTAGGTTGAAAACAATATTGATGCTCTCATTCTGAGATTCCAGTCAGTGGTTATCCCAAAAATTTGTTTAATTTTCTCTGGGAGAAATTGAGTTGTAGAAGATAAATAAGAAAAGAGTTGTCAGTGTTTTAGTTTAGTTTTACTAAAGCATCCTAGTTTCTCATAATTCTCTTTGACAACATAATAGTTGCTAAGGTAACCCATATCTAATACTAGTATATTGTTTGAGAAGAGTATGTAACCTGAATTGTTAAATAGCAAGATGTCCTCTTCTGACTTCTTAACTGAAATGTAACCTTACAAAGGGAATTTATACTCATCTAAATTCAGGCAATTTATATTAAGATTATGGTGATGTACTCGAAATGACAATTTGTCTTCCCTCCCATTCCCCAAGTGGTTAGTGCTCATGCATCCTAATTTGTTCATTCAAATCCTTGTTTGTCCACTGGGACTTCACAGATAATCTGAAAGATGCAAAGTAGCTTCAAATTAAATAGTAAATAATGAAAGAAGGCTAAGAATATGATAATGCTATCTTCTTGGCAATTAGGTATCTCAAGTGTATAAACGTTTACATAAACAGAAAACTTTTCTCCAAACACGAGACTATGACTTCCTTCAGGAAAGCGTGGCAGTCACCACAGTCACTTTACTCAACTTGTTTAATATTGCTTCGTAAATGTAATTCATGTATGAATTAATGTAATTCCATTATGTTTCATTTTTGGTATTTATAGCCCTCAGAATGTGTTTTTATTTTTATTTAAACAAACAGGTCATCTCCTGGGGCTTCACTGTGTAGGGCAGGTGGGAGAAATCTCACTAGAATTAGCCATGCAGATCTCTTCAGTGAGTGTTCTTGTCTGGTGTTTTCCTTGCAAAGTCGCTTCCCTCTCTCCTGCCCTCCACCCATTTTTTTTTTTTTTTTGCCCTCCTCTTCCAGTGTCTGTCCATCCTGCCCTATAAAAATCATACCACGATATATATTCAGCGATCATTGCTTGTAAATAATGTATTTTTAGTATCATCTTACATTACCTTCTTCTTTGGCTTATTTCTGAGATAGTCCTTTGTTGGGGATGCAAAAGAGCATTTTCACTGACATGGTTGTGAAGTAGATTTTCTGACTTGGTCAAAAGATAAACTTGTGGTTAGCCAGTATCTTTCAGTCCAGTAGGCTAAGGCAACAAAACACTTTGTTTTCTCTCTGTTGAACTCCACATTAGACAATGTCTGCAGTTCACAGAAAGTCGTATTTCTTATGAGCTGGAAAATACAGGTGCAACCAGTGCCTCACACTTTGGCTTTTTACTTAAACTGATAATAAGCCCTACATCTAACCACTTCCTAGATTGCAGTGAATAGCAGCTTGTGAAACCACAGTTAATTAAAGTTTAGAAAACCACTGTTTTTGATATCTTGTGTTCTGTAATTAGCTCCATATATTCTACATTAAATCATCAGAAACCAACAGTATCACTGAATCAGTGAATGGGAAAATAAGAGGCACAGGGATATTTTAAGTATATATACAAGCAGAAAAGTATGTTTCAGAGCATAAATATTCATTTTTCAAATGGGTGTTTAAAAGGGTAAATGAGGGAAATAGAATGAGAGGTGCCTCTTTAAAAGGCTTTGCAACTCTTTCAAAATCCTGCTTGTGGCATGATTGGGGCCACAAGCAATGCCTGAATAGACTTGTTTAAAATGTTACAAGGAAGATTAATGGCCTGGTTGAGAACATAAAGCATCATAACTTTTTATCATTTCTGTTAAAAAGAGTACCCATACTATGTTAATAGCAAGCCCAAATGAATATAATTATCTAGCTATCTATCCATCTATTTTTATCAAGATACTTGATCTAGTTGACCATCAGATTAATTAGAGATAATTTGGTCACATCTGTGGACAGTGACATTGTTATAACTGAAGACATCAGGCTTAATGAAAGACAACTAACTAGCAGTCCTCAGGAAAATGGTACTTTCTCTAAGAAATATTGGATTTGTTAGTACTATGAGTTTATTACATGGCAGATACCATCTTTCCTTCTTTTCTTTATTGTCAAGGAAAGGGCTGAAAAGGAATTGAATGTTCAAAGGAAAATGTATATTTATTCATTATGGTAAAAGTAATTACACTGTTTCAAAGATTTACTTCATTTTTAATAACACCAAGAATCAGGCTGAGGCAGTTGTTTATAGTAGTGCCTTAAGATTCAACCTATTCTATTTTAATGGATTTGTTCATATTGTAAGCAGCACCAAATTTCATGGGAGACTATTAGAAATAGAATGAATCAGTCTGCTTTCCTGTCTTTGAAGGATCAATTTTAAATAGCTTTGAAAAAGTAGAGCATTGCAGAAATGCATCTACTTTTATTTTATAGCTGATACTAAAACCATCTTCTCAAGTTTGTTATATTACATACTATTTTGAGGTTTCAAAGAAATTGTAAGTGATACTGCCAAAGGAACATCTGCTACTCCCAACTTCTAATAAAAAAACTTGTGACTCCCTAATTTTCTTCAAGAGAAAGTAGCTAAATTAAAGTCCAAAATTGGAGTAGTTTCATTCTTATTTTAGTTAACGGCTTGTGGTTTGACATTCAGCTAAAAGAAACAAATGTATTTTCCTACCAGATATTCTATATTTAGGTATACTGGCATGCATTTATTTATTTTTGTATGTACCATTAGTTTCCTAAATCCAAAGGGTTAAAATGTTCAAATTGACTATGGGTTACTGAGGAAAAAAAATGTTTGGTTATGTATTCAGAAGAGCTTCTGGCATAGTTAGTCAAAACAGATTTTAAAATTATTTAGAATTAATTTGTTTCTAAAATTCAGCAAGTCTCTCAGCATAATTTAACAGATCTAGAAGGATCAGGGTTACCAGGTAGATGCTTTGCAATACAATCACAGAGATGCAAGGCTGGAAGAGAACTCAGTGGGACTGGGCCTTTTCTGAGCAATTGTCCTGCATTAAGCAGGGAGTAGATGATACACTAAGCTCATTTTTTCCTAGATTCTAGTGCTGTTCCTGAAGTCCAGGGATGAAGATTTTAGAGATTCCCCATGTCATCTGTTGCACACTTTACATTGTAAAAACCATTTTCAAACACTTAAATAATTTCTGTCATTGATGGACCAGGAAACAGCTGATCATCTGATGCTCTTTTGCATGTTTTTTATCTCCTGTCAGCCTGCTCTTGTCAAGATGAAAGAAAGTTATGTCACTCTAATCTTTTATCATAGTTCATTCTTTTGTTTTCATCTTCCTCTTTCATGTGAATATCCTGTTTCTCTCTGTCTGTATGTCACAAGTGCTGGAGCAGAAAATGAACACTGTGTTTTAGCTGAGACCTCTCTAGCAGCTCAATATCTGTTTTTATGATGTAAATATCTGAAAATATCTGAATGAGATTGTTTTTTTTCAAATAGGATCCTATCATCTCTTATTCAGGTTTTGGTCTCCTCTGTAACACTTTTTATTCTGTTTCAGACTCTACTTATGATTTTGTATTTATGTTTCTAATATTTTACTCCTAAATGCAAGGGATTTCAAAATACTTTTTCTTAAATTTCTCTTATTAAGCATACTTTCCCTATTAATTTTGATTTTTATTTGTTGTGCAATCACCTTAACTTGTGTGAGTAATATGTGTCCAAGTATAATGAGATAACATGAAATGTTTGATGACACTAAGAATGGATTTATTAGGACAGAGATGAGGTTCTTTCCTTGCAAAATAATGCTTTGTTCAAGGACATTTTACCTTCAAGGCAGGACAAGCTCTGATTTGCAGTGTCTGCTGTACAGGAATGTTGGGTGTGTTCATTTTATTGTGATATGAAATGAACAGAAAGCTGTTGTGGAATGCAATTTAACATGTATACTGAAGGATCAAATTAAAGCAGTGCTCACTGTAGAAATAATTTTCATTATCTTTGACAAATACACTTTCCAGTTGTAGCAAACAGTCATTTCTAGTGTTTAATGTTTGATAAACCTCTTGTGAACATACTGGGATAAGTAGACATTTTCTTAAGAACACATACCCATTTCCAGTGGGGAAGTTCCTAGAGGGAACTTAAAGAGCAGTTCATTCACTGACTCCAAACAGTTACTGGTGTTGGCTGGTATTGTAGAAGAATGTACATAATGTTTTTTTCTATTCAGAACAGCTGCACTTATGTTTACTGTTTATTCCTTGTCAGCTACTGTCAGTAAACTAAGAACTAGAGCTTTGTTACAGAAAATAAAAAAGCCAGGCTTCAATAAATCATAAATACAGCAGACGCAACGTTTTCCTGCTTGAATTTTAGGTGTGTCTATAATGTAGGGATTAACAGTCACAGTAACCCCATTGGCAGTAAGATCTGAGCAAACATTCTTAAGGCTACATCTACAGGCCCTTCCTGCCATTTGCTTGCAGGAATTTCTTTTTGCATTGATTCATTTGGGCACTTAATTGGCTGTCAGTTCAACTGCAATGTTATTCCTCCTTTTTGATGATCATTTCATATTGTAAGCAAAATTCAGATTGTCTTGTTCTCCTGACTGAAGTAAAAGGTGTTCTACAATTCAGCCTTCAGGTATGTATACTGGACTTGCATGGTGTCAAAGTTTCAGGGAAAGAAGTTAAGCTGTGGTGGAATCCTATTCTGCTAAATTTCAGCTAAATCTTGGAGCCAGTGTTTCGGTAAAATAAATAAAGACTGTGAAAAAATATAAGGATATCATTATAAATACTGAGAAGAGATATTCTCTTTCTTGTTCCCAGTATTTGATATATAAATCTTCATAAAGTTTCCCTTCTAGAGGGGAATTGCAGGTATAATACAACATTCATCAAAATAAGACAACCTAGAAAATTACATTTAACTTTATATTCAAAAATGAAGGTAAAGGGGTTATTTATAGCAGCATTTGAAAAACGCACTTCTTATTTAGCTGTCAACTCATGCATTTGAATGTCCATGAAGGAATATTTTAGTGCAAAGTGATGTCACTACTATTTAAAACAGGCACTAAATACTCTACCTCTTTAATCCCAAGAACAGTACAAGCACAAAAAAAACCCTACCTTAAGAGCTTAGGGTTGAAACATAAAAAGATTATTGTGGATATATTCAGAAAGTCATCAAGCAATGAAATATTGATGTAGTTTTAGAAGGGCCTCTGTAGAGTTCTACTTTAACTCTTCAGTGAGAGCTGTATGAGAAGAAAATATCTCTTGCTTTTGAAAAAGTCAGCAAGTAATCAATATAGAGTTCTGCCCGGCAAATGGATACAAGACTGCAATGACTTCTTAACAATGAGCTGGATTAAGCAGGGAATAAACTTTAAATGTCCTTAAATACTGTGATGAGTAGTTAATAAGGGAGAGTTGAAAGGAAGACCCTAAGACAGGGAGGACAGAGTTACTACTTAGGAAAATATTTTGTGTTTCCAAAACTTAAGACATGACATTATCTACTGGGTTATAGCTTTTTAAACTTGCAGTTATCATCCTCCCATGTGCTCAGGCATGAGACAGGAACAGCCAAATAGTTTTAAATGCATTTCATAAATTTGGTTTGAAAATGTTATAATGAAAGTTACTCTGAAGTTCAAAAATTAAAATATTTAGCAGTTGTTACTAGGATACAAAAGGTATACTTTTTTCTTATGGCATAGATATACATAATTATATGGTGTGGGAAGAGCTCACTCTGAATTTTGTTTTAAAGTCTCATTCAGAAGAGAGAAATGTATAACAAAGGAGAGAGTGCACTCTAAAAATTTAGGTTTTGGAAGTAGTTACGATTTAAATGTTACTCTGCCACAAGTATACTTAATAGGAGCCCAGACTCTGGGATTAAAAAAAACCCAAAAAACTAAAACTAGTTTGTATATCTACAGTAATTTGAAAATGATAAAAAAAGGACAGATTATTTCAGGAAGTAACTCGAGATTAAAACTGACATACTGATTCAACTTTGAAGTTTCTTGTCTTGGAGATAATCTATGCCATAACTTGTTCTATTCTATTAAAACAGCCGAAGTGTTTACTTTTTAATGCTTCCTGTTCAGCTCAATGAATTTCAACTACATCAGGTCCTACTTCCAGAATAGTAAGGCTGGGTCTATGCCTACTGAGTCTAAATATGTCCAAGTTGTGAGATGTCTTGCATTTCTTTGAGTCTTCTATATAGAATCCTATTCACTACTGTGTCCACAAATTCTTAATGCAAGCAAATACAATTAAAAACCCATTAGAAAGGTGGAAAAAAGGCATCAGAATTTGACTTCTATTGCAAGTATCTAGTTGACTCTGCAAGCTTTCTGGATTCTGGGGCTTGCAGGAGTTATATGTTTCATGGCTTGAGATCTCTGCAGTTGCCAAAATGGTAGCAACACAGCTTTCAAGCAGAGTTGCTTATACAATTTTTCTCTCCTTAATTAGCTGAAAGAATAAATCAGTGAATCAAAGTTCTTACCCAAAATAATACAAGAATCACTGGATCATTTTGTAAAAAACCAAATACTTCCAGTAAAGGAGAGGCAATTTTGTAGTGCTCATGAAATACTCATGAAGTAGCACGTGCTGCTTCAATGAGACTTACGAGATGCACTGAAAAAATCAATAACGTGCAACTGCATCCAAGAAAGATAGTTGTGTCTGTGTATGTATTTCCTAGGGACAGAAACCTCTAAAACTATCATGATGAAGTGTATTGACAATAAGATCTCCCATACAACACAGTACTGAGAGTCAGTTTTCTTCTTTGCCTTAAAAATGAATGTGTGATTTATCACTGATACATATGATCACAAAAAAAATCAAACTGTGTTGTATGCATATATAAACACAACTATTTGTGTACACATACATGATTATAGATATTTATGATAACTTACCAATCACTTACGTTTTTTGAAAATAGCTTCCAGAGATTGTTGCTGTTGATGGCATCCTCTGAGAATTAATGAACTAGCTCTGAATGTGTCAGCTCTGTCTTCACAGTGTGTCTCTCACACCTATACTGTCTATTTCAAAAGGTGTCAATATGCATAGGCTTTGGGTAAAAAGCTGCAATTTCCCAGAGGAACACTGACGATTAGTGGCATCCTGTGCTATTTCCATGCTGCTAGCTTCCTTGGGAGCATCTTTCAGTTGTTTCCAGCACAACTGGAATTCCAGGCCTTCTCTGTGAACTGCATAGAAGCTCTTTTTAGGGGAATATTTAAACATTTAAAAAAAAATCTCAAAAGTTTAGCCTGAGGAAATGTTATGCTTTTAGTTAAGCTATAAGACTGTTATCCAATGCTACATTTGCGTATCTTTATTCTTTTATTCCCACCTGAGACAGGCAAAACCAGAAAGGTACAAATGTGTTCATTTTCCCTTGTGATCTCTGTGATCTTTCTCCTGTTGGTGGTTATGTAGAGTAGAGACTAGGCATTATTTGGAAAGCAATCTTCAAACTGCAGTAACATAAATATGGAGGTAGAATTTGGAAAACTGTCCCTGGTTTTAAGATGTAAATTGATGCAAGGGCATGCATGGATACCCAGCAAATGAGGTCCTCAGTGAGATAAAAGGAAAACTCTGCACACACATGAAGAGAGCCTGAACAAGCTTTTGATAAGAGGCTGTAGCACACTATGGAAAGAGAAAATTAAGGGAGCCTGTGAAAGGCAGAGAGCTGGAGGCCGAGGAAAGAAAGGTGCTGTCATCCTGCAGTCTGGTTCTCATTTGCAGAAGCATTAAAGTGAGTAGGGCTGGTACCCCTCTATCTCTGTTTCATTTGACTGGCAGAAGTTGCATCCCTGAAGCGAGGCCAGCTGAATTCAGCGCCACTGGAGCTTATTTCAGCAGCCCTACCTGCTCGGCAGCCCCAAGGTGATGTGCCTCTCATGCAACCATCTGTGCTGCTGTGACAGTAACTTCATCTAAAGCAGTAAAAAGTGCTGCAGTAGATGGGAGGTGTGGCAACCTTCGTGACTTCCATCTCTGCCATGTGCAATAAATATCCTCTCATCCTCTCCTTATTCCTGCCTTTGGCAGCCTAAATGGATTATCTGCCTCTGTGGATTTTTATTTTTTTTTTAATTCCTTTGCTTAAGGCATAAGAAGAGGATCCTGGAACTTGATTTCTCCGCTTGGGTGTTTGCATACAGACCCAGCTACAGATCATTTCACTTCCTTCTGCCTTTCAACTTGAACAGGGCTACCACTTTCTTAGCAGTGCACATTAATGTTGCACAGAGAAGGTGTCTTTATAAATGAGAGACTCACAAGTGCTTTTTCTTTTGTATGGCATAAATGCAAGCAAGTAAGAGTGTGTGCTTTTTCATGTAGGTCAGGATTCCTAGAGGCTTTTCACACCTATTACTGCATATACTTATGAGAGAAAACAAAAAGCCATTGTTATGCAGAGAAATTTGTGTCCTTAGGGCAAACTCGAAAGAGTTGGATATCTGCTTTCTCTCATAGCTTCTAATGATGCTAGTGGGAGGGTTACCTGTGATTATAAGGGAAGAAAACAGACTCTGTATTGTGCGTGTTACAAGAATGTGCATGTACTATAAGTTTCAAAAGCATATCTTTAAATCTAAGCAGGACTTGGAGTGTTCCTGTAAATTAATTTAAAAAAAGAAACAAGAACAAGAAACTCCAAGGATATTTAATTAAAAAAATATTTTATTTCTTTCAAATTACTGATCCTAGTTGGATTCCAGGGAAGACTAGGTTCCTTTGAGGTTTTTATAGAATCCCTTTTAGTTTGATTAAACTGCACTGATGTTTGTTAGTTTCTCTGAACTGTGCCAACTGATCAATGAGTCATAACTCAGAAACTGCTTGACAATATTTTCTTCAAGACAAGAAAGGAAAGTAAAAAGTGGGAATTTCTTTTGTGGAGAGGTAATTATTTTAGACATAGTATTCAGTACTTGTAAGTGTCCTGTCATGCCAAGTATTTGACTCACTTGTTTTTGTTTCTCTAGTCTTAACTTAGTGCTTGCGTTATTAAACATGAAATTCCTTACTCCTGGGGGCAGCAACCTAACATTACTATTTTTTGCCTCTCCTTTAACTGGTAGAGTGTAGTGTTAGTACCTTTAGAGTGTTAGTGTAACTATCATGAGAAACAAAAGCAAAATAAAGGCTTTTCTTAGTTTAGCATTAGAGCTGATCTTGTGTAGATTGTAGGTCAGTGCTGTTATGTTCTGAATTGTTTATCCTTGGAGCAGGTACAGTGCAAGGAAAGACAGATAGTGGCATACAGATAAGGTTATAATATCCAGTTTCATATCCAGATTTATACCTGGTATCTGTCTAACACACTTCTGGATTCTTCAGGTAAACCAGTGAAGAGTATCTAAAACAAAATTGGTTGTATTCATTCTCTCACAGGACTTGTGAGATCTACGAATTGCCTTTATGCTCATTTTACAGATTTGATAAGGCTGTTACAAACCTGTATGCTGTGAAATTCCTGGTGCCAGAGTGAGTCTAAAGATTTATTTGTATTAGCAGCTGCTGTCCTTTCAGCTGTGATGGTTTTGGTGTTGCAGGTCTATGTTTCTTTTTCAGAAGTTTGCCTCTTGTTTATTATTCAGCTACATACACAGTCATGCTGGCATAGCAAGGAGATACTACTTCCAGATGCTTTACATTATGAAGGTTTGGCCTAGATACTGTGCTCAGGAAAACGCAAGAAATATGTGTCAGCACAAGAAATTAATCATAAATTAATCATAAGTCTTCAAGTTAAGCTACATACTAAACAATACTTTAGGCTTGAACTTCAACTAGATAATTTTAAATTTGTTGAACTTTTTGTTCAGATCTGCTGCTTCAGTGAGGGTTGAATTCTTATTCTACTTAAACTAGTGTCCTACTCTTTTCCCTTTGAGAAAGAGACCAGATTCCTTTAACAGGGTACAACTAACATTGTAAGCACCACAATTAGTCACTAATTTTTTTCTGGGGCACTGTTATGTGTGGTATTCCAGGCTGGATAGTCTTGTGACATTAGTCTGTATTATTTCCGTCCTTTTGTCCAAGCCTGTATCTTTACCTGTTGCCTAAATTTTGTCTATTGACCTGTCTTGTACGTTTGTAAACAACTCAGGGGATTTCTGTGTGGTATTTGTTTTGATAGAGCTAAGTGCATGTACAGAAATACAATATAAACAAACCTGAAAAAAATTCTGTGTGATCCAACACTAATTGTCATTCTTGGCTGTTGTACAGGCCAGCAGAAGTTCAATGTTTTCTGCTCTGGTTTTCATCTTGAATCATTTTAACTAACAGTAAATATGCAACTGTTTGTCTCTATCTTAGTTCTAAGCATATTTATTCTTATTAAAGTAATTTGAAATTGTTTCCTGGGCAGAAAAACAGAAGCAAACCACATTTTTTTACTAGAGGAATCAATAGAGAACTTGATGTATTTGTCAAATCTATCTTGACAGAAATTTTTCATGCTCAGGAAAAAAAAAAGAAAGGTCATCTCAAACCTAAAACATTGGTATGAGTTGAGAATGTGTTGCTATGACAGAAGAAGTGTTCACTGTCAATTAGTATTTATTATAACAGAGCTTGGAGAACATCACCTCCCAGAAAATGGTTTCCATCAGGAAAGATATTTTAGATAGCTGCTATATGTGGACAGCAGAAATGTCTATGGTCTTGGGTTGTATCTCCCCTGTCAGATAAATAAATATTTGTTAAATCAAAGGTTGATTATTTTTTAGCTGACCTATTAGGGGTGACATGAGAAATTTCTGTGGAGTAAATTAGATGATGCCATCTATAGGATAAATGTCCACTTGACAGATGGCTGCTTCATTATCAGATTGTTATCTCCATCAGTGGTGAGCAGCAAAACAGCTAGAGATTATCATGGTCCTCCTGGGAGGCTGTCCCACCACCATTCTGCTATGAAATGGCATCTCTCTGACAGCCACTGACTACTGATGTCACAGCACAGCACAGGGAGTATCTTGAGAACACCAGTGAGTGGCAGGCATGCTGGTGGAGTGAGGCAAGTAGGACCACCTAGAGTAATATAGATTAAATTATAACAGAAGTGATAGACTTACTATAAAGTGACTGAAAGCTTCAGGTAAGAAGCATTTCAGCATTTCTAAGTTGCAGCTATGATGTTACTTTTCAGAGTTATGCTGAAATTCTCCATTTTGTTCTAAAAGGTGTGTACCATCAATGAAGTTGAGTTTTAATTTCTTGCATCAAGTCATTTCTGCTTTCCACTCTGTGAGTAAAACCTTATAGCATGTGTAAACTCTGCCTATAGATGACAAACTTCGAGAGAGTCAAGTGAAATTATAAATGGTATAGAATTCCAATATATAGTTTAGTCACTGGAAAAAGTACCACTTATGCTGCCCTGGGTATTCTGTCCAAAGGATTTAAATGATAAAATAATAAGTATCCACTATCAAGTAAAAAAATGTAAAGTATAATTAGAAGTACCACTTATCTTGAACAGTTCATTAAATTGAGATTTCATAATGGTTATTATGTCACAAACTCATACAGCATTTATAGCTTTATTGTATCAATTATCTTTAATTTTTGGTACATTTTAACTGTCATATAAGTTGACTAATATTAAAGATTATTGGAGAAAACATTCTTATTCCTGAGATCCTGATGACTTTATTCTAAAACATTCAAAAGTTGTATAATTTTGCTGTTTCAATTACTTTTTCTTTCTGTTTTGGGCTGCCATGAGAATGACTAGAAAGTGATGGCAATTTTGTGTTACCATTAAGGGCAATGATTCACGGTATTCTCACAACAAACGCCTCTTGAATCCAGAATACCATAAAGTGATGGGTTACTTGTTACATATGTATTGTTTAGTGTGCATGCTGTAAGTTGTAATTATGGAAATAGATTCTAGATCAGTACATTTTCTTCTAGAATCCACTTGTTTCTCTGGCAACAAAAATCCCAGCAGAAGTAAGACACTGAAGTAAATTCTTCTGCTGGAAAACAAAATAGAAGACTCTTTTATTTTTTTAAACTTCACTTCTTAGTTCTACCATTGATTTTGTTTTTCACCTTAGTAAAACCCTCCGCCTTCAAACCAGGAAATGTGGCTGTTATAGCACTGTGGAGAAAAACAGGAAGAAAAATTTTGGAATGTTTGGTTTTTTGACCATCTGAATTACAGTGTCACAGCACTGTTCTGAAGCTTGCTAAGTAGCATATTTTGCTAAGAGCAACTATTTAAATTATAGACCAGAATCTGTTGCTTTATTATCACAATGTAATAGATGGATCAACATGTTACTTTTTTTAAGGCAGGCAATGGAGCAAAGAGAAGAAGAAATATTATAATATTATGAAAACCACATTCATTCAGAATGGGAAACAGCTGTTTCACCAACTCTATTAGCAAGATAAAAATATTTTAAAATTAACAGTAGCAGGACACTTAATCTATGTTTTGTATTATGTTTTGCAAGACTTCCAGTTAAAAAGCAGCACAAATCCTTCTAGTGGCTGCATTTCTTGAAGTTGTAGAAAGAGAAAACCTTGAAGCAAAAAATAGGAAGGCCATGGTGGTTACTCCCATTTGCTGCTCTTTCAACTACACATTTAGCTGAAACCAAAACTGCATATTTAATAGAATTTAGAGGACAGAAAATAAAATATTATTATTGGTATGGGATACAGCTACCACAGGAATATATATTTTAGAAAACTTCCGCTGAGTGAGTACTGTTGCAAGAATTATTTTACTAAATCTTCTTTTCCAGCATAGCTGTTACATTTCTCATCAATTTCCCTGATCATTTTGAAAGTGTAAATGACTACCTTACCATTGATGGAAAAAATCACAGTATATACACTCTTCACATTGCAGTATTGAGAGTGCCATTTTGACACTAAGTGGTATGAGGATTTTTAAATATAGATATCTATATAAACACTTATTCTTGTCCTTTCCATCCTCCAAATTGGCAGCATGTTCAAATATTTCTTCATCTCTCTCAAACGATACAGATGAATTGCTCTGGTGCAGTACTGTGGACATAATGTCTGTAGTAATGTCTGCATACAGAAAAGCCTAAAGCCTAAACTTCAGATGCTTCAGAAGCAGCTTCCTGCTTAGGCTTGCCTTTCTGCCTTTTTTAATTCTTTGAAAATACAAATCAATGCATAATTTTAAAACAGACTGTAGAGTGAATAAAAACAGGTGCCTCACTTTGCTTGCATTGTCTGTGACTAAGTACTCCTGTCCACTGAGTTTGTCAGTACGATTTGTGCTGTGGTAAAATACTTTTTAGGACTCAATTTCAATGTTTAAATACTTTTGACTTCATTTGGAATATTTTTTTCTCTTTGTAAGGGAGAAATAATTTTAGTTATGCCAGATGTTATTACTCTGCTCCTTATTGTTTAACCAGAAGCATAATTCTTAGTGCTGTATGAAACACAACTGGTGCATTTTTTTTAATCTATAGATGAGAGCAAGAATATTTGCTGTCTTTGTACTGGGATATGTTAATATTTTGCATTGAAGGACGAGAAGACAAAGATTGTGGCTAAGTTTCAGAGGAAAGGCAGAATGTGAAATGTTTCAGATTTCTAGAGGGGTTTGGGAAATGCAAGTAAATGGGGCCATATTTTTAAATTACCCTTTGTTCTGTTTCTGGAGTTCCATCCATCACTCAGTGAACATCTTCAAAGGACAGGTGTAGTGGCATGTTAGCTGCAAGGCTGGAAATGTAAGACATAGGCAAACTCTGCAGTGGGAGTTTGTTTACAATTATTGCTAAAGAATAATTAGGCACTTTTTGACTCTTGTCATTTGTCTTGTTAGATAAATTGTACTTTGGAAATGAGCTATCCACTTATAAACTTTCCCAGCTATGTAACTTGGTAAAGTACAGCACTTTGTCAACGCAGATCCATTAACCCTCTGACTGGCGCTCTTCTCTTGGATTTGGTTGCAGCACCACACAGAAGCCCCCAGCCCATCACTGCTGCCCCCATCAGCCCTGCCCCTGGATGTATTAAACAACGCCGTCGCTGGATTTAGCACCGTGGAAGAACTTATCCGCTACCTTGAACCGGATCGGTGGCAGCTGGATTTGGAAGATTTGTACAGGCCAACGTGGCAACTTCTTGGGAAAGCATACATTCATGGGAGGAAGTCAAGAGGTAATTCACTCTTCTGTCTGGCCTTGCAGCTTTCTACGGGTATGATTTCTTGGCAAAGAATTAAGAGCGTTCTTCACCTTGAGTTTCGGTTCCAAGAAAGGAATACGAACAGAGAGCAGATACCATCGTTGTTAGCTGTCCTCACCACTGAATTATTTGAAAAGGGAAAATAGCTAAACTCAAAACTTAAAGGAATTTAGCAGGATAGGGCAGCAAAGGAGACTTAAAAAAAAATAAAATAAGCAAACACAATAGTTTTCTGTAGGGAACCTGGGAGATCTTTATTTCCCTAAAGTAGCAGGGCATCTTGACAGGGTATCATTTGAAATTTGTGGGGTTGTTTTTTTTTTTTATGGAGGGCAAAAACTTTATTTTTATTTGAGGTAGATAATGTCTTGCACTTACTATATCATGTGAATGATTTTTCAATCTCTACATTAAATGAATTGAGAGCAATTACCTAAATGTTTCTCTTTGATGACACCTTA
Organism: Illadopsis cleaveri; assembly: GCA_013399915.1. NCBI lineage: Eukaryota > Metazoa > Chordata > Aves > Passeriformes > Timaliidae > Illadopsis > Illadopsis cleaveri. Next base: position 827,729 of record VXBB01010676.1, read on the forward strand.
GGAAATACCATGTGTCCATGTTTGGGTTGATCATGCAAATGTCAATTTCATCAGTAGTAAAGTAGATTGTGCTTTCAAAATTTGTAGATTTATTGATGAGCAACTCATTTTCTTCCTTCTACATCTGACACTCATTAATTTCCTGCCATGTCCCATCCAGATGCTACCCACTACTTCATGTTTATGGATAAAATGTGGATGGATAGCATGAAGGCAGTACCATCTTCCTTGCCCAGCATACAGCATGAAAAGGAAAACATATGAACATAACTAAACAGACTTCCCTGTTGGTGGACATAAACTAAAAGGTTATCATCTGATCAGCAAGAAAAGGGAGAAAATAGAACCTTCCATAGCTCAAATTTAAGGGTTTGACAGATAATTCTTTGATCAGAGCCCAAAAGTCAACATTTGTATCCTATCCACATTGCTATAGCTGTGCACAGAGCAGCTAAATTATGAGCCAAAGAGGAGGAAATATCTTTAAAAGCTTTCAGATAGTCATTTAACACTTCCTTAATTTAAGAGATTTAGTATTTGCCAAATGCATGCCATAAGCACACAGTAAGTCAGAGAAAAACAAAATGCAGGTGTTGGATAACATCTATATAGACAAAAGAAACTCCCTGCAAGACACATCTTAGAAAGAAACTATCAGAGTAAATCTTTTAAAGACTTCTAATTAGATGCTGAAATAGATTTTTTCACTGAATAAACATATCATGGTATTGCCACATTTGTCTTAGAGACCACCCTCAGACTGCATTACTGAGTCTGTAATATAATAGCCTGGGGTGGAAAATATGTCCAGTTGAAATGACATTGGACTATTCAATAGACAGGAAAAGCAAAACCTTTTTCTTCTTTTTTTTTTTTTTTCCTATGTTACTCTCTCAAGCAGGATGGTTGCTGTATTTCGAAACCTTTTTAAGAAATGTTTGTCTGAAGTGCATATCCTAAAACTTTTGGTTTTATTCAAACCCTTTGATTCAGTTTCATTTTTACAATGTTTCTGTGTAAAAACTAAATTACTGTCCAGTTTTCAAAAACAAGTTACTAAAAGTGTATCTTACTTTATGTAGAGAAATGTCCTCTACTCCTACCTAATAATTTGTATGAAAAGACTATATTTAGACAACCTAAATTCCAGAGAACTTCAGTCTCTGATGTTTTCTCTGGATAAAATGCTTCCAAAAACTTCTAGTCAGTAAAGAAGAAACACCAAGTTCAGAACCTTTGATGTCTAAATATAGTCCTAAATTTTTTTATACTATTAAACATGCTTAAAAATAAAATATATTTTGCTGTGCAAAAAAAAATTATCCCATCATTTCCCACTGAAATCTATGTAAAATCATTATATCATCTGAAATCTCCTTAAGGAAGAAAAAATAGTCCCAATCAAAGCATAGTCCTTAGCAGTTGTAGTTTTTGTAGAGTTGTGAGACTTTTTTTTTTTCATACCCCACTTCTTGCTTGAGATTTTGTAACAGCTCCTATTGTAGAAGCCTGTAAGAAATTTACATTCCCAGGAACATCTCCAAAGTGCTTAGGAATGAAAACCATTCTGCTGCTATCTGTGCTCACACACAAGTGCCCCAACAGGAATTTAATTTGTTTCATTGACTTTGAGAGCAGTATCCAGCTGGAAAAATGTTTTGGGAAAGAAGTTTCTCTGTGGTACTTAATGCACATCCAGAAGATGCCAGAAAATTGTATTGCGAATTGCATAACACAATTAATTTCAGGCTACTGTGAACATGGATTAGTTCAGTTGCATGTGCCAGTGTAGGCACACTCTTGAAATACACTTGAAATACTGTAGGCCTACCTGCATCTACATTTTTTCTCCTTCACTTATTTTTATTTTAGTGTTTCCCATTTCTGCTACTGCAGAGCCTTTCACTCCTCCTGAGCTAGTGCTAGACAAAAGAACCTTGACTGTTGTGTCAAACATGATACATGAGTGGAAGCCAAGTTGAAGGAGTGTTTAAATGTTCACATTATAACAGGTACTGTAACTCAGTGCACTTGGGAAATCCACATAACCTTTTATTGTGGTTAAGTAAACACTTTTAAGGGACTATATACATTCTCTCATCTAGCTTCATGCCCACAGTGTGTTAAAATAAATTTTGAACAGACAGCTACTCTTTGAAAAAATAACAGCTTCATTCACACACTTCAAAGAAGTGATTATATAAGCACTAGATAAATTTGCCACAGACCTTTTAATGAAATTGAATTACATAAGGTAGGGCAAGGATTCATGAGGTATCATAGCAATATACCTAAGTACATTTTAAAGCATGGAAATCGAACATGATATTTGTGCATCTCTCCTGAAGTTGTAACAGTACAGCACACTGAAAGATATCTGCTAAGAGCTGACTGTGTGTTCTCCAACAGAACCCTCTTAAAATTAATGTCTGCAGGTCTGAGGGGTTGAGTTCAAATTTATTCTTTTTTTGTGACTAAATGTATAACATGCTGCTTATTTTAGTGCATTGCCCTTTTCTCTATAACTACAGCTAGCTGTAGGTATGAAAATTTGTTCATTACGCCAAGGGAAATATAGGTTGGATATTAGGAAATAGTTTTTTACAGAAAGAGTGATAAAGTACTGGAATGGTCTGCCCAGGGAGGTGGTGGAGTCACCATCCCTGGATGTGTGTAAAGAAAGACGGGATGTGGCACTCGCTACCATGTTTAGTTGAGGTGTTAGGGTATGGGTTGGACTCAGTGATCTTGAAGGTCTTTTCCAACCTGGTGATTCTGTGTGTGTGAAATTGATGCATTCTTCTGCTGCTGCCAGAAGGCAGGAGGCAATGGAGAAGACATCACCACACAAGAATCTCTCTCCCACTGCTCCGTGGGCCTGCTGGAAGAGGTGTCAGTGCCCAGTTTCCACTTTCAGTATCTCATGGTGAAGGCCTGAGCAGCACATACGCTTAGCTCCTTCAAATTCACTGCACCAAGTACATCAGTTTCTGCAGAAACAATCTTCCAGTAGAAAGTATTAGCAGAACTAGCACGTCTCACAGTGTGCTTCAGGCATTTTGTCCTCATTCAGACAGCTCACTTATTATAGGTTTGAAAACATAACAGAAGAAAGAAGTACTCTATTGCTGTCCACAGTCCTTGATTAATGGAGGTAGACACATCCACCTTTTCAGTGACTCAGCCTAGAGCTATTAGCTGATCAGAAGGGCTTAAGTAATTTCTGATTTCTCACAGTGAATCTCTCCTCTGGAAGTTTTGTCTCTCTTTTCCTCTGCTCCCTTCTCAACTTTCTCCAAGGAATGCTCTTGCAGTGTGGGAGGCAGGCTGGTGTCCTATCAGTAACTTCATTGGCGTTAATACACACTCCTCCCTCTTAAAATCCAGTTTGTTTATTTAGGAGCCTGTGTTAACCCGATAGTGATGGAATGAAGTGCCCCAGCTTGGCATTCACTGTGAGTGCAAGCAAAGAAAAGGCTTCAGTGTGTTTAACTGACCTTTCACAACAATAAATCCTTACTTATGGATGCCAGTATATGGATATGGCCTGCAAAAGAAATGTTTGAAGGAACATGGATTGAAATTCCTTCCCAAAAATCTGCTCCTGGGAGAGTACCAGTGAGCATTTCTGCTAAAGAAATTCAGCTTCTAATTGTTTTAATGTCTTACGTGTTTGAATAGAATTAGGAGGAATTATCTTGCCTTAATGGGCTGAAGTTCTCCTTGATAACCTCTTGAGGCTCTTTACATAGTAGAGAGGAAAAAATGGAATTTCTCTAGAGGGTGATTCAGATCAGAAACTTATTTTAGCTTTATTTTATATATTTTTATTTATGATTGGATGATATTAAAGTATTTTTTAAGTAGTATTAATGCACTGGGTTTCTTTCCCCCCTATTTTTTTCTTGATTTAGCTTAAAACTGGTTGGTTAAAGGTCTTTGTCACTTTGTTCAGGGCCTCTGTTTCACTCATCTCAGTAGCCACGTTATCACAGGGTTTTCTTTTTCTTCTTATCTTTTTGTTTCTTACTAGAAAGAGTAATATCCCTGTGAATTAGACATCACTTCTGTTCCTTAATGGTAGGTGTGGAGAAGAACAGTTCAGACAAAAGATCCTAGATAATGGTCATTATAGTCTGACCTTTCTGAAATAAATTCAATTTACATTGCTTCTCACTTTTTTTTTAACCCACTCTTATTAATTTTTTTCCCAATTTTAACTGCTTCTTTCAAGGCTTGTTAGCTCTTGATTATGCAGCTAAGATGGACACAAAGGAGCTTGTCCTCTTTCAGATCTTTTCCTGAACTTGCTGTTCAACCACTGCCGTAGTGAAACCTTAATATATGACACAGTGGAACCAGTTTATAGGGAAACTGGTGCCAAATATTAATATCTTTAACTTGCACTTCAAGTTAGTTGCTTACAAGGAAGAACTTTTATTTCAGACACATCAAGAGAAAATGCAACCTAGAGAAAAAACCAGAAATTCATATATATGCTGCCATGAAGAGGGAGGAGAAAATGGAGCCTACTAATAGTTATGTAGATATAGAATCTTGTGCGCTTATTTTATTCTGTGCAGAATTCCCTGATGAGGACAAATTCTTGAAGTTCTTAATCCATAAAAGTGACTTCTGCTTAGATATGAATGGTTTCATTCTTTCTTATGATTACAATGCCCTAGCAAAGAAGCAATAGTTTAAATTTTAACAAGGAAGTAGTTTGAATGCTTTATTGCAAGTGAATTTAAAATGTCTTTGAAATTTTGCAGGGTTCTTAATTGCTCTATGTGTGTTTCTCGAATCCAAAATGGCTGTAGAATAGCAACATTGGAGCTCAGAGTATTAGTGTGAACAAAATTACTTCCACTAGAGTTGATTTGATAATACATGTACTGGACCATAGTAGCCAAATCGTGCTTTAATTTGAGCCAACTTTGCCAGAGCTATAAAATAATTGGTAAATATCACTACGCAGCGATCGTTCCATTTAAGTTTCATGGCATTAATGGAACTGCTGTATTACACTTTTGTGCTGAACCTGCACAAAAGTGAACCTTCCCCATGGGTTCTGCACTGCTGTAGTAGGTTTGCCCCAGATGAAGTTGGAGTGCAGATGAGGAAAGCGCCATGTTCGCTGTGTCTTTGCAGTGGTGGATCTGAACCTCCTGAAGGAGGAGGCGCGGCTGTACAGCTGCACCCCGCGCAACTTCTCGGTGTCCCTGCGGGAGGAGCTGAAGAGGACGGACACCATCTTCTGGCCGCTGTGCCTGCTGGTGAAACGGTGTGGTGGGAACTGTGCTTGCTGTCAGCAGAGCTGCAACGACTGCCAGTGTGTGCCAACCAAAGTCACCAAAAAATACCATGAGGTACACGCTATTTTTACATTTGCATGTTTGGAAATACTGAAAGCCAATCAAGGCATTTATTTTTAATAAAGTGAATGCACCAAAATTAATATTTTATATATTATAAATATTTTTTAGTATTTTAATTAAGTATTACATTGAAAAAAGTAAAATTTTCCTTGCTAATATACTTTTCTGTGCATCTGTTAATTAATTTCTGAGGTATTTACTGGTGCGTTTCAGACACATCGCAACCATACCTTTTGTTCTTCTTTCTCTATCAACTTTATGAAGAAACAAATATTTGTCCATCTCCATTGCTATAAATTGATGGCTAAAATTATTTATTATAGAACTATCTAATTGGATTAACTCCACTGTTTGTTCTTAAATAAAATTTAATGGAAATCTGAAAGTGCAAGACTCTTCTTTGGTAAAGCAACATGATCTAATCATGTTTAACATGATTTAATCAATTTTGTAAGTGGCTTGAGATAAAAACAAAAAGAGTAACTAGTGGGTGGAGTTATTGAAGAAATTCAGTTTTAATATGCTTCCTGTCATCCAGTGGGTCTCCAGTGCAGTCTAGCTCATAGTCTAGGTGTGTGATGAAGCACTTGCTGTTTTCCTGATGCATGGCTTCTTCTCCTTCAGGTTCTTCAGCTGAAGCCAAGGATTGGTGTCCGAGGATTGCATAAATCATTGACGGATGTACCCTTGGAACACCACGAGGAGTGTGACTGTGTGTGCAAAGGGAATACTGAAGGATAAACGTGATTTAATTGTGCTATTTTCTTTCAAAGCACATTCAATCAATGGCTGATTCTATTATGGGGCTTGTGCATTATCTCCTTCTGTAATCTCAGTTGTTTGCTTTGGGGATCTTCCGTCTTGAAGATTTACAGTGAGTTCTAAAAAGAGGAGAAGCCAAACTGGGATTATATGTTGTGTGACAGCTGTTTGGAGGCCCAGTGAAAGGATGGGAGAAAGGCATCAATGAGGGATTTAAAATACATGTATTGTTGTTGTTCCCCACAATTTTCTTGGCAATACATGAATTTATGATTTAGGAGTAAAAAATAGATTTAGAAGGCTGACATCATGGAGATTGATCCTGCTGGCTGTCTCATTTCTACAGCTCGAGTACATCTGGCCTCTGGTTGAAAACACCTGAAATCTTTCTGTGTTCAGCTACTCCTACGTACTCTAAATCAAAGCATTCTCTGTTGTATAAACTTGAGTTAAAACAGACTGTCTTTTTCCGAATTAAATTTAATTTGTCTAATGCTGGTAGGAAGGACTGGATTTTTCCATATGCTCTGGTAAAGCTCCTGCCTTTTAGAAGGAAGACTGGACAATAACATGAGCTAAGGAAGCAAACATTGAAAAGAACAGCGCCTTTATTCTTACTACTATGGCTGATGATTTTTTTTGTGTGTTTTTTATTTTTTATCGTGTACATTTTTATACTCCCCTTTTGACGATATAACTATTTGCTTTTCTAAACTTGTTAAATATATCTATTTTTACCAAAGGTATTTAATATTCTTTTTTTTTATTACAACCTAGATCAATTATTGTTTAGTTTTGTGAGACTTTAAAGCCAGATCTATACAGTTGGAGGAACAGAGATGTGGTTACAGTGGGAAGAAGTGTGATCTCTTTGCAGTTTGTTTCTACAAAGTGAAAAGTACAGGTTTTTACCTGGATGCACAGTAATAGTAGACAGAGATGTGTGGATGAAGCTCTAAGCTTGCTAGTTCCATGAGACTAAAAATATGAGAGACAAAAGTTACTATAACTGGTTTCAGAAGCTGACTTTAAAAATTCCGTCTCTCCATACTGGCCTTTGTTCAGGTAGAAAAGAAAAGAGCATAGATAGATGCATTCTGGCTTGTTTAACTCTTTAATTTCTTCAAAGGAGAATGATCTATAATGTAAGAAGAGAAACCAGTGGCTTACACCTGTCATGATGCATCATGGTCACGGGAAGGCAGCCTTGTCAATGGTGAAGTGTGTGGTTTTCCATTGGCAGAAATAGCTGTTTAAGTACTGTTCACTCACAGGAACGTAACACTCTGCAGTGCAGTTTGATGAACTCTATGGTATTGTTCTTCTGTATGTTATATTCTTTAACCAATACACTTATCCCACCCTATGCAAATTGAAATGGAAACAGTAAAGTATTTTGCTTGTAAAATGCTTTAACATTATGCCTAGTTTATTTTTTTGACTATTGGATTTTCAGATTGTAATGAATCACAAAATAAAGTAATAATGCTAATTTTGGGAGAATGGATGTTTCAGTGTGATTGCATTTATGTACCTGTCAATATACAGTTTAATGGGAAAAGTTAGGATGGTGATTTTCTCCTTACCATTTTGAATGTCAGCTCTGAAAACAAAAGTCTTCTGTTGCCAAGACTTCCACTTGCTTTATTAATTCTGCATTACTGTAAGTTCACAAGAAGAAAAAGGAAAGGAATTAATGTATAGATATTCAAAATGTTCAACATTGTGTGGATGCGAAGCCATCGGATTGAAATAACATCTATGGTTGTTTCCACAGTGAAAATGAATTCTGAAGAAAATTTGGGGTTTTTGCAAGTTGGTATTACTTTCTGGTACCAGTTCTGGAACATACTCAGGTGGCTTCTTATTTTGTCCCCACCCTCAAACTCTTACCCAATAAGATAAATTTCTGGTGTAAATGTGGCATATAATTGTCCAGTCTGAATATCTATTAACCTTGTATCAGAATACAAAATTATGGTCACACAAGAAACCTGGTTTACTTTAGTTTTGAGTCTTTGACCAAAAGTGTTTTGCAGGGATGTTTGGGATGTTTTTGCATTAATGTTATCCTTTTTTTTTTCCTTTGATTTAAGGAGTTTTTGAACAGCAAGTCAAGATAAACACAGAAATCATAGCCTCTGGCATCATAATTCACCAGAAAAATCAAAAAATGTAATTCCATTACAGAAGATAGGAAATGCAGGAAGTCTCATCTTCTCTGTAGACTTTCTAGGAGAAGAAAGCTAGTCATGAATTTTGGAGTAGGTATTTGGTGGCAGCAGAGTAATGGGGAGTTTCTGGAACCATGTGGGATATGGAGAGTAATGTTTTCCAAATGTCATGAGTGTTTTTTTTTCTGTTGTCCCCCTCTGGCTCATTTTCTTTCCTGCCAATTTCTTGAGCCAGTTTCCTTCCCAACTGCTTGCTATGGACCTGCGTGTGAGCTCCTTACCCTTTTGCTCCTTTTATCCCCTTCACAGGGCTGTCTCTGTTGTCTGACCCAAAATCGGCACCACTTCTGTTTGCCACCCTCTTGCCGAGCATCATTGAGCTCTGTGCCTCCCCCTCGGCTCTCTGATCAGGCTTTGTCTTCTCACTACTTCTGCCAGGACTTTGTTTTTCCACCTCTCTTCAAACATTGAGGAAATTTGGCACTCCACCTCCTCCCTAGCTGAAAGAGTGTGGACAGACTCATTTCTCCTACAGGAGGGACTGTGGAGAAGGCACCACCTGAGGGGCGCACTGAAGGGGGCAGTTCTCCTGTTTGGTGCTGCATCCCAGGTCCTGCCAGGCAGAGCAGCTGCCCCTGGCCGTGGGTGACTTCTAAGCAGAAGGTGTGGTGAAAACTGACTGAAGATATTAATAATGAATTACTAACAAGCAGCTAACGGTGCTTTTCATAGCTACAGGCAATGGCAGCTGAATGCTGAGGATGTGTGAAAAGAGATTGACAAAAGTGGGTAGAAAGCCTGTGATTTTTCTAATGTGGACTAGAAGTTGCAAGTTTTGATGTTACATCTTTGTGGAGATTTTTTTTTAAATGTTGTTGTCTATTTTAAGCTATGAATTCCAGTATTGCATTAATGTAAGCGTCAGTGTTTGGCAATAATGGCTGTTTCTAGTGGGTTTAAACAGTGGAAACAACCAAGCAGAATAAAGCAGCTCCTGTAAACAGACAAAATCCAAATAGCATAGTCTGGATTTTGTAGGTTTTATCCTATGCCCAATAAATGTCTTCAGTCAAAAGTAATTGTTCCCCCCAGAGGAACAGGTGGGGGAGCTGACGACTGATGTTGGGCTTTGTTTTTATGGATTCTGTAGATACTCACATTCCTGGAACCCTCCTGTCAGCTGTGGCCAGCATGAGAGTCATGGAGAAGCACCAAATCTTCACTCACCAAGGACATTACTGCAGATCTCTTGGCTCTTAAAAGAGTATAAGTGTTTTTGCTGTGTGTCTGCCTAGTTGAACACTAGCCTGATTACGGCTCCTTTTCAGCAGAAGAGAATAAACAAATGTGGATGATACGACAGTGTGTGGAGAAAAAAAGATAGAAACATAAAGATTTGGTTTTTTATTAGCTGGTGCATCAGCTAATGCAAGCTGTTACCTGATTTCCTTTCTAACAAGGAACTGTGTTGAAACTCCTAAAAATTTGCAATTCAGATGCTAGCTGCTTAAATAGTCTCATTTAGATTAATCAAACTCTGAAAATAAAAATTCTAAACATTTACCTTCTGTTTGACTTCTGAAGATACAATAATACTGCTACTGTTCAAAGCTCTCTCATGAAACCTCATGCAGAAATGCTAAAGAATCATGATTGCAAGATTCTTTTTAAAACCAGGTGCTAAAGCTAAGTAGACCAACTTTTCTGACTCCATGATGTGATATTTAAATTACTTTCAGCAAGATTGCTCTTTATATCATTTTTCCATGGGATGCTTTATCAAGATGTCTTTGAAAGTCCTTTCATGCACCTTCTAAACCCAGGAACAGTGGTTTTGTTTGTCTGCCAAAATCACAGTGTAAAAATATGGCTGCTTATTTCAGCATAAATTGGACAAACTTTTTAGAGAAGACAGTTTGCCTGTCACCTCACTGGAATTCTTCTAGACTGTTGAAAGAAAGGTAAGTTTACAGTGCAGTCATGGAAGATGACAGCTTTTTTGCAATTTTGATAGTTCATAAGCTATATTCCTGCTCTGAATCTTGCTCTGTGTCAGCCCTCGTTGAGCTGATCTGTCTTCGTCAAGTACAGAGGCAAAGTCTGGCCGTCCCAGCTGAGGAAGCTCTGTTAGGTGCATATGGTTCATCAACAGGAATACTTCATACACAGGCCCGTTTTCTGAACAAAACACTGCTTTTTCAAAGAGTCTTAAGGAGTTTTGAGTCTGGAATGGCTTCCCATATAGCTGATTTGGCCAGCTTTTTTTTGCCTAATAAAGTAAAGACAGAAGTGCCAGAAGTGAAGACAGAAGTGACTCAAGCCCTGCCAAGCTTGTTCAGATTTTGCTTCACTAAAGACAGATCCAAGCCAACTTGGATCCGGTGTCTCTCCTGTTAAGGGTAGGTGATAAATCACATCTCAGTAGACTTGCTTTCCTTTCACTGTGCAGAATCACAGTAAATTAGCAAAGTTGGGAAGAAAACTTGTTTATCTGTCTTTGTCCTGCTTTGCACGTATCTGTGAGGTGGGCCTTGTCTCAGACAGTACTTGAAACTGAAACTTATTTTAACAGTGAAGGCCATAATGTTTAGGGTTATTTTTTGACAAACAGCATCACACAGTGATCAGAACAATTAGCAACTTTGAGACTCAAAAGATAGTAAAATTAACTTCACTACTTTGTTCAAAAGGCTTCATTTAGAGACTGACAAGAAGAAAATGTTTAAACTTTGATTTCACTCTTTTAGAGGTTTTCCACAATTTCAGAAGAGAGAGTGCTTTTCACCCTCATTAATAGTTTTTTAATTCTATATTCTTTTGTGATAAATTGAGTGATTACCCTCAAAAACAGTAAACACATAAGTCTCTATTTCCTCAGGTTTTAAAAGACTAGACTCCCTAATTCTTTAAGCCTTCAGGGAGACATCTCTTTTATTGTGACTTACAAACTTTTCAGCGAGGAGAAACCTGTGACCTGTGTACCATGTACCGTCTTTATGCCTGAAGGCTAAGCAGACTTTTGGTATAACTGCAGAGAGGAGGAGGCAGGCAGGAACTGGCTTTTTTGGTGCCTTCAAAAAATTGAAAACTCTTAGCAGACTAACTGAAGGGTGTATGGAATTCAAATAAGCAAAATTCCATCACTGTTCTCCAGAAAGGATATGCCCCACATGCCAAGCCTCAAAAATTAGTCTGTTTGCCTGTGACTCACTTTAGTTACTTTTCATGTCTCATGTTGAAGGTAGGTACTGAAAGACAAAGCATATCTGAGCTATAAAAAGCTTTTTCATCCAGAGCTCTAAGCAACTAACTGTAACAACAATCTTACTCTGTGTTATGCTGTGTAGTTAAATCTTGGAGTTTAAGCACAAATTTCTGATGCAGTCAGAAACAATCTGCTCTTGGCTGGGGAGCAGAATGAGAGGGCATCCTTTCCTGGCAATTTTATGGCATCTGGCTCTTTGGGAAGCAGTCTGTACATATATGTGAGATATGGTTTGCATGTGGTCCTTGATGACAGGCTGGCTTCCACATAGAAAGCTGGTTATTGATTATGAAGAATTAGGGGTCTGTGAATAAGAAAACAAATGAAAGGCCTGTGTTGCCTTAGACCAAGTGCTCATCTAGTTCAGCGTTCTTGTTTCTATTTGTGGCGACCATTGATGAAAGCATACAAGTATTCCATGCTTTCCAAATTCCATAAATCAGCAGTTAAGGACTCCTTTAGCCAGAGTTTGAATTACAGCCCATAACATCCTCAGGAGGAGCTGTAAAACACAGCCCATTTAAGTAAATGAATGTGTCTTCTGCATTATGTGATCACAGAGTGCTGAAATCCAGCGCAGGTTCTGCTTCACAGAAAGATGATTATCATAAGTGTCTTAAACTTGATTTCCTTTGCCACACCTGAGCTGAGCAGGTTCAAAAGGAACAGATCAGCTGTTTCACTACCAAAAAGGCAGTGGGGTCTTGAAGTAACTCTTTTACACAGGAGATGCAACATACTTCTTGCATGGACTGTGGAGTGTTCAATAAAAGCAATAAAAGTGTCATACAGATTAATTAGTTTTGGGAAGGATAGAAAAAAGTTACTAAATGTTCTTTTACAAAGCATTGTTAGTATATATATTACCTACTGTATGTTTCATTGTACCCAAGGCATCACTCAGGTTGAACAATATTTTTTCATACAATTGGCATATTCTTTTTTTTCCCATCACTTTCAGATAAATTAAAATATTAGCATTTTTTTGGTGCTGATATTTTCACTATTCCCAACAATAGCTCAAGGGTCAGTAGTGGGTCCAGTCCTGTTCTGCATTTTCATCCATGCTCTGGGTGTTGGGGCAGAGTGAGTGCACCCTTAGCAAATTTGTAGATGACTCCTAACTGGGAAGAGTGACTGGTGCACCAGAGGGTTGTGCTGCTGTGCTGAGGGCCTTTGGCAGGCTGGAGAAAGGGACTACAGGAACCTCATGCAGTTCAGCAAAGTAAAGTGCAAAGTCCTGCATCTGAAGAAAAACAACTCTAGGCACCAATATATGCCAGGGGCCACCTAGCTGGAAAGCTGCTTTGAAGAAAAGGATCTGAAGGTCCTTCCTGGTGGACACCATGTTGAACATGAGCCAGCAACATGCACCTGTGGCAAAGAAGGCTAATGGTGTCCTGGGCCACTTTAAGAGCCAAGCTTGCTCTCTACTCAGCACAGCTGAGGGCACACCTGGAGTGCTGTGTCCAGTTCTGGGCTCCCCAGTACAAGAGAGACATGGACGTACTACGGAGCGGGCAGCAAAAGTCCACTAAGATAACAAGGGACTGGAGAACTTCTTGTATGAAAAAAGGCTAAGAGAGGTGTAAATGTGCAGCCTGAAAAGGAAAAGACTTTGGGGGGATCGCATCAATTTGTACAAATACCTGAAAGGAAAGTGCAAAGAGAATGGAGCCAGGTTCTCTTCAGTGTTTCCCTGTGATTGACAGGACCAGGGGCAATGGACACAGACTGAAAAGCAGGAGTTTCCCTCTGAACATCAGGAAAGACTTTCTCACTGTGAGGGTGACAAAGCACTTGCAGAATTTTCACAAAGATATTTTGGAGTCTCCCTGCTCCTAGATATTCAAAAGTCACCTGGACATGTATGCGGACAACTGGCTGTAGGTGGCCCAGTTCAAGCAAAGAACTGGAACCACATGATTTCCAGGGGTCCCTTCCAATCTCAGCCTTTCTGTGAGTAGCACACATACAATTTCCATAAACATTAATTCTTCTTAACACTGAGATGTTCAACTTACCACAGAACTAAGAATTAATAAGCAGAGAGTCAAGTGTTTTCTTATGCTATAAAGGATATACCTAGGAATCAAATTGCCTCATAGTGTTTATGATCTGATAAATTCTTCAGTTTCTCCCAGAAAAAGCTTCTAAAGGTTTATATCTGCTTTGTTAATCATTGCTTTCAAGATAAAAACTGAAGATAAGGATGTGAAATAATAGTACGTTACGTGATAGGAAATGGCCTATATATCTAGGCCAATATCCTGTGTGAAATCACACCTTTATTTTTCAAGTAAGATCAAGTTTCTTGTAAAAGCAGTAGCCTTTGAACTCTTACCAAATTTCTTACTTAACAGTTTCTCTGTGTTTTGGTTTTGCTCTATGTAGCACATAAGAACACAGATATTTTCCCCTCATACTTGGTAGCAATACTTTGCCCTGACAAAAGGTACCTCACAGGAGCAAATAGAGACTGTGAGTTTCTAGTCATTTGGGAAATGACATCAGAGCAATTTTATGGCGTGTTGTCCAGGGGCAGCAATGCCAGGAATGGTGCCACACAGGATGATGATAACCATCAACTCACAGATAGGCCACTATGTAAATACCCACAGGATGCACAGCTAGGGACCAGTACCCCTGGGAGCCAACCATGGGAAGGATGCACTTCTTCAAAGTTGAATTTTCTTTGATTTTCTTTGAGAGAATATGTAAAAGCAGATGACATCATCCTAGCCTTCCTGGAAGAGGAAAGAAATTGAAGAGCTAGTTAAACTATCCTAATACTTAAAAATTCTTTTTGCACCATGGGAATATGAAAAAACAGTAGAGCTTTTAAGCAATGCTGCAGCTCCCCTTGCCCATGCTCAAGGTGGCATTTACATCAGTAAATACAGCATTCTTTCCAGTGTGAAAGCAGTGAATAAGGTTCTCTATATAAATAACTTATTCTATAAAAGTACCTGAATTAACATATCACTGCTATACTAACCACAACCAGCCATGTCGAAGCACTTTGTGTGGTGGGTTAAAATTGTTGCCTTAACACAGTTAAGCACAACAGTAGCACACTTCACAACATTTTTAAGCAGTCTTTATTGATTTTAGAATTTTGGCTACCCTTGCAGAATTCTTGGAGGTCACTCTGAGTGATAGCTGCATTAAAAAACTTCTTTGTGACCTTTGGGACAGTTTTAAACAGTGAAGTCATGACAGCCATCTTATTTAAATGTAAGAGAAGAGGAACAGATTTATTTTTAAGTTTCAGAAAAATGGCTTGAGACACCATTCCCTGTTTGCAGAAAGGGGACTCCAGTTCCTGAGCTAAGATTGGCTTGTCTCTTAAACTTAAATTTTCTTCCCTCTCGTAGGAAAGTGTAACAAGATTAAAATAAAAATCTTGTAATCTAACATTCAACTTTATTTGCTTTCATATATTCTTTTGGTGCACATCTTTCTGCATTGCAAGCAGTGCATCAAGACTACCTGAGCCTGTACAAATTCTTCCTGACTACAAGCTGTGCTAATGGGCCTCAGCAAGTGGAAACAGTCTTTTTTGGGTGTTTGAGAGCAGCATCAATGTAGGTAAGCAGTAGAATTAGTAAGTGTAGAAGAGCAGTTAGTCCATGCCAAAAAAAAAAATAAATAAAAGCTCAGTATGTTTACAGATGAGAAATGGAACAGTCAGAGGAACTCTTTACAGACACAAATATAAGGTAAGCATCTCTTGAAAGCCAGTGGCCTGTAGGGTTTGACTTTATTACTGCCTTTGAAAATCTCCCCTTCGAGCACAAGAAAATTGGCATCAGAAACTAATCTTTGTAAAGATTCTGGAGTGTAGGAAGACTGAAGAAACTAAGTACAAGGCAGAGGATGATGTTTACAAAGGAAGCTGGTCATGTTTGGGAACTGGTGATGTTCATTGTTTGAGGAGCTCTGAAGGAATAGGGGTGTGTGTCTCCATTGCAGGAACATGAGTTGTGTTTTACAAGACTGTTCTGAGTCTGCCTGGAAGTGTAGGATGCTAAAAACAAGCATGACAGAGACCTGTTAATGGGCATCTTGACTCTGGCAGGCTGAAGGGGTGTCACTGGTGGCTATTTAAAATTCTTCTCTATGGCCACAAAGGCAGGAGCCCTCCTGACTGGCTTTGCAAGGGTGTGCCATCTGGGACAGAAAACATCTAGGCAGGGGATGTGCTGTACTGGGAGAGATCCGCCATGCCTTCACACCTGGGTACCAAATGTGCTGTTCTGGGTGATGTTTCTTTGGATGTGCTGTGGGGTATGGCTTCTCTCAGGCTGTAGAAGGAAACTCATCTCCCAAGGTTTTGTCTGGTTTTCATTACTTTTTCAAGTCATAAAAGACAAAGGTTTTGTCAGAATGTTTTCCTATCCTTGTCTTCTTTTCATTGAATGCTTTGCTCTCTTTGCCATTCTACCATAAGAGTATGTCATTGGTTTGAGCTGCAGTTCCCAAATGCTTGGCTGTTCCTATTTTATGTTGTGCTTTGCCTATTTTCTGCAAAGCATGGAGGGAAACATTGCAAGGAGGAGCAGGGATCTGGATTTCTGCAGTTTGCTGAAAAGCCGTTGAGGACTGTAATGGCAAGAGCTGAGTTATGGTTGCACATGGCTGAGGAAGACTTCAACAGGCTGAGAATTTGATTAAAACATTCAGTGTGCATAAAAACCTAGGATCAGGCCTATGATTCAAGTTTTCTGTGACTGAGCAACTGGCTAATATTTAGTTCTAAACAGAAAAAGAGAAATGTTTAAATATATTGGCTATTTCCTAATTATTGGACCATATAATCTTTGGCTTCAGTCTATTACCATTTAATTCAGCAAATCCTAAACCTTTGCATCTGGAATGAGTTGCTGCAATTTCTATTTGAGTGACATGAGTACTTTGAGACTCAAGTCTAGAAAGTGGGAAATTAATTTTATAAAACTAGCTTGGATATATCTCTTAGAAATTTCCTCCCACTGTGCAATCAAGAATATCTCTACTTTGAAAGTTTAGTCTTCTGTTTGCTGTGTGAAGTTCCTTGGTGTTCCCTCAGCCTATTGTGCTTGATTTCATTTTTACTGTAGGTACAGTATTTTCAGTAATCAGAGGTATTATGTTTAATTTTCTGCCATTTCAAACTTTTCTTTTTACTGGAGCTCCAGCAAAATTGTTTACCAGAGGTACGTACTGTGAAATACATTTTTCTGAGTTTCCCATGGGTGAAATAAACTGTTTCGTGTGGGAAGCCTGGGAAAATGACATGATGCATTCACTCTACAAGAGATCTTTAAAAGTATTTTTTTATTTGCAACGGGATATTCAGCTTTCTACCTAAAGTTAGAAAACTTTTTGACATACTTTTTTTTTCCTCATACGTTTGTCCTTTCAGAAGAAACTGAGAACTTAAAACTATTTGCAAATATGTTGCCTTTCAACTTAGTGACTGTCAAGTTACAACTTTGTTGTATCAGTCATCTGACTATGGATTCATTGGCCCAATAACAAACATAAACAGAGCCTCTTTCCTGCTTGGCCGGCACAAGGGCACTTTGGGGAGCCTCTGAGGGAAGATCTGTGCATTTTACAGAGCTGCCTGACCCACGTGCTTCCTCACCTCTAGTGCATGACACCTCTGAAACAAAGTGAAATTTTAGTCCTATTACCATGCACTCCTTCAGCTGGGGAGAGCTGGGCTGCAGACCTCCCTTCTCCATTTTTTTTAATGCTTTTGCTGTCTCTTTATGTTGACATTTTCCCTAATGTGCAGATATTGAAACCATCTTATTTTCTTCATTTTAAGGACTGGAGCCCATCAAACGGTCTGCCCTGTTTTCTGCATGATTTTCTGTCTGCACAGCGTATAGAGCAGGAGGGTCCTTTTGAAGCAGGAATGCATGTAAATACCTAAACACACAGGTTGTGTACAGCAGACCACTCCCTACACCTGTATAGCTCCTTCACAAATGAATGTGCACAAATGCTGAAAGGCTACCAGTTTGAATATTTGTCACAGAGAGATGCTCTTAATGGTAATCTTTTTTTTGTTTACTAGCTTGAAAAATGAAAAATTGTCCAAATGAATGCTGATTTTTGCTTAATGTGCTCTCTGCCAAGGTTGGAGTTGGACTATTATAAGCTCCAAGTGATTTTAAAATCAAATTTTCTTTGATGACAAAGACACATTCTAAACTGTGTTCCTATTATCTCTCTTGTGTAATTCCATAAACAGATTTAATGAACAGGCAGATTACATAGTAATGAATTACCCTTTCAGTTTGCAAGGGAAAGTTTCTCTTTTTTCCGGACCAGAACAAAAAACATTTCTTGCATTACAAGAAAACTGAGAAATTGAAACTGTGATTCTGAACGACAGATTCTGTGCTTTTATAAGCAAAGATTGTGCTTCCAGGTTTAATGTAATAACATCATCTCCTCCTCTGCCTTCAAACTGGTAACCTTTCTGAAACTGGAAATCAGCATTATGATCTTGGTGATGCCACTGATGCCTGGTGAATTGCTGAGCAAGTCCCTTTCCCTTCCTTGATTTACCCTGTTGGACGCAGGCAGTGGTACCTTCTTTTTACAAGGCACTGTTATATATATATGTTAGATATGGAATATGGAATTGCCATGCTAAATGCAACTTTGTTATAAGTTGGTTTGGAATAACACCACGTAGATGAACCCAGGGGTATACAGAATGAAAAAGAAATGGAACTGCAGAAGTTTCTGTCATATAATTGAATTGCCACGTAAGGGGAGGACAGTGATTTCCCCAGGCAATTTCACGGGGTGCTGAGATGCTGCATGCAGCATTCATAATTTGGAAACTTCTGCTTTCTCGCAGTAACCCAGACATGCATTAAAATAGAAGTGTTGTACCTTTTTGTTTTGATTGGATTGTTTTAACACACCTTCATTAGTGCAACTTTCTTCCCAAATCACCAGAACTAGTGTTGCAGCATTTAAAGGTTGCAGTGGATTCCAGTTTGTGGGTTGGTTTGTGTCTGCACTGCCTCAGACACACTCTAGCCCAGCAAATTAAATTTAATTAAAGTGTCAATTACCTGGAAAGCTAGGAATTCAGGAAAAGTTGTTTTTTCAGTGATTCTGTCTTCCTTGCAGCTTTTTCTTACCACCTATAGCTCAAAGTACAATATGGAAATCATTTTACTTTCTATGGATTATTTGGACATGTGAGCATAAATGGAATTGAAATAAATTAGTTTTCATCAGGTCTTTCCTGATGTCTTTCATCTGATGTCCTTAACATGTATGTGATAGATAGAAATCCATGTTCAAAATGTCACTAACAATCATTTTAATTTCTGGATGAATTTGCTAATGGTATTTATTCCTGTTTTTAGGAACCATTTTTTGATGTAACTGAGAGGATTTTGCACTTCTTAGTCTTTTTTATAGACATGGAAGATGCTTCTCTCTAACCTAAAACATCATACAGTATTCAAATGATCTGCTGAAGATTTTTTTCTTCTTTCTCACTACTTTGAGATTGAAAAAATCCAAATTTATACTTCTTTTGGCAGTTACATTTGTAAAAACTTATCAGCAAGAATATAAAATTTGAGGCTGAGTATCCAAATTAATGTACTTTAAAAAAAGGCCCCAAACTATGGAGCTTAAATATAACGTGGCTCCAGATTGGCATTGGATTATTGAAAATCTCTGTGGTACAGTATTAATGTTTCCAAATTAAAAGTGCTGTTTCTTTATATATATGTGTGTATTTCCTTATTTGTGCATTCATAGGCTAGACTTTACATTTAGAGTGAAAACATCCCTGGTTGCATGTGAGTCTGTTTCAGCTCTTACCTTTATATGAAATTAGCTTTGTATTCTCGCCATGCATTCTTTGTTATATATATATTTTTATTAACTTACTATACTGTCATTCCTATCATGTGGGCAGTTTCATGCAAGCAAAACCCCATAATATTGACAAAAGCATTCTTGGTGGTAAAGAGTGAAAATCACAGGGAAGGGAATGTCGTCCCTGCTGCATATTTTACAATTACACTCAGTGACAACAGGAAAGCTGCTTCCTATCCTCAGTCTAATTACACCAAATATGAACTAGTGTTGAATGTTTTAAAATCCAGACACTGTTACAAAAATAAACACTTTATTGATAAAGCAATAACATTATTTTATTTTTTTTGTCTTTGTTAATTAAGACTTGTGTTCAGTTAAAATCAGTGATGTCATTGCAATAATTTTATGCTGTGGGAAAATAATAGTTTGGCATATACAGTTGGGCATGTGGTATCTATGGAGATAAGTTACAAACCCTTAAAACCAAGATTTTATAATGGAAGTGTTGACACAGGCTTCATTCTGCTGGCATAATAAATTCTATTATAGTGTTCATTATAGGAATTTCCAGTCCTTTTATAGACTGTGGAGTCTCTGGAAAGCAAATGAAGTAAAGAATTACTAGACTATCACAGAAGTTCCACACAGTTATTACTTAAAAGTAGTATATGATTAGGAGTGCTGCATTTTTTTTCCCAACAATATTTTCATTTTGTCTGGACAGTGGGACTTCAGTATAACTTGATTTGTTTGAAATTGTCTTTGTTTGGAAAAGAAAATCAATTTGTTTTAATCTTATTGAAACAAAAGCCTTCTCTGAATAGCACCTTTTGATCTCTCTCACAAATATGTGATATTCTAGTATTTTATTATTTTCTGAGTCCAATAGGTGAGATGTGTGAGCTTTCTTCTATAAATCACGGTGCACCACCTTGTTGAGGGATTCATATACATTTCCACTCACAAAAATATCACTATGTGTAAAAGGAACTCCCATACATTAGCCCCATGTAATGCTTTAATTCCTTATGTTTTGTATCAGTCACTGCTAGAAGTAACTATTTCTTATTCTTATCTTGTCTGCAATTTCAGAAAATCATAGGAGACATTAATTAACATACAAAAGATATGCTACACTTTGCATTACAGGAAAGAGACTGAACAGAATACTTTGTTTTCCCCTTATTTTTCTATAGATGCATTTTTCATTTTGGTTGTCAGATTGGAGCAGGCTAGAGGAGAGGTTGTATTGTATTGTGCCATATTGTATATATATATATTGCTATAAAATAGCCAGAATCTTTACAAAAATATGAAAAAATTCTCAGGGATCTCTACAAATAACAGCAGAAAGATCCAGGCGGACAGATTTTAATGTTCTTGTATGGATATTTAGTTATGTATGAAATTTCTGTTAAGAAACTGTGAATTTAAGATGTATACATCACAAAAACTCCAACTCTTCTTCTGGAAGTATTGGGTGTCCTTGAAGTCATTCAAACATCTACATGGAATCAGATATATCAGGTGGACAAGACAAGATATTAAGTCTGAGGGACTGTTTGGATATTCTTTAATGGACCTAAAAGTATGCTATGGCTATGGTTATAACCCTATCAGAAGACAAGGGGAGGTGTGATGCTAAATGCAACACTGTGTGACAGTGGAACAAGTTACTATCCTGAGTAAGACCATAGATAAGTTTCTGTCTTCAGTGAGAAGTCTGCTTGCTGCGTTTACTTCCCAGCATCTCCTTTTTCGCAGTTATTCTAGGAAATTACTTAGGAAGTACTGAGATATAAATAATCTTTTATACTTAGGCTAGTATAAGAGGGAAGAAGGTGTAGATATTCAGATGACTGGTCTGACACTGAAGCAGGTCAAGCCTTCAAGCTGTGAGGGCTGGCTGTATTTGATTAGGAACAGACAGCTGACAATTTATGAGTGGTACATGCAGGCCATCTTTAGCTCACTGAGTGGCTCTTGTATTTGTTCAACTTGGCAAGTAGAGTATTCCTTTCACCCTCCCGTAATACACATCTCTTTCCCATTTATGTGCACATGCACATTAACTGAACAATGAAAGTACAGCATAAGTAACATGAATGATGTGATTGCACTGTGAAGAAATAATGACCATCAGAATATCCAGTAAGTATATTTCCATGGGCATTTGTGCACATTCTCTATTTCAACTGCTAATATTGTAGTCCTGAAATTTCAGGGAACAGTAGTGAAATACATGGAGTCTTTAACATGTGTTAAAGCTTGAAGGTCACTCAGTGTTTCCAATTGATGTATTCAGTTTGATAATAAATGCAGGGATAATATAATGGTACCCTTGAAGCTCCTGAGGAGCAGCCTCTTCAGACTGTGTCATTGATGTCTTGTGTCTGTGTTCTGTCCAAGTGCTATATTGTCAGGTTTCTTAAGACTGATTGCTCATCAGACTGTATTTGAGAAAATTTATAGGCAATCAGACTAACAAGATAGAATCTAGAAATGCAAACGGTTTCAGGTGAAGAAAGGTGCCAGTGGGAAGTTCAGGAAAGAAATAATAGTTATTATGAAATGTATTTCCTTTGACTAGGTGCTATAACTTTCATATGCCCTGTGGAGCATACTTCAGTGAACCACTTCAAGGGAAAAAATAACACAGGAAGTTGACTGAATAATGCATATGTCAGATTCTCTTTTTATTTATGTTTGCCTCATTTGGAACAGAAAATAATGAGTTGAGGGGACAGGGGAGATTGATACCTCAGGGAAACTGAGGGAAATGATAAATGACAGTAAAATATATAGGACAAATTTCATGCATGTATATTATATATTAATAATTTATATAATCAGTGAACATTGATATTCAGTACATATATAGCTGAATGGATTATTTAGGTAAACATGCACGTGAATGTGGTCTATAGAAGTTTCTATCACTTGTAAAATTATATGTCAAAAAACCTGAAATTCCTATGGTAAGATATCAGAATAAATCAGTCCTGAAAATCATGCACATTATTTATGTAGCAATTGTGATCATGAAATAGAGATTTTAATGTTTTTGTTTTATTTCTTTACATTTAACTTTTATTTGCTTATTAATATATGTAATACATTTTTCTCTATTTAAAATGGAAAAGTTACTCAGAGATAAGCCTTAAGGGAAATGAAGAAAATTGTGGGTTTTATTTTATTTTTTTTATGAGTCAGCATTCATTCAATTATGTTACAAAGAGATTGGTCTTGGGCTTGGTTTCTGCCCTGGACTCCGACAGATTGGAATTATGAAAACTCTATTTGCAAACATGAATTTGTTAAGAATCTATGATGTATCTTTTTCTTTTCTTCTCACACTTGTTTTTTGTCACTTCATAGGAGAAAATAGATTTAGAGAACAGAAAATCCTAATTATAAAAGCTTCTAGCTTCAGGAGTGAAAAAATGATTTAATCGTTCTGACTTATAATTAGATTCTGCTGCACTTACATGATACATCAGTGCCATGCCAATGCCTTTTTCCTATCAAAGCGATTCTACCAGAGACAACAGATTTCTTCCCACTGCAGTGTTTCAATATGCAACCCAGCACCAGATAATCCCACCTACACGAAAGACTTAGGGGAATTCCTGACTCATCGATAACCATGAACAGTATACCTTAGACTTGAATACTTCACCTGCAGTGAAGAATTTACAGATTTACATGGGTTTGAGGAAATTGGATGGAAAGCACAGGACCCGCACTGCAGTTTCTTGTAATTCTGTTGTAGAGAACATCAATACGCGGTATAAATAATTAATGCCACACAACAATTACTGTGTTTCTTCTTGTGTGTCATTTCATTCCCAACAAAAGCATTAAATTAAGATTGAATCCTTGATTGTTAAAATAATGATTATTCATGTCCTTTTAAGATGTGATGTGTCATTGGGTGAGTCAGAACATCCTTGTGTTTTTACGTCTATTTTCTACTTTGAAATTTATTAGTATTATTTCTGTTAGGATGGTGATGGTATTGGTTTTTTTTGTGAATCACTGAAATTAAGTTTATATGTGACAGTTGCATTTTTCATTGTAGATAATCTTTCTAACACCCAAGTATCCTGCACACAAAATTAGTCGGAAATTCTAATAATTCAATTAAATATATAAATATTTAATATGTAATATTAATATAAATATATAAATATTATAATTAAAATAATTCAAATATTTTAACAGTTCCAGAATGTTACTTTTTACATTTTCTTTTTTTTCAAAAGGCAGGGAGGCAGAGTTGTCACATGGTGGTATTGAATGTAGTAGTATAATTGCGTGCATCACTGATACTGGCAAGGCTTGTTCAAAGAAGGCTGTGAAATGTTTTCAAAAGAGTTCAAGTCTAGATTTGCCTGCTGTCTTCTGACAGAGACTGTGCTTCATCCCCTGCACATGAGAGTATTGATAATGGTGCTAATGACAATGAATCCGCCTTGCTTTGTTTTATTGTCTCCCTAAGGATCTCAGTTCTAGTGGTTTACTAATACATTTATTGGTTTTTTCCAAGGTTCTAATGCTTTACTAATATATTTATTGGTTTTCTTCAAAGATTCTGTATCTGCTTATCTCGAGGTGGAGGAGACTGAAAGTTGCCAGAGATCAAGTTTCCCAGGTCTGTTTTAAGTTCCTTATAAGGACTATGTATTGGTTTTGGTGAACCTGTTTATATTGCAGGCTTCTTGCAGCTGTATTAACTGTACAAAGCCTTTATGAATGGAAGAATATATTTATAGGGTTATCTACACTGTGTCATTCTCTTTTAATACTTCAGTCTGCATGCCGAGCAATTGACCCTACAGAAGTAGCTGCCAAATACCTGTCTTTTGTACCAAGTGTTGGCTTTTTCAGTGTCTGCTAGTTCCTAGAAAATTATGAAGGAATGAAAAAGCATCTCTCACATGAGGTCATTGCTGTTTATGCAAAAAATCATAGCAACTTCCCCAGCCACTCTGCTTCCATGTTTTAGTTTCCTGTACCCTCTTTCCTGCCAAGTTCTCACTATACCTTTGTGAGAGCTGCTCAGTGTGCCAGGACTGCCACCCCTCTGTTGGTAACAGCTGGGTGGTGTGACATTTGATCCAGTCCTTTTCCCAGTGAATTTCTACTAAAGCTCAGTTTTGATCTGAGTTTCTTAGAGAACTTCACTGTCAGCAGCTCATTGTCACTGGCACATTTCATGTACTTGCCAGGGGCTTTCTTCTACAAAACCTTAGAGATGGGCTCAGTTCAATACACAAGTAGTCCTACTACAGCCAGTGAGACCTCTTAATGCACATGAAGTGCCTGTATAAGCTTTTGAAGAAGGTTACTTAAAAATTCTTTAAACATGCATGTTTTTATACACAACATTGAACTTTCCAAGGACTGCTGCTGTGGGGGAGATTATCTGGCTCATGTTGTTTCCTTGTGTTATTTGTGTGCTCTTTCTCACAGATCTTTGTCTTGTCCACTCGTGCAGATAAATGAGGTGAAATCTCCTTGCTGTTGAGACATCTCAGTGGGCTCTGCAAGGCTGGTGGGCTTTGTTAAGAGCTATGCTCAGGTCACACATACTATGGGCTTCCATGTCCATAGGTTTGGGATTTTTAGTCAATTGCACCCATCCACCCTAAAAGCTAACATTGTGCTAACACTCACGATTGGTAGCATTATCCTCCCTCACCCCTGGTAATCCCAGATTATTTGAAAAAAGGGAAAATGACAGTATATTCTGTCCCATTATTTCTTGGAAATCAGTGAGATTTTGTTCAAATGTAAATATTTTCCTATTCTTTCCCCTCCATAAGTTTTCTAACCCTTAAATTATTCTAAGACAGTCTTGCCCTACTTCCATTCAAGTCTTCAATTGTTCTTTTTGCCTTGGAAAAAAAATTGCTGTCACCTAGATAGGCAAAATCATTGTCTGCTCAAATAGCAAGTGGTAATCTTGTCAAATTTACCATGCCTGAAACAGAATATTTTTTCCAGACCGGACATAACAGTGAAACAAAAAATTACTTTGTGATGAAAATGCAGCCAAACATTGGTGACCCCTAGTTCTGTCTTTGGGTCAGTAAAGTTTTCAAGGAAGGCCCTGTGGTTTGCTTGATCTTGTCATTGCAGATTGTGCTGTCTATTAAAATACCTATTATTTGTAACGACGAAGTGCAAGAGTATAACTGTCTTCCAGTGCTTGCAAATATTTATCATACTCTTACACGTATGCTGAAACACCTTACAAGAAGCCTGTAATTATAACACATTATTAGCAGAAATCCATTTGTTACTTCCTTTTGCTGCTTTCAACATCTTTATTTTAGAACTTTTATACATATGTTCTTGTTCTTTATGTATAGCTAGTAAGTGTTCCCAAATATGTCTTACTGCTAAAATAAGACAGGTTACAGGTAACAAATTAGGATAAATAAGGAGAAAAGAAAGAGGGAATCAACACTAAAGCATTGTTAGAGGCAGAGAAACTGAAGTTGGTATCCCAGGCAGTGTAATTAAGTCTCACTTAGAGCAGTTTGTCTTTTCTGGCAAACCAGCAATCCTCTCTTCACACTAACTCTAATGTTTGTCCAGCCTTGATTTTGTCTGTTTCTGTGCCTTAATGCTATAAAAAGCAAGGGAAAGCAGGGAGGAGGGAACAAAACCCTTTCATACCGCTTTTCATACTGAAATGCCTTAGCCAGGGTCAGAGCTGAGACAGGGAGGATGGCAGGACTGCAGCAGCCAGCAGTCGGATCAGCTCCAGGATCCACCACCTCAGGCAGGAAGGAGATTAGATAGCTTGTCCCTTATCAAGACTGAGACAGAGCCAAGAATGAATCGAAATCTGAATCTAAATCAGTACCTAACACAAAAAAACCCCTCTTCTCTTGATTTTTCCATTTAGTGGCATTTTTCACTAACTGGTTTAACATTTGAACTGTGCCCACATAAAGTACCTTATTTCTTTCTCTCCTTTATTTGCGAACATTTTTATATGCTTTTGGCTAATTTGTGTATGTACATTATGCAAACTTAGATAACAAAATGAGACAGAAATTTAAGTACTCAAATTAAAAAAGCAGCAGGGAAGTTTTTCAAGTACACAATAGACAGCTTGGCTTTAAAGACACCTCTAAAATGCTAGAAAAATATAAAATTGTGCAATTAAAATGGTATAGAATCTAAACGTGTTTCTGTTTAAAAGGGCTATATTTGGGATGGGGAAATCTTATGTTTAAATGCATGTACAGTTATTTGTGGCCAAAGTATAGAGGCACCACATAAATGATTATACATCAAAGGAAATATACTGTGTAATACACTTGTGCAAAAGAGAATAATATCCCTAAAAGTTGACAATAAATGGCTGTCTGGAGTATTTAAAAAATGAAGAAGTCTAGACTTCAAAAATATGTTAACTGAACTGAACTTTTTTTTTTAATACAGACAAATGTGTATTAAATAAAGTTGGCATTTACTTTCAAAACAATGCTAAAAAGCATTCAGAGTTAAGTGATTTAGAATAAATGGCTCTGGATTATGTGGATATCAGAGTAATATAAGGAGAATACTAATTAGCACTCCAAATCTTTAATACTGTACCAATCCAATTCTCTCCTTTGGTAATTCTTTATTGTAGCCATAGTAACAAAAGAAGAAAACTTAAGCCACGCAGATATTTGCAATTCCTCTTATTTTTCTTAAAGAAGTCTTAATTTCTCTAAGAAGCTCTGTTTTGTACTTCTAGCACTTGTAATTATACCTTTCTACATTTAAATATGACAGCATATCCTTAGGTATAATTCATTCCTACATAGCTCATCTAGATAAAAATTTTAAAAGCTTGCCCTTACTTTCATTATTTCATGAAGAGCCTTTCAAAATAAGCTGCAGTATTCAGAACTTTTATATATATATATATATATACACACATATATATAATGACAGTACTTAACTAAAATAGAACAGTTATTTTGAGGGATGTTCTTTTAGATGCACTTTTAGAAATAGTTTAGAAGATTTTCATGCCAAAGCTAAAGAAAGTTAAAGAAGGTAGTGGTTTGAAAGCTCCAGGAAAGGTCTTAAAACATGTAATGAATCATAGATTATTCCAGGTTGGAAAAGGCCCCAGAAGATCTCTAGTCCAACTTGCCACTCAAAGCAGAATCAGTACTGAGGTCAGCTCAGGCTGCTCAGGGTTTGATTCACTTGAAAGTCTCCAAGGCTGAAGGAGGCTGTGCAGCCTGTTCCACTGCTAGACTGCCATCAGAGTAAAAGAGTATTCTCCTGTTTTCAGTGGAACATCCCCTATTTCAGTTTCTGTCTATTGTCTCTCACCCTCCTGACAGGGACTCCTGTGATGATGTCTTCATGCTAAATTTATCATAAGAACTGAGGGCTCCAATGAGTCCCCTGGATCACCATTCCTTCTCCCAGATGAACAAGGCTCAGCCTCTCCTTACAGGATGCCTGCACTCCTACTCCATTCCCAACCATCTTGGCAGTCCTCTACAGAACCTGCTGCATTAACAATGCTGTCCTTTACTGATCAAGAGACCTCAAACCAGGTGCAATCTCCCAGATAGGGTCAAGAGGTGAAATTAAAGGGCACAGACTTCTCCCTTGCCACTGTGTATGTTCCTGGTTATACAGCCCCAAACACTGCTACTCTGCCTTACTGCCAGAGCATGTTCATCCTTACATCCACCACTGTCTTCTCTCCAGAGCTGCTCCACAGCTTGGACCACTGCCTGGGTTTCATACATTCAAGGGGTACAGCTTTGCAATTTTCCTTGTTTTGTTCCTTAGGGTTCCTTCCAGCCCATCCCTCCAGCCTGCTTGGTGCTCCTGGAAGTGGCCATGGCTTCAAGCAGATTGGCTGCATACACCAACAAGATGTCCCCTGAAAGTTCAGTGAAAATGAACTCTGACCTCTCCTCCAGATCACTGTAAAAGGTGTTAGACAAGAGAGGTCTTGAAAAAATCACAGCTGGCCCCCAGGTAGAGTGTGTGCCATTAACCACCCATCCTTTTGGCCTCAGGGCCCAGGCAAGTTTTCACCCATCTAGTAGGCCACCCATCCAGACCCACCACCCATAATGTTCCAATTCAGGTATCAGGATGCTGTGGGAAAGAAAAAAGTGCCTCTTGATTTTTTTTTGACCAGAATTCATATTTCTAAACTGCAGAAAAAATTCTTTAATAAACAACACTGCAATATTTTAAAGATCACAGTTCTATAAATATTTACTCTGACAGAAGTAGTTTTATGTTTCTGTACATTGCATATAATACAGTTTGCTGATTTCTATGCAGTAAATAGAATACTGTTTCTTCTCTGTCTACTTACTATAGCAACAGGAATGACTAATATCAGAACTACTCAAAGAACCTGTTCTCATCACAGTTTAAATCTGCCATAACAAATGCATCATCCTATCACTGATCACAGCTTTTTTGAGAATGATTTCTGTTAAAATGTATTTATTTCATTCTTTTAGTAGTCTGTGAAACTGTATAGGTATGTGCAAAACAAAAGTGGTCAGGGAATGGGAGTTTTTGCTTGGGAGATACCTTAGCAATTTTTGAGATGGGTAACTTGAATATTTCATATGAGGCAAGATGAGTTTTCCAAGCTATAGAGACATGTCTCCTCCCTAACTCCTTGGTGGATGCCATCCCTGACTGATTTGGTGTCGTGGATGCCATCCCTGACTGATTTGGTGTCATGGATGCACAGATGTGTGCTCCTGTTAGATTTCAGGAATCATCTCCATCCTTGCAGAATTTTCTTTGCCACCACAGTTAAAGGCACTTGCAGTTGTGACCCAGAACCAGGCTGGAAGGAGTGGCCCTAGAAGCAGTTTGTCAGTGCAGATGAACAGATTTGGGCCACTGGAGGCTGTGATACATCACTGAGGCTGTGATGTCTTATGTGACGTGCTTTTTATAGAACAGGTGATTGGAACTCCCCCCCAACAAACAAGGGCTGGTACCTGCCTATCTAACTCAAGTACGTTGTCTTTCTTTTTCATTCTTGGCTCACATCTGACAGGTTGTTCTTTTACACACCAGCATCTTCTGCAGTGTGGTTGTGTAAACCTTTCCATCAGGCTGTTTTAAGTCATGTGAAGTTTTCCTCCCTAAAATTTTGAATTTCTTTTACTAAGATTTTCCACCATATAAATAGCCTGAAGAAAATCAAGACCGGATGAATATGAAAGAACAAATCTGCCTAATACCTGTTTTAAGGCTCTGTGTTCCAAACTGCAGCCTTTGTGATCCCTTGAAGTCATAAAGGAGTCGAGCAAATTTTGAGCCACCTGAATTCTTTAGTTGCCATGCATTTTTCTGAGCCTTCACACTGACATGGCTGCTGAGCTTCTCAAATGGAGCAGGCTTAGCTAGAGCTGGGCTGGAGGGAGTGCAGACTGAACCTATCTTTAGCTACCTGTTCACGTCAAAATCCCTCTATTTCCTGAAGGCTTTAAATTCTTTTTTCCTGGGCATCCCCAAACCAGCTTAGTGTGGAGTGACCCAGCCGTAATTTACATTTAAGCCTAATTTGAATTCATAAGCAAGGCATTCCTCAGTCTGTTTCACCTGAGGGGCTCTATCCAGCTGGCATCCTCTGAGCATGACTAATGGTGCAGGCTGTGCATGAAGCACAGCAGCAGCAGGTGATGGGAGTCTCCATTCATTCAGGAGTATGAGTATGTGATATGGGTTCAATCTTTCCTGGCAAAAGGGATTTAGGTCCATCTTTCACCCCCATCTTCCATGTAAAAGCTATTCTAATATGGCTCTACATTTAAAATGAATATGCAGGGATAAAAGGAATACTTATTTTCATTAGTGGGAGGAGGTGGGGGAGAGTGTGCACAGAATTTGTGCCAAAATAGTCACGTTATTTAGGTGTCCTGGGGCAGTTATTGCTCTTCTTGGGAAAAGGGGAAGACTGACTTCTAGCCCCTGCAAGTGGTTATTTAAAAGCTTTACCTGATAACTGATTAACAAAAAAACCCCATGAACATTAGCCTCCTAGCTATTCTTGGTCTCAAATGGATTCTACTCACAGGTTGAAGAGGAAAGAAATGTACCTGCCTTGGTAGGAAGTGTACTCTCCTTCTTGCCTCTTTTTCTCCCACCCTCCCTCCACCCCCACCTCCTTCTAACAGGTCTTTTATATGTTTTCTGGATTTAGGCCCTGAATATAGGCTTCAATCCTTGCATTCCCAAGCTATATTGATACCAAGGAGCATGAAATGAGATTTGCCTAAAGGCACAAAACCACAGCGTATGCATTTAAAAAGCTTTGTGTGCACACAACTGACTATTACAGTGGTATTTGAAAATGAACAAAAATGCATATTATTATGCACTTTTGATGGCAGTATGTACAGAGCATACAAAGTAGAACAGGCCTTGTAGCTTGTGTGTTCATTCAGAATCAAAAGCAGTGAACAGAAGAGGCTAAATCAAGATAATTTTGATATTTAAGATTGTGCGGTTTTTTGGTAGAATCACTTTTCCTAAGACATTTTAATGCAAGTGCCCTTGAAAGGCATAAACCACTTAAAACATTGATAGGAGTATAAATGTAAATTTTCACCTAACAGAATGTGTGTGCTGTTTGATTTATTAAAATGTTGTTTAAGAAATAGTCTTACTGAAGATGTGCACTCAGTATCTGAACAATAAAAGTGCCCAATCTTTATAATTTTCCCCATATAGAAATTGAATAAGTAAGATGTTATTGCAAAGCAACTCCATCAGGATAAAATTGTAGGGGTTAGAGTAGCATTCATCTAGCTCAAGCTATTTTTTACACTGCTCAGGACATTATCCAGTCTTTATATCATTGGCTTCAGGAATGGTCGGGATGGATGTGTGGTGGCTGATAGGCTACACAGCACGATGCCAAGCTGAGGGCACATCCCTGTGCTCTTTGTGTATGGCAAAGTTGGTACACCATCTACAATTTTAGTGTTGTGATAAGACAATCACCAGGGATGCAGGGAGCATTTTAAAAAGAGACATTTTTTGTTAAAGTAGGAGTAAAAAGAAAAAACCTACAGTATTCTGTAGGTTGTAGCAAAGTAATTTAGCCAACAGGTTGTTTCTAATCTGGTTAAAGCAGAAAATCTAGGAATTGTCCAGCAGCTAAGGAGGGGATCAAGATGCTGAGAGATTAAGATTTATCGGCAAAGTATATTTTTGCAGATTGTAAAGAAACTGAGAAGTCTTTTTCTTTTTTCACTTGTAACACCATTATAAAAGTACCTAAGACAGTCCATTATCTTGGACACTAGACTATCTTGAAACTTCAGAAACTTGAAAGCAAGTATATGGGAAGTGTAGTACTGCATAAGCACTCAGACTTCAGCCAGCAAAATAAAAGAGAAATTTAATACTTCAACAGTATTAACATTGTATTTACAGCTGCTGCTGCTGCCCACATGAAAAACTGTTTCCCAGGGGCTGAGATCAAAGGTACTGCCAGTGTGACATACTATGGACTACACTATAATAATTTTACAGTTTTAACAGATTGTTTCCAGTGAAAATGTGTGATAAAAACTGCAGGTGTTCATAAACAGGGAATAAAGGTTTTTTATATTAATACAGGTTAAATTTTAAATTAGCTACTTGCTTCAGCTGTGCAACAGCTTTGTGTTTGAAAAGTACCTCCTTTATCTATAATTTTCAAAGAGCACATATGATCCAAACATCCTAGAATTTTCATGAGACCATGAATCCTGTGTAACTGCCAGCCTACTCTTTCATATAAAACAAACAGGTTGTCTGCAGTTTGTTGTCTGTTTGATATGGGGTTTTGAATTTAGTTTTTGTAAGGCTGCTAGTTCATGTTAAGTTCACATGCAGGTGGAAGGTCCTGTGTTAAAATTCAGATAGAACTCTCACAGTTATTTTAATTTGCAGAATGTCTTAGCTAAAGGAAATTAGGCTGTCTCTCTCTGTTTTACTTTGCAATCCTGATAGAGAAGAAGGAAACATCATGTCCAAAAGGAGTTAGCAATGGCAGCAGGCTACTTGCCAGATGCTTCGGGTACGTCACCAGAATGGTGCGCAGGCATTTAGCCTTCTGACTCTATTAATGTTAATGAGAGTCAGGCAGTTCAACCTCCAAATACCATGCTCTAAACATATCCATTGAAGTCTGGCAAAGAAGCCCTGAGGCTTCCTTGTAAAAAGTCCTTGAAACTGCTGCTCTTCTCCTGTAAGATTTGTGATGGAACACAAGCCAGAAAGCTGCCTGCTATACAGAGATTTCCATGCGAAAGCTGTGCCTGAATATAGATAGGTCTGGTGTTTTGCCATACTGCTAAAATCAAAGCACTGTGAAGGGGAAGAAGGGTGATGTGAGAAGTATGTGCTTCCCATGGGCAATGAACTGAATGGCTTTGCAGAGGCAACTCCAGGCAGGCATTTTCTTTGCAGATTATATTGAAAGCTGCTGAGAAACACCTGAACCAGGCACCATAGTTCACATCCCCATTCCTGACAAAGCATTGTGATTTATTGTATTGCTCTTGTCTGCAGCAAAATGGCTGTACAGCCAATTTATCTCTCTTCTGGGAGTGTGGAAGGCTGCATTATAGAGGGCTGACCATAAAAAGCTCCTCTCAGTAGGGAAAATAAGCACATCCCTGTGGTTCACAGTTATGTGGGAGCAGGAATTGGGGGAGCTGCCTTTACAGCAGGTGATCAGCGAGTTACCTGTAAGAGGAGGAGAGCCACATCTGTGAATAAGGCCCCAGGGAGCTTGTTCTTCATGCCTACTGCCCTGTGTGGTCTTATCTACAATGAAGTCTGAAGGTAGTCTTTATTTCCATGTAGGTATTGCAACAGGATCACAGATGGTGCAAAAATGGTTTCTGAAATGCAAATAAAAAGGGGCAGGAAGCCAGCCTCCATTGCTTCCTTATTGTACCACCATAAGCGTGAAGGAATGGAACTCCCATCATCAGAGATACTCACTGTGAAGGCCCAGGGACGAAAGAGTCAAATTCTTCCTTACTTTGAAAGATGTCTTAAATTCCTTATTTCTTCAAGTGAATAAGTGAAGATAGGTGGTTCCAGGTTAAGGCAGTTTACAGTTACTCTCGTACATGGTCAGAATAGCCAATTTTTTTAACACTGGCCTATTTTTTCACTTCCTGTATTTCTCCAGCTGTGTGGTTCCCTGCAGACTGGGCTGCCTTCCACAAGCCATAAAACAACCTGAGCACTGCCCTGATTTAGGCTTGTTTAAAATTCTCCTTGATCGCAGTCATTGGCGAGATGTGCAGCAGCGCAGGGTGGCAAAACCCAGCCACATTGCAAGAACCTGCGCCCCAGTTGGTTGAGTTAATCAAGTGCTATGCAAGACATGTCAGGTAAAAGATTTCCTGTTAGAACTCATATAAATTCTTCTTGGTAGGGGGTATTTCACTGTTTACTTCTTTGTATTCAGTCATACAAAGTGTCTTGCAAAAAAAATGCATGGCTGGGTAATGGGAGCTGAACTTGGTGCTTTAGGCTGTAACATGACCCCTGGCACAGAAAGAGGTGTCTCCTTGCACCCTGTCTGTGCCTTTGCACAAGCAGTGTTCTGTGTGTGCTGAGACAGGAGCCAGCAAGAGTGGTCCTCGTGGTCCTTCCATGTCCCCCACTGACTACAGCAGAGAGCTGTAGGATAAACAGCAAGTGTGTAAGGGTCCATATGTCACACTGCATCCCTCGCCATCATGTCAGGCCACATTTCCACCTATGCTACCCTAACCTGCAGGATTTGTTTGTCTGTCACTCAAAATAGTCTGAATTTACTTCATCAGCAATTTTACTCTCCGGAACAGTTCCATCTACTGCCAGTCACTGTCTCCAGAGTAAGATACTCCAACTCGTCTACATGTAAATGGGCATTCTATTTTTAACCTTCTCCATTTTTTTCTTGAATCAACACATAAACTGTAGTTTATATTTTTCTGCTGCTTCATGCCTTTTTTTTCTGACTCCTACAGGACATCTGGCAAACTGTTATTTCAATGAATAGCATTTTTAATTTGTCAGAAAACCATTTAAGCATTTGCAGAGGCAAGGATGATGCGCATCTTTCTCTGTGTGTCTCAGAAGTACAAGTTTTCTCTTTCAGCATACCATTCAAAAAAACACAGACAAACACTTTATCAGCAAGGACAACTGAAAACAAACTTTCTACTTGACTTCCTAATGCTTTGATAATTGAAATAGAACATCATACAAATTTAAAAATTAAATATTACAAACCTAAAAATAGACTTGATATGTTTGTGGGGTTTTTTCAGCAAAGTGTGATTATTCCTCTAAGAAGTAGTGGTGTGAGTTTAAGATTGCCTAAAAATTAAATTTGTCTTCACTTTTTGGGATACTGGACAGCAAGGTATATAGTTTTAAAGTAATACAAATATCTTTTTTTTGCAGGAGAGAATGCAAAAGCCCCCTGTTTGTTTTGACCCACTTCCTATGCAGAGAGGGAAACATATTACAACCCCAACTAGTAAAACTAGCTTCTAATTCAATGACTCACAGAGAGCCATGATGACATCAGAGATTTTTGAAATAATGTTTTCCTCAAAAATAGCACTCCCTGAGCTGTGGATCAGGTGTTGATCTCAGGTTTTTTTGCTTGATAAATCTTGACACTTCTATTGCCATATTTTACTGCCAGGCTACTCAGATCTTCTGTTTGATTCTGCAAGATTCTGCATTGTCTTTTCAAATTTGGTTACCAGCCTATTAAAAAGGCAAAGGAATTTCCACTGACTCAATGACCCCAGATTTTTTCTCATCATTTTGAAAATAATTGCACTACTGGTTGGGTTTACTCCACTTATTTATAGAAGAAGGATTTCAGAAATGCATAACCTTGTTATGCACATGGTTTTCTATGTGTCCAGTTTGGCTTACTGAATAAGACCTGAGAAAAGGTCAAGATCTTGTGATCAAAACTAAATCCTGCTGCTTTTTTGTGCTAAACAGAAATTCATATCTAGGGCAAGATTTTAAAAAAGAAGAAAAAAATCTTGAAAACCTAAAGTAAAAGTTAAAAACTTCCCATGTGTTAAAATCACAGAAATGATTGTAAGAAAATAAAAAAATCAACCAAATTAATCTCTTATTGTTTTTGTCAACATACAGTAACAATATGAAATACACTTAACTAACACTATACAATAAAATCCTGGGTTTTGACTTTGCTTCTTTCATCAATATTTAAAAAGTTAGTGTAACTGATGTTTGTACAAACTAATTATTTTTTAAATTATTATTGAAAATCAGCTTTTTTTTTTATTGTTTCCTGATAATGAAGTAGAATTTTTCCTGTATCAGATGATTAATTTTGCAAAATTGTGAAAGCTTGAAGTTTTCCTAAGAGTAACAAAGCAGGTTAATTTACCAAAGTTTGAAGATGCAGAATAATATTGTTTTAACTATTTTTCAGCAACTGTATTTTTCAAATGGAAAATTGAGCCACCTATCAGTGTCAAAAAATTATCACAAAAATATGCATCTTCTGCACTTCTAAGCACTTGTGAAACCAATAGTTATGACTTCCACCACCTCTAAGCTGAAAACTCACCTATTTACTTTACAATTACTAGCTAATATGTGATACAAGACTTGATGGATATGAAACTCCTCACTGTTTGAAGTGCTGTAATACTAAGCTATAGATACATTAATTTCCTAAAAGTTGGCAGTCTGACATTTTCCAATACTTGAATGGCTCAAGATTTCATTAGACTCTTAAAACAGGCATACCTAGTGACCACACATAAAGACATAAACATCATGTAAATGATCTGAAATTGGAGGACAGATATAGTAATGTTGTTTGCTAATAGTTTACAAAATGGAACATAACATTATATGAAATATTTGTGTTTCTCTCAATAATTTGCTTGTGAAACAGAATTCCCCCTTTCTCAAATCTGATTTTAAGAATTGCTTGTTACATTATCAGGATTTTCGAGATAAAAAAAGTCTAAATATTGTGTAAATAATTTAGTTTTCTGTGTCTGTATGGTAAAAAAGCATCATGGATGTTTCCTGTCACATCTATGACAGGTAAGAATGTTTGTATATTTATTTTCTACAGTTCACATTTTCCCTTACTTATATCACTTGGAAAACAAGTAAAGTGACATCAAGTTTTTTAATTGTGGCCCACTGTAGAGGAGACCTTAGAAGGATTTAAGATGTTAAAAATATTTATCAAAATGTTTAAAAATCCTTTTTCTTTGCACCTAAACTCGAATTTGCAACATCTGTGTGTTCCCCCCAGGTGTTTCTTAGGGCCCTGCAGTTCATTTCTATGCTGGGCTGAACTTGTCTGGAGGATTTTAGCAAAGCATCTTCATCCTGTCTGAAATCTGGGCATTGGCTACACAACTCCCAGCAATCATGCTTACCTGGTGTACAAGCACACAGGGAGTACCTGCAAGTTCTAACAAAAGTATCATCTTAGGAGGACATATATGCCCTTTTTTTGTTGGTTTTTAAACAAAATTGATGCTAGAACTGTTATTTAACTGTTGGGTGCAATTACATTTTGGTGCTGCTCTTCAGCTTATAGAAATAGTGAACACCTCTTTGTGCTTCCTCTAAAGCCCTTGGCATTGCATTTTCTTGTCCTTGCACCAGCGCAAAGATCCTCCAGCAGATGCAGCACTGAGAAGTTTGCATTCATCTTCTCCTTTGTGTTCCTGTGGCAGTGAGCGATTCTTGTTTTGAAGAAAGAAGTTGCTGATCTGGGATCTTCATTGTCAAAAAGGGTAAGAATCCACTTTAAGAAAATCTGCAGTTTGAGAAGGCTAGGGAAAAAAAAAAACAACAACCCAACAGTAGAATGCAAATGTTTTAAAGTACTTAAAAGTAGTCTTTGAGAAAGTTAAGAGATGATTTAATGTTTTTTGTAGCTTCTATGTCTAATGGGGGATGAGGGGCAAGGACTATTATTGTTAGGCCTATGGGCAGTCCACCTGTGCCCTGCATCAAAAGTCAGCAGCTGCTTGTGTGTGGCTCTGTATGGCTCTGGCTCTTTGCTTTGTCTCTGTGTGCCCCATATCCGAGTGATCTGTGTCTGTGGCAGTCTTGAAAAGAATGTTCTGTGGCCAAGATCCAGAAGGTTTTGAAATGGCAATTTTGAAACTGCAGCAACCTCCGGTTGCCCTTAAGGAAGAAGCGCTGTAAGACACAGATAGGTACTGTTTTCTGGCACTCCTTTTCCAATCTTCTTTATTTCATTTCATCAAATTTAATAAATCCAGTGTCAGTGAATGTGATAATTTGGCAAGTACAGCCAATCAGATACTTAGTGGGATACTACACTGTGTTTAAATTCAGTTCTGTTCTGAAGACAAAAACCACAGATGGTTGTCTGAAAAGAACAAACTAATTGCTCCCACAAAATGTGACTGCAGTATATCCACCCCATATGTGGCTTGAACCCTTCATAAGCTTCTCAGAAAGAAAACATTGTTGGAACAATACCCCTTTAAAAAGAAACCAAAAATCTAGATAGAAGATAAAATATTTTATCTGTTTCTGGAAAACTAAGGCTGAAATTCCTTCTTTAATGGCAAGGTTTGACTCCTGCTTAACTGTCTCCAAGGGGAATGCTTTAAGCCATGGAGTGGAAAAGTATTCTGTGATAAAGCACTGTCAGTTTTGCTTGTGGAATTGTTCAATTAGCCATTTAAATAATGGCATATGTAATATAAAATACAAAGTGTGGTTGGCCAGCTATCCCTATCCTGAGTAAATGTTCTAATTCTTAGGTTGTGCCTAAGTACATTTGCTCTCTGTGGACCCAATTTTCTGACATTGAGTCATTGAGTATAAAATGACTTACAATGTCTTTCTTTTTCAGTTTCAATGAAGTACTTTTTCCACACAAGAGCTGCTTTTGTGGGAAAAGATGCCAGAGAGCCCTGTAAACCTGTAGAGTTTACTTTTCCTGTTCTATCACCTTCAGCAGAGATGGGAATTTAAAGCCGTGTTTTGTTCCTTGGCCAGGTGTTCCAGTGAGGGTGCTTCTGGTGTACAGAATACCCCTCCATTCTCTCCAGATATGTGGGATTTAGGTAGAGAATTGGGGTGGAGGGGGGATAATGATAAGGAAAAAAAGAACAATCATAAGCTGAGAAAACCTGGCAAGGAAAGGGATCACCTTCAGAGATCTTGGCAGGGCTTGGGTCTATGCTCTTTGTTTAGCTTTGCCAAGGTTTGGGCAGTTACGGGCAAGCCCAGAAGATCTTTCCCTTTCTGTAGAAATAATTTCAGCCACCCCTTTAACCCTTTCAAGAAATATAGGTATCACAGAGGAAGGTAGGAGCCAAATGAGATTTCCGAGTATGAAACTTTCAGACTGGTGTGGTCGAGTTGCCTAAATATTCTTATGTTACTTCTAAACTGGTACCACTAACTAGCTTTCTAAAAGGAGGTAAATGCAAATAAGTGGGTGAGTAAAACAGTGTTGCTGCAAACCTTCGCTCCTTTACTATTGCCAGGAACCTTTTACTGCTCAATAGGGATTTTTTGTATGAGTTACTGGTTAAGCATAGGAACAAGCATAATGGTCTGGAGCCTGTTAAATGCATGAATATTTCCAAGCTACTCCTGTTCTACAAAGAAAGGATTTCTACCCCCACAGATTTGATGTGCCATGTTATGTACAGCATCAGGTACTTGCAATGATTTGTCTGACAGTATTTCAGAAGTAAGCAATAAATCACAGTTGAAACTGCAAATGGTTTTTTGTTAAAGTTCAGTCATTTCAATCATTGTCTTCAGATTTACCTACTGACTCATTAGGCAAAATAAATTCCACTCTTTTAAAGCTGTAAAATGTCATTACATTTTGAACACCATAGCCATATGACAAGGATGCCAAGAAAAACTATTTACAAGCATTACTTCAATATTATTTAAATGAGACAAATAAATTGGCAAAAAAAGTTTTTTATTGAAGAAAATGTTTTGATTGTTTAATAGCAAAATTGGGAGAAGTATTTTATTTTTAAGAAAACACTGCAAACAATCAAATTCCAAGGAGTCAATTCATAAGGCATTTTGGGATTTTTTTAGTGGTAGACAATAAAGATAATAACTATTTCAAAGTAAATGGAGAGAGCATTGAGTTTTGTTGAGTTAGTACTTCTCACTATCATTTCAACCAACTTGTACATTAGATTGTAATTGCCTGGATTGTTATTCCCTTTTAACATAGTTCAATTAAGCTCCAAACTATGTATTTTTTTTTCCTGTTTTCAACATCAGCTGCAGAGTACGTACATATATGGGTATTTTACTGAGAAGAATATAAGAACTAAGCTTGTTAAATCTGCTTCCTAAACAAGCATCTCCTCTCTTGTATGGAGATGCTTTTATACTTGCCTTCTATTGCTTTTCCTACCAAAGGGGTTTTTAAAAAAAGTGTTTAACCCATTGAAACAGGAGAGGGTTGACGTGGGCTATGATTTGCCCTCCACCTCCATTCTCTAGTAAACTATAATGATATGGCTATATATTCTATGGAGCCAAATCAGCTTTCCAATAATTTGTATAAAAAAGCTGAAATCCTATGTAACGCTGTAACAATTTTTATTAGTCTTGGAAAAGAGAAATTTATTGTCTTGTTTTACAAAGTCTTGCAGGAGTCAGTGATGTATGTTATTGGCAATCAAACTTCAAAAGCTTTTGCAACAGTAAAATGGCACACAGTTTGAAAACCACCAGAGGTGGTTTCCATTCCTTTTTGCTTATTTTTTACCTCCCTTTAATTAGGAACTGTCAACATGCATATGAGAGAAAGCACTACTAAGCTTCTAACTTTTAAAATAGTGTTGAGGTCAACTAATGTGTCTAATGCTGTCGTCTCCTGCATGTAAGCATTTGGCACTGCCCACTCAACATACAAACAGTGGACGCACATATGCATAAAAGCAGATTATTTTTCTGTGTGACTAAGTCACAACAAGACCTATGGTTGCCCATGAAGCTCTAGACCAACCAGGACATTAGGTGGTAAAAGAACCACTGCCTTGGCAGGAAAGAGGTTGCCAAGGTCCTGAAATTAGTCAACAGCCATGCGAAAGTGCTTACAGGCCTGGGGTAACCTTGAGATTTCTATCACTGTGGCCTCAGCTTCTCCTGTGTCAACAACTGAAGAACCCTTTGCTGTTTGACCCAAGTTATGCTGGCAGTGGAGAATTCTCCTGACTCTAGTAACAGTTCAGAGTTTTTTCCCCCTCCTTTCTCCTTCTTCTCTTTTTCTTACACCACTCCTGGTGCTATGTTACAACCACATTTTGTAAGAACTAAGATGCACCTTTTTTGAATTAATCTCCCCGAATGATCTTTCTGTTCTATGGCAAAAATATAAAGGCACAAAGGCAATATTAAAATATGCTTGTAGCAACTATGTCTAGATTTTAGTGAGTTGACTTATTTGAGCCCAGCTTATTTCACTTTCTTATTGTTTAGTATTTCTTTCTTTTCCTTTGTTAATCACATGCTTGATTTTTAATAGTAACCTGCACGATACTGCCCTTGATAGTTGACTTGCTATCATGACCAAGTATTCCTTGGACTTTTAAATGCAGAATTCCTTGTCTTTACCTGTGTGAATAAGGGGAAGAAAAAAAAATCCTATGGTTCAGCACAAAGCTAGGAGTGTGGGAAAGTAGTTGGGAAGTGCAATGCTGGCAGGGCTGCTGCATCTGTGGTCCCCTGTTCCAGGATTGTGAGCTCTGTATAGTATCATCTCCAGTACATGGCTTCAAGTAGCCAAAAATCCATGCAAATATTTTGATCAAAACCAGGTGTGAGTGGAAATGGAGGACTATTATGAGTTTTGCAGAAACTATCATTTTGTGGTTTGTTGTGAACTTCAGTGCTGGCTATATTTGATAACTGTGGTATTTATAATGAAGGGCTAGGATGGTGGTTTCCATGCTCCAAACTGTCAGGCCTTGGTGCATGGCCTTCACAAGTATGCTGAATATAATAACAGCTCTGGACTCACAAAGTCTCAGCTCACTGTGACCATGTAGCTTCCCTGACTTTCTTGTGTGCCTGCTGGTCTATAGGAGATGCTGAATAATTAAAATAAACAAGGAAAACATAGTTTGTCTATTGGTAGCTTCAAGAATATGAGACACAAGAATAATGATCCTGATGAATTTCATTTCCATTGAAGTGAAAAAGGAACTTGCTGTACTTTGAGAAAATGTCACTTATTTTCTTTCCTTGACTTCTCTTCCTGTCAAGATATGTAGGTCCTATATTAGCAGTCAGGATGGGGAGTCTGGAGGAAGATTTCTGCAAAAACACAATGTGACATTTTTAGTTTGGCACAAAACATGCTTCTCTTTTCCCCCAGGCTCTTGCAAAGCTAAACATGTATGAAGACTTATCTTCACTCATGTAAATATTCGTTTGAGGAATTTCATTAACATAAGTAGGTGCCTAACCTCTTTCATTCCAGAGATGGTTTTATGCGCTGAAACAGAATCTTCATTTTGCAACACGTACAGTTCTGTAAACTTCCAAATTGTTATTGTGACAGAATAATTGGAGGTTACTATAGATCTTTTAACAGGGAGGAAACAATATGAGAGTTCTATTTTTCCAGGAATAATAGTTGTAAATATTGGGAATAATTCTGTTGTAAAGTGCTCTGAACAAACTTGTCATGCTCTACTTTTTGAGCTTTTTATTTTTTCACTTCTGGTGGAGAAACAGGATCGTAGTGGCACTAAAATGTAGTGGCACTAAAATGACTCGTATGCACATTGGGAAAAAAATCCCCAAATTACAATGGTGTTAACCTTGCACCTAAGAGCTTGGGAGACTCCAACCCCACAGGCTTTGTTAGAAATAAGACATAGGAGTTTCCTGATGTAGGTGCCTGCTCCTCAGCTTCTCATCAAGTTATTGCAAAAATCTTTGAAAAGAAAGAGAAAACTTTATGGTATGATTCTTCTGACCTGTTTCAGATGCCTTCTTTATGGCAAAAACCAAGTCATTACTCAGAAATATTTCATTCTATTGTTCTGTAAAGAGAGATTATTTAAAAACTAGACAGGTACATTTATTGACACAATTGTAGCCACCCAGGGTCCTTCACTGCTACTTTAACACTTAGATAAATAAATAAATAAATATAAAATTGTTATTTTATCAAGACAGGAAAGTTTGTCTTGATATGTTAACTGCTACAACTGGAAATAGAGTGTTTACATAAATAATTTATTTACAAATTTCCCTGTTCTACTCAAGTGGTGTGTTCTAGTTGTTTCCATCTCCATAAAAATATTAGAAATATTTAAAATAATCTGGAC
Organism: Illadopsis cleaveri; assembly: GCA_013399915.1. Lineage (NCBI taxonomy): Eukaryota > Metazoa > Chordata > Aves > Passeriformes > Timaliidae > Illadopsis > Illadopsis cleaveri. The sequence continues at coordinate 870,561 of VXBB01010676.1, forward strand.
AATTTCGCAGTTTATGTACTTTTATGTATTGGGTTTTGTTTGCATTCTTCTTCATTTTTCCCCTTCATTCTTTATCTTATACATATGCACAGGCTGTTACAGACTAGATTTTAATTTTTTATATGTATATAAAAAAAGATTTAACCTAGACTTTTCCTCATCTAAGAAGCTCTGAAGAAATCATTTGTCAGGGAACACCTCAAAAATAAATAACATTTAATGCTAATGTGTTTTGTTTGCCTGTCTTCCCTTTTTGGAAGTTTATTAAAGAAATTTTGTTGCAAAGGAAATTGTTGTTCCAACATCTTAATGAAATTTATTGATTGAATTTCATCTATGTTTTAGCTATTTTCCTGAAATGTTCTGCATCTTAGCTGAGTTGTGAACCTCCAGCCAGCTTCCTGAATGTGGTGTCTGTATTTTGGGTTCATTCCTACCTTGCCCTCAGTCAAACTTCAGTGTGGTGCTACAGCTTTTTGGTACCAAAAAAGAGGTCAGACTTTGTCTGTCTTCCTAGGAGAGCTCCTTTCACTGCTGATACATGAATGTGCTGCGTGACAGAGATTAAAGCTTCACTGTAGTTTATAGTTTCCTGATCACCTCAGGGAGGTTGCAGCAGGACCTGTTGAAGAGGCTTTTAAGTTTTGTGCTAGGTATACTATCTCTTTCCAGAGGGATCCAGGTATGTGTCTGGCTTTGCAGAAATGTGATTAATTCCAATACTGTAAGTTGGATGTGAGCAAACACCATCACAGCTTTTGCACATCTGAAGCATTTAGCAATAAATTATGCATCACAAAATAAACAGCCAATGCAAACATGTTCACTTAAGTAGCATCTGAAGACCAGCATTTCTGACTAATTGCTATCTGGTGCGTAGTACAGGTGCACAAGGAGCAAATAGTATTTGTCAATAAACACTCAGTTAACTGCAGTCATAAATTTCTTCATTTAATGGCTCACATTATTTTTTCCCACCTGACTGAATTCAGGTGTTGCACATAATGGCATCAGCCTGGTTGGTTGGATAAATTATTTGTACTGTATTGTCACTATGCTAGAGTTGAGCAGACTTTATAGACATCACAGTCAATTGCCCACTGAAGGGGAGGGAGATAGTTTTGTAGTTATCCTTGCCACTTTCATTTCAATTAATAATAATAATAAGGCTTTTAGTTTTTGCCTGTGATGTTTAGGTAACAGCAAGGAGATTAAAGCAAAAAGAGGCAAGGCAAGAGCATTACCTGGGTGCTTCTCTGAGTAGATTTTTCTGGCTCCTGCAGTAGAAAAAGTTCCATTTTATCCTAAGCCTGATCAAGAGGAAGCAGCTCTGTTGCATTTTCTCCTGCCTCAAGAGCTCCAATAATTTTGCAAGTATAATTGTTTTTGTGCTGCTGTTGATTTTGCATGGGCTGTGCAATGTGATGGTTTTCTGTGTCATAGAGGCATTGATCATCATCTGAGGAAATCAATGGACAATGTCATGTGATTTCTTTTTTTATTTTTTTCTCACAGCTGGAATTGTAAAACATTAAGAAAGGGGATGTGGTGTAAACATACGCTCTGTCAATCTACTAAAATGTAGTGGTGAAAACTTGTATCCAAGTGCAAGTATAGCTATTTACTGCTCCTCTCTTTTCTAACAAGAATAGTTGTTACTTCACCTGATGCTTCTGAGAGTAGTGGTGTTAAAGCTCTGTCAGCCTAAATGTCAATACTGATGGCTGATTTAAATTTCTAACTCTGTTTGATGTATTTACAAAAGCCTTAGCTGTTCTAGAGGAGCAGCATGCTTTCATAGCTCATCACTTCAGGGGTCTTGTATTGGGTCTGTGGTGAGAGAGTTCTCTTCTCCCTTGGTGCTCTGTTTCTCCATATTCATAAACACTTGTGGGGTTGGAGTTGGGAAATTTATGAGCTCAGATATAGTGGTTTTGATGCAAGTAAGTGCAGAGGGTTTAAAAGAAAAAAAGTATTTTGGGTAGTTGCAATATGCTTTGCACTCCAAACTTCAATTTTTCTCCTCATTAAAAAAAGTAGAAGTATTCTCATATAGAACTGAAAATAATTACAAAAGATTGTTGTAACTTTAGTGACAAATGGCATATATTACAAAGACAGAATTTTATTCAACTTGCTAGGAAACCTAACTTGCCATTCTAATACTTCAAAATTTGATTATATCATTATCCTTTTGGTTTTTTTGGCCACTGGAAAATTTCATGAGACTTCATGTTTTCATATCAAAATATGAAAAAAATGTTAAACCATGTCCTCCACTTGGAAAAATAATGGAAGAGTGCTGCTGTATTTCTGAATTCCTTACTTCTGGGTTAAATCAATTATTTCAGCACTATAAAGAAAAAGCTCATGTCTCACACAAAAATTACTACATAGACATTCTCTAACACCCAGAACAAACATCTGGATCATGTTGACTGACTTTTCACCATGGCAAAAAGGGTGAATGAAATATAATTCCTGCTTTCTGATATCATTAGGATTTCTTCAATCCCACAACAGCTGAGGCTCACAATATATTGTAAGCATTTTTTTTGTGTTGCAGATGTTATGTGTAAAAAAATTCACACAACTTACTATGAAGCAACTCCTGTGTCAAATGTAGACAAATTAATTAGTCTTTACATGAAGATTCTGTTAGTCATTAATCTGAGCAAAATATAAAATCCTGATGTCTTTGCAAGATATATTAGTAGTATTAGAATAAAATAATAACAGCTAATTGTTTATTAATAGATTAAACTGTTACATTTTCAGTTTCTGCATGTGGCTTTGGGGGTTTATTTCTTGGATCTGTATGTATGTATGTTTGATTTTCCTAAGTATTTCTAATGCTCTATTATCTCTAGAATAATATTCTTAATACAGCATAATCTTCTGTGATAAACTGTAGCAGACTGGCTCTGGGACAAAAAAAAAAGACTGTGCTAAACTGTGGTCTGAAGTTTAGGTTGCTTGTTAGGTTTAAAAGAGAAAACGTGCATTAAAAATAGTTTGACTCTTTTATGTGGTGGATTAGCCTGAGTTTAGCTTCTTTGAAATCTGGTAATCAGATAAAGTTCTGCACAAAGCAACTGCAGCTCTTTGCACTAGTGCTTTTGGTGCGGACCAGCTTGAGGTCAGTGATCAAAATGAAGGTACATTTCAAAGAATTTCCCTTGGGAATGTGCCCTGAGAACTGCTGATGGATCAAAAGCACTGGCCTGTGGCAATGAAAAGACACAGAGAAGCACTTACTGTCATGGAAGTACAAACTGTGTTTGCAATAGCACTTGGCATTTTTTGTAAAGTGCATGGCTATCAGGACAACGGGAAGCATGACAGCCTGCCTTACGTACTTAATCTTCCAAGCAGAATTATTTAACCAGCTGTGGCACTTCTCTTTCATGTCTGGACAAGGACGCCTAGGCAGTGGTGTAGGTTTTCTGAGAGTGAACCCGGTCCATTTTCTTTGACACTGGAACTGATTCAGTGTTGCTGAAGTGAATGTCTTCATCAGTGAGGCTCTCCCTGGCCATCCTGTCAGTGCCTGCAGGTAGGATTGTGATATGCACAATCAGAGGGAGAGATGAGAGTCCTCCAAAACAGAGAAAATAGGGGCTTTGCTGCCACTCTTGAGCACGAGGGAAGATTTTCCTACTGACTCTATAATTTCCCAAAACTGCAGGCATTTCTGTTGGCTGGATTTTGTATCTTGTAGAGGTGAACAAGCATAATACCATCACACTTAACATCTTGAACTTGTTCTGCCATGACAGCTGTGTGTAATGACTCCAGACTTGAGTGATACAGAAGTAGTCTGGTAATTAGCCTGTAGCTATAATATTTTAAGAGGGTAAGTGCCCACCCAGGATGAGTAGTACCTGTGTTTAATGATAAATGTAACAAAATAAAGAATGTGTTAAAGTCACTGGAGTGATTTTAGTAGAAAATTGCTTTAATATGTCTTACACATGCAGTAGGCCCAGGATGACAATCAAAACCTAAGAACTGCCTGGAAAGTCTTGTATCAGTGAGCAGGAAGTTGATCACAAACAGCAATTTACATTTTGGGACTGTTAAAACTTGTGGTTATCATGCTTTGTCTGTGTCTTTGTATTGGAAAGGAGAATTCCTGCCGTATGGGATATCTATGTTCATTTTGCTCCTGTCTTTGTTTTGATGATTCTCCTTCCCATATGACTACTCCTATGTACTAGGACTCACCTCAGTGAATGTACACACTGACTTCTCAGAAGCCACTTGGAAAGTTACACCAAAATTGGAGGGAATTTATCTGTAAAACTGTAAAAATCTTTTTGCGTCTGAAGCTCTGATGAGAGAACTGCAAATGAGAACATTAGTATAGTTAGTGTTTGGTGTTTTACCTGTATTTAATCGGGAGCAGCTAATGCATACAGCTGCTGCTTTGTCATGTTGATATCCAGAACCAAATGGAGAAAGAGGAGACAGGAACAGCATGAAGGGCAGAAAGATACAATGGGATTTAATTTTTAAAGTTAGGCTAATGTGGGACTCTCCTTAGATGGGAAAAAGCAACAGCAAAAAGGAGGCAGAAGAGATGGTATGCTGAAAAATACTAATTTGGTCTGATGGTTGCTGCTCCCTAAGCAGATGTGCTGCTAATGCAACAAAGAGTTGTTAGCAAGCATTTCTTGCAGATTTTTTCCCCTAGTCTTTTCCTTAGAGACTGGAAACACAATCCAAAAAGTAGCCAGTAGCTTTGCTTTAGCTCACACTCAAGTATGAAAAGTGCCAGAGGTACTTGGCAAAGGGGCATAGAACAGAAACGGATCAGATTTTAAGTGCTGAAATGTTAATGGGGCCCAGGGAAAGTTGTCTTGTGAACATACTATTCTGTAAGTATCCAGTTTGTAGCTTCCTCAGAAATATCCAATTTTAGTCAGCAGTAGATAAAATATTCTGGCTACAAGCCTGATTCATGAAGGCAATATTTGCTAAACATTGTTTAAATCTATACTGACAGCTACTTTCAGACTGTGGTTAAGCAGGTAGACAGATTGAAATATTACTCAGTACTGGTTTAAAGTACAGAAAAAACATTTCTATTCTGTTTTCTTTAAAACATTCATCTATTCTTTTATGTTTTGCATTGAGGTTAACTGAAAAGTTCACCTTGTGTTTACACTTGTCTCTGTCCTCTGTGACATTGGGATGAGTGAGTGAGAGGCAGCTCCCTACTTGCACTTCTTTGCTACCACAGGTAAGAGTATTCCTAAAGGGGCAGTGCTTGTATTCCCAACTTTGTTTGCTGAGATATTTACATGCATCCCCAGAATATGCCTGCTCCTAGTTCTGCTTCATGACTGTGTGAACACAAAATGTAAAAACGAGGCAACAGAACAGAAATGACAATGTTTTCTTGGGTATCTAAGTTGTTATTTAAAAGTCTTATTGTTATTTAAAGTCCAATTATTATTTAAAAAAATCCATTTTTGTACTCTCTAAATTCTTTCCTTATTTTTTTACAGTCTTATCTTATAATGGTCCTGATGCTGATGGCACCCTGGACAGCACTAGCATTTCAAATCAGGGATGTGCTTTTGAAGTGAATCTCTGGATTGTCCTCAGTTTGGATTAAATTATGGGAGAGGGGAGGTGGGGGGAAGGGTGGGAGAAGAGCTGGTCTGCAAGCATATAAAACAGATTTCAAACACACTAAAGTGAGATATATCATCTAGCCATCTAGTATGCTCCGTTTTCAATAAAGGGCATCTAGTATGCCCATTATTTCAAGTTGCAGTAGGAAGAGCCATATATTTTTTGATGATCAAGAGCAAATGGTAATAGAAAACAAGAAAAAAGGAGCCATTATTAATAAGTTTTTGTTAAGATGATGCAATTAATTAATGCTCCATAAGAGCTTTGTTTCAGTAAGTAATTTTTAGCTTGTTGATTTTCAGATTTCGGGATGTCCTGCAGTGAAAGTGCACTTTTTTCTGCATAGGTCTGCCAACACTGTATGATGGTTCAGACCATTCAGAGCTGTGTTAAGCTTCCTCTGCTCTCCCTAATAATGTTACTGTGGAAAATGAGCAGCGCATAGTGGTGGTGGGGGTGGTGTTTCTCTGAATACTCTTACAGATTAGGTAAATACATGGTTCAGGAACCATCCAAAGCAGAGTCGTTTTGGATTTAATTCATTTTATTGCACAGATTATTGTACGAAAAACCCAACTCAAACAACCAAAACCCAGAAAAAAATCACCAAATAAAAACCAACCAAACAATAAAGCACAACAATAAACATACATGTGAGTAGTTACAGTTTAGTGGCATCATGCTTAACTATATTTTGTACTGTAAGGATAAGCCTCATTTTGGTTTGTTTTGACTACTCTGACTCTAGTCTCATATTTCTTTAACCCTTATTTAAAAACAGACAGTGATTTTTTTTCCCCCTCATTTTTTCACAGTACAGAGGGTTTTATGAGCCTCTGCCACATTACCCTTAAATGTTGTCCTTGCCAGGATGAAAACCATTGATTTTGTCATTTCTTATGTGGAAACAAATACTGAAAATCCCTGTTATATTTATTATATCACTTACCAATTCTACTATTCTCTTCAGACTCTTGTGCTTCCCTTGTAATTGTGTTTCAAATTGAAAATGTAGGCATGATTACACTGACCTGATGTCTTCATAGGGTTATTCACTGTACCTTTCACAGTTCTTATACTATGAACCATTTTCACTGCACTGTAAATAAGAAGTGCTACTCGCATCACTTGCCTGTGTTGGGACTGGGATACAGGCCCTTCCTGTGAACTGATTTGATTTGGTAGTACAGGAAACTAAGCTGAAAAAATTCTACACAGTATCTGACTAAGTGATTCACAGAAGGGAGCAATGGGAACCCAAGCTCTCTGCAGAGAAGGATGAAGTCCTTTCACTTATTGACTGGGCCCATAAAACTGCAGCCACAATTAGTTTTTGCATGTCTCTTACACATAAGTTGGGGGCTGCTAGTGGTCTCTGGGCAGAAGGCTTAAACTGTATCACAGGAGATATGAGAGTGACATGAGATCACATGAACTAGAAATTATGCTTAATTTGCTCATTTCTTGAAGTTTAGAAATTATGATGATCTCAGTTGTGTTGCTGTGTCTCAAAGCACATGAAAGGTGAAGTTATTTTAGACATAGAGCAGGGGATAACTAAAGTGTAGAAACTTGCCTCAAACAAGAGATCATGAACCTGTGGCACTTTTGCAAATGACTGTAAAACCAATGACTTTGAACTATGATGTTGTGACTGGTCAGTGACAGTTGATTCAATCAGGTGGATGTTTGCTAGTTAGGATGCATTTGCCAGGACTGTGTCATATCTATTTATACGAACGGTGGTAAAAAGTTCAATGAAGCAAGAGGCAAGCTAAGTTCAATGTTATAAATACAATTAATTGGATTAAAAAACAATGAATTGTTTTCTCAAAAATATTAATGGAAAAAGTCCTGACTATTCCAAATGGGAATAGGTAGTTCTGAGATTTGCACGACGTGAGCTTGCTGATTCATGATAATTTATTATGAAAAATCATTATTGTCCCAAAAGCTGATGTAGATTTGTTTAATATTTTTCTGCTTCAGTGTAAATAATGTTTGCTCACCAAAAGCTGGGACTGCTGTAAATCAATCCTACACAAAGCCTTTTAGAAGTGTCAATTTATTGTGTCCTCTGCGTATTTATAGTGTAAATAGCTCTCTGTTAAAAATTTCATTCTGAACCACTTTGTTAGTGGAACATAAAACTATCTCTTACAAGGAATTTAATAATCTAATTGAAGTTCATTGTGTTCAAATAACTTTCAATCTGCAGTTCTTTCTGTTAAAGAGCTGGTTGTGGGGAGTTAGCACCTGCCTGTAATGTCAACAATTTCTGCATAGTTTTGGGAAGAAATTGAAATGGAAGAAGTAGTAGATTACAAAACTGAGATGAAAAGGTTTGGATTTCAGGTGGCTGCCTGAATAGGTTCAGCCCTTAGCTCTGTTTTAAGAACAAAATGGGACAGTATACTGAGTGTAAATGTTGAAGAGGCAAGACAGGAAGAATTACCCTTCCACGCTAATTTGACACCTGATGCAAGTATTTATATTACACTTGCTTTGAGGTTAGTTGAAAACATTTTAACACTCAGCACACTTGATTTCTTCTTTTTTAAACTGGGGATAGCCTGGGAACCATCAAGTGCCAAATGCTTTCATCAAAGCCATAAACAAAAGGGGATTCTATAGGAAATCCATTTATTCTCAGGAGGTTTCAACAAAACACATTTTCACTTATTCAAAGTGGAAGGATAAATCTGTAGCTCTTTTTAAAGAGACTTACTTCATGGCCCTAGGAGGCAGATACAGTACTGGCTTTAAAACAAAAGCTGTAACTAAAGCATCCTCACTAGGCTCAGTAAATTGTGGTAATGTTTTATAGGTCTGCAGTACATCTGCATGTGAGAGCTATTCAGTTACTGCCCAACCTAGCAACATATGAGGGGGAAAATATGTGCTGTGTGGATGCTGATTTTTGATCAAATAAAGTAACATTGAGTGAATTGGCTTCTTGAACAAAATAAAGATCTGTGCTCTGATAGCTGTGATCATGAGATAGAAACTTACTTCTACAGCAATGAAAATCTTAAACAAACAAGTGTTTGGTGTTTTACCTGTATTTAATCTTTCTTGTCACAGATTGTCTTTATACATAAACACAATGGTAATTAACCTTGCCTGACTTATTTAAGGATTCATGGTTGCTGCCACATCAGAGGCTTTCAGCTCAAATGTTGGGCTGATGTTATTGCATAAATACAGTGAGGGGAATCTGACTAGTTTTGGAGGTTGGCTCCTGCCCCTCATAATAACCTATATATAGGTTTTTTGGTGGCAGAGACTGCTTCTGTTTGTATTTCTACCAAGCATTGGGGTGTCAGGAGCTAATCAACTGCATGTTTATTTAGTACAAAATACAGAAATATCTGTTTGTGTATATTTTCTGGACAGATCAGGTTACAGCATCTATCAGAATTCTGTTTTAAGGTTATTTATGGGCCAGCACATGCTACACCATTTGTAAGCATCCCACTCTCCATGGTTTATCAAAATACTCCACAAAAACATACTTAATCAAATCCAAACTGCTATAGACCAGTATAAATTTGACCAGTGATGTGTGGACATGAAATGCAGAATGCTGCGGGAGTACGAGCAAGGTTTTCATTTGATGATCAGTGTCCTTCCTCCTCAGTGATAGCATTTGCCAATGGAAACTAAAATGTTCTTGCCATCCTGATCTTAGAGTCCAGGACTATAACACACTCCAAAACAATATCAAAAAAGACTACAGGAACTTCCTGAGTTAATTTCTTATCTGTTGTTTATAAGTTTGGTGAAAATAACTATTTTTACAAAAATTTAGTTTGTAAAGAATCACTAAAAATCATAATTTTTATCCTACGTTATAATCTGTTTTAGTTGCAGAAAACACCTTCTTTCTGACAGAAAATTGTTTGAGTTTTTTAGTTTGCTTAATAGAGAGATAGTTTAAATCAGTATTATGTATACTATATAAAAAATGGAAATGGACTGCAAAGTTAGAGTGCAATCCTGATACACAAAACAACTTAAACATATGTTACCTATGACCAAATTAGCACTGGGAATTTCTGGTTGGTTTTGGTGGGGTGATGTTTTGTGTGGTTTTTTGTTTGTTTCATCTTGTTAGGATTTTGTTGTGTTTTTTGTCCTGAAGCTGTCTTCCAGATGTGTGGGATCAACAGTAATCTTGAGAGTTTTGATGATGTGTAGTGGCTGAAGGATTGAGACTTTAAAGATGCAAATAATGTGCAGCAAAAAGAACTGCAAGGAACTGCACACTCGCTGGAAATATTAATGGTTAGAGGTCAAAATTAAAGCATATAAAAAGAAATAACATAGGGATCATTATATTTGTCATACGGAATATTTCAGGCTGGCAACATATTAAGAGAAGATAGTATATAAAACCTTCATTGCTTCAAATTGTGTTATACTCTGATTTGAGTTAAGGTATGTAGGCTGAACTAAGAAGACAGAATCCTTTCTAATGGATATTGCTTCATTGGAATTCATGGGTTTTATTATTTGTTATAATCTGTACTTTATATGCACGTGTCTTTACAGTTTCCCCTGGAAATAAAAAACATACGGTTGCAAAAGTACACAAGACAAAAAAATACCCAACACGATGATAATTGGAAGATTTAGCAAGTTACAGACATGACTTACTAGGATATTAATTTGGCTGCTCCACAGAAAATGTTGTAGACATTTTTGGTGTAATTATATTATTCCCTTGAAAGTGTGTTTAGACTTTGTTGTTAGACAGATTCTGATAATGCTGGTGCAGCCCACTTGAAGAATTAAAATAGACACTGCTTTCAGGACCAGTTTTGCCCAGAAACTCCTAATGTGGCTTTCTCACAGAAGTCACATAAACAGCATAAGAAACAGTGTTTCCAAGTCTGTAGTCAGGATATTGGGAGTTTGATGAGAATGGAAATAAAAAAGAACAGGAATGGATTAATTGCTTGGGTCAGCACTAGACTGGAAAAAAAAATAGCATCCACAGTTGGTTTCAAATTAAAATTCATTTTTATTAGGAGAGTGGCAATGTATTATTAAGGGAGTAAATGGTTTAATTCTTTCTCAAGCAACAAAAACATTTTGGCATTGACATTGTCTTTAAGGTTTGAAAGAAAAAGTATGACTTAAGCCCAGCAGCTATAAATAACAAGTCAGGACACGTGTTACCTAATCACATTTACAGAATATTTTCATATACCTATTCAGAGTTTAAAAACTATTTCTAAGGTAGGCAAATTTCCTTTCCTCATCATATGTAATGATAGTATTTCTTCTCATAAAAAAACCTCAGTAGATAACCAGTACTCAGAACAAATCTTGGATTTTTGAGGGTAAGCTTCTAAATGTGCTTAGATCTCTGTGCTCATCCACTCATGGGGGGAAAAAAAAAAGGTTTTCTCCTTGAAAGAATAGGTATAGGACCAATCTAGCAGGTAACTCACAATCCCTAAGAATTTGCCTACCCCTTTCAAAGGAAGTTCTGCATTCATCCACAGTGAAAATCAGTCCAAGATGTCTATGTAACTTCATCATACTGTCTTGAAAAACTCATAAATTACGGTGAATTGAATCTTCTGTCTCTTCCTCAGAGTAGTTGAATGATAATTGCATGTACTTTTGGATTTTGGACTATTCAGTGGATGTCACTGAAGCCTTGAAGTCATGAAACTCAGCTGGCTTGTGTACGAAGAGCAGGTGGGGCTTGAGATATGAAACTCTGCATATACAAGGAGAATATGCAGGAAAGTACGACAGGAGGCAGTCACTCCTGTGTGGGGAAGAGGAATAGGAGTTACTTCAGTCTCACAAGCCAAATTTATGAGCAAATCATGTGAGATACAGATAATTTACAAAGGGACAACTTCCTAAACATCTTCCTCACCTTCCCCTTTGCCCTTCCCCTTTCCCCCCAAAATGAGACAGGTTCTGACAGAGTGATTTGTAAACCTTGTGGGTAGAAGATATCTAAGACAAGATAGCTCAGAACACTGAGAGTACACCAAATGTCCTATTTGGATTCAAATCTGCTGTTAGATTTTTCAGTCTATGTGCCAGCCATGTAAGAAGGAGGACATATGTAACAAATGCCCATTATTGCCTATAAGTTTGTGCCTATATTAAAATATAGGTACCTTGCTGACTTAACCTAGTTAAGATACTTGGACATTTTAAAAAAGGGGTATATACTATTACATTCTCTAATACTTTTCTTGCCCTAATAAGTGTCTTAGGTTTTCTGTGTTGTTGTCTATACCATTTGATTTTATTTAGCTCAATTAAAAGTTCATGAATGTTGTTTTGAAGAAAATGAAATTACGGGTGAACTGGTTATAAAATATCTGAGGCAAGAGGATATGACAACAGGAGAAGTTTAGGTTTCTTCAAATTCAGTAAATCTATGCAAAACAGAAAAAAAGGGAGATATCTGGATAGATTTGAGTGAATTTGGTGATAAACAGTGAAAAATACATATCAGATACTAACCACAGATTAGTCTTCCATGTGGTAGAAATTTTCTCTGTCTCAAACCACTTCATGTTTTTTTTTTTTCCCAAGAAGCATAATATTAAGATATAACTTGATTTTAAATGCACTTTTCCCTTAGAGCAGATATAGTTTCATTTTAATAGAGTAGGTGATCAATTAAAAGCAATTAAAAGTCTTTGTGAGCTTCTTGCCATAGTAAAATAAAGAAATCTACAAAAAAATGTAAGATCAGTCTTGTGACTGACAGTTTTATTAATAGGATGATATGAGAAGAATCTTGGAATCCAGAGCAACAGAAGGCTAAGGCTCCTGCTCCCTGTGGACAAGAACGAGGTATAAATCTTAAAAATTAAATTCTTTACATTCTTGAGACTAGGTTGAAAACAGTAGTTTATATTCAGACCTGCTTGGGCTATTCCTGATTAAATTATTGCTGCATACAGTAGGATGTAAATGCATGTCCAGTAAGCTTTTCTCAGTCTGACGTGAGCTACTGCCACCAGCCTCCCATGACTTTTTCACTACAACTCACTAGCAACAATCAGATCAGCTGTGTGTGCCACACACAAATATTTCATAACCACCCACAGAAATATGTACTGCAAGCTCTCTAAATATCATGAATGTGGGCATTCTGTATCTTCATGCATTTGCATTCTCTCTGATAAAATATAGGATTAAATATACATTAAAAAGCTAGTGGTAATATAAATAACTGTAGTCAGTTCTAACATTCAGGCTATTTCAGAATAATTTCAGATGTGCTCTATTTTCTGTTGTGAGTTCAGTTTATGTGAAATATCACACTTCTGTCACATTCTGTCATTTTGCACTTGCAACAACATAATACTTAAATAGAGTTCTTAGTAGGTTGCATTGTATATGGAGAAATATCTCTATAATACCTGTGCAGCTCAGTTCCTGGAAAACTCTACACTGGACTATAAACAGCTTAGAAGAAGAAACAATTGACCTTTGATTTGAAGAAATACGATTGCCAAATTTGTCCAAGAACTAAAATAAGTAAGAACTTGTGAAGTTCTTATTCACAAAACCTTTCAAAACATATTTACATACAAAGGACATCTTCAGCAAAGATTTGTCAAGGTAGTGTAGCAATAGTTTTCAAGGACTACAATCAGTAGAGGCAAAAATGAACCAACCAAACCAACTCTACACACCCATACAAAAAAACCCCAAAAAAACCAAAAACAAAACCAAAAACCAATAATGGGAGTATGGTGAGCATAACTCTTGGTGGCGGCAGCTCATTTTCTTCTTAGGGGTCAAATAAAGTCAGAACTGAATAGTATTTTTTCATATGATGGTCCAGAATTACCATAAAATTAGAGGAAAATATAGGGAGTGCTAAATCAATGCAAATCTAGAAATCCAAGATGCGAATTGGCAAAACAAGGTAGTTTTGAGAGATAGTCACTAAAAGCACAGTGAAGCTGAAGTTCCAGCAAGGAAGAGTCAGTTTCTGGGATGGTTCAGGCCTTTGTTTAGAGTCCAAGGGTACAAACACACTGCAATCAGGAAACTAACATTAGCTCAGACAGGATGCATGAGTCAAGGATATTGAAAGGAGATGAAAAATGTGGTATTCGGGCATCTGCCTCTCACCAATTGCTGAGACTCTTTGTGGTTCATGCTGCTGATTGGAATGTACTGGAAAGGAAAGAAAAATAGTTTAAATTGGGTTAACAGCTAACATCTGTCATGTGACTTACTGAAAGAGAGAACTGTTTAGCTGCAAAGACATGACCAGAAAGGATGGGAAGGGAAAAGCTCATGGCAGAAAGTCTCCTTTTCCCACCACCCTCAGTTCCCCTAATGCTGTTTATCTCAGCTGATAAGGCTTAACAGCTTGAAATACTGAATATAACCTGGCAATAAAAGCATGTACAACCAAAAGCTGAATGTTTTACTATCTTCTTATATAATGGATTGTATTCTGAGTTCACATCTAGAATCTGTAGGTATTTGAAATGGACATCATAATGGTCCACTTGTACGGTTTAATTTAGGTTGGATTCAAAACAAAAGGTCCCAGTGGCTTTGCTCAGATCTAGGAACAGTTCCTTTTTCAGGGCAAGCTTTGCTTTAGTGAACAACAGCTGCAGGTATTTGGGTGGAGGGATGTAGTCAGTTCAATGTATGGAGCAGAAACTTTTTCATTTAACATTTATCACTGTGCATTTGCTGTGAGCTTTAGCCTGGAGTTATATTAGTAGCTGGAAATATCTGCTCAGACATGAATCCGCTTTGCGTGTTTGGTGCAGATAAACACAAGAAATATCTTACCTTCACTGTTTTCCTGACCGTCAAATCTTTGTCTGAACTCTAATACCAACTCTGATACACATTTTAATTGATTTTTAATATAATTTGATGGTCTATATTCAAATACCTTTTGTTTTCTTGTAGTTCTGGAATCCATCAGTTAAGAAATCTGACTCTTTCTTTGTTACAGTGTCTGTATCAAGAAAAAAATTGTTGGATTTTTGCTTCTGACCTATGTAAGCTGTTTTGGCATCTCTGGCATTTTCCAGAAGCAAGGAGTTCTCAAACTTTGAGTAATTATTTAGCTCTGTGATATTTTTTTACCCATTTAAATTCTCTTGGATATATTGCATAATTATAGACAATGCAAAGCTAGTACTCTGAATATACTGCAGGTTGTCTCTTGCTATTAAAAAAACTATGCAATGGTGGAAAAAGTTTTTTTCTTATAACTGAAATTTATTCTCCACCAAAAAGACAGATTTCAAAAGTTTCCAAAATAGCTTGTAAAAACAGTGAAGTCGAACAACAAAGTAAAGCTGTCAGTTATTTTAAGACTTACTGAATGCATTTGTCTAAAACGAGCCCTTGTATTTGTTATCCAGAAATCCTCAGTTCCCTGGCTTATATTTTCTAAAACCTAAAGCTACTTACACTTCATTCTGTGACTTGTAGATTTTCCTCACACTTTACCTTTTTCTCCCTTACAGTAGAGTAAATAAAATTATTGTTTGCCTTTATTTGGCCAACCAAACTTGAGTCTGGAGAGTAGAATTGATTGGCTGGATGGTACCTGGAGACAATCTGAATCCATTTTTATGCATTGTCTCAGATTTATGGGCTCAGAGTCTCAGAGTACTTTTGCCAATTGTTTATATAAGAAAGTGTTTATCTGACATTTGTGTTAACACAGTGTGATGGACTAGCCTTTCCAACACTGATTGGTGATGGAGGTTATCTTTGATCTCGTTATTTTTATCTTATCAATAAATTCACCAGTTTTACTGATAAATTCTCTGGCTGGGAACTTCACATTAACACAGTTCAGTGGTTGTTCTACATGCCCATATCCTTAAGACAAGGAAAAAATCATATATATATTTTCAAAGAACCTTAACCCAACAGCTGTGGAACTTTTATCAGATTCACATTCTATATGTTTATTTTATCTCTAACGCAAAACCTAGTAGTATGTGTTTGCTGCTTATTGCACATCTCAAATTGAAGCACTTTCTTTGCCTTATAAGGTGGATTTTAGTCAATAACTGTCTAACACTTTATTTAAATATGTTAGCGCAGCCAAAAGGTGTTGCCAAGTTACAATTAGGACATCTACTGTCCAGAATATTTATTGTAGTGCAGCTCAGTTACATGAAAAATAATTTTTAAATTATGTGACTGTGACTGTTTTATAGTGCTGGTTTATGTTTGGTAGTAGCTGTGTTTCTTTGAAGACTTCTAAGGTTTCCTTTTCATTTCTTCTAAAGCTTTTTTTTTTTTAAGCACCCAAACATCCAACCCTTCAAATGAATAAACATGGAAAATGTGTAGAGCATTAACCCCTACAGTTCTTTCAATAATTTGGGAGACACTTTGAGCTTCTGCAAAGCTTTCTGTCTAATTTCTAGGTATTGACATCTATTTCTATCAACTGTAATAAATTTGCTGGATCCAAATATATTTCAGGTGGACCCAGTCTCTGTCTATGTCAGGGTGGTGTCTGGTGCACATGAAAGACAAAGGTAAAAGCAATATATTCAGCTTAGCTGCACATCCAGTCACTAAGAGGTGTTTGTCTCCAAAAGTGTAATGGGCTGTGTGCACCAGCTGACAGACAATAGGCACCAGCATTGCTTCTCTGTGCTTTTTTCATTCTATTTCCCCCCCCCGCCCATTTTAAATAATCCTATCTAGTGACTGAATGGAAATCCTGTAGTCTCTTAAATCCACACCTGACAGTTGAGTCTTTCTGGATTTTGTTCCAAAAAGTGAGAGCACTCGTAAGTAGGAGAGAAGATCTGAAAGGAGGGTCTGAAAGGATGGTGAACTTCAGGACTCTGCTCTTGTGGAAGAGTAAACTGGTGCAATGCAATTCAGGAAGTGCTTAGAGACATTTAATACCCTTGTCTTCATTTAGTTCATGGCTGAAAATAGGTACTATGACTGCTTCACATTATTTCTGTGCAGACAATGCCCCCTTGGCTGACAAGCCTACATACCTTCAGAATAGATTGCCCTTGGTTGGGCCTTGAGACAACCTTCTCTCAAATCTACAGACAGAGTAGTAGTCCATAAGGCTGTGCTAGAATTTGGACTTAAGACTTTTATGTCTAAAGCTTTCAAGTGTGTTTTCTTTTGTATTATTAGATTCCTTTTTGCTCACTGTTTATGTGGGGTACTTTAAAAAATTCTCGTGTTTTATATCCATGAGTACCTCAAAATTTGCTTTTGATCTGATACTGCTCTTGAAGTCCTTGGGATAACTACTGAGTTGTTTTGGGTTTTGTTCTTTTATTTGGTTGGTTCAGTTTGTTTTCTTCCAGAGCTACGAAGAGTATATTGCTGCTAGTGCTGTTATCACTGCTACTTAATATATTATTTTAATCAAAATGTCTAAGGTTTATAAATTTAATAAGCATAATATAAAAAAGGAAATAAATTTGAGACATGTTTGAGTGGATCTTTACAGGTGTGTTGAGACCCCTGTGTATCATCTATTTTATTAGATTATTATTGGTTTTTATTTATTGTCATGGAATCTTTTTGAGTTCTCCTTCAGCCTCTGATTTAGAAATACAGTATCTCTGCGCATTTTTGTTGTGAAAAGTCTGAAACTAATGGTTCTGTCAAACAGACTAGGCAAAATATGACAGCAAATGCTTACAAAGAAAAAAAAAACGAAAAGGAGAACTGGGTATTTGGATTCCAAAGTGCCACCACAGTGATTAAAAAATAAAACATAAAACTCAAGCCATTCATTTGATCTGAAACATGAATACAAGTTCATTTTGAGTTTACAAAGCTGAGAACACTAGCATCCTTCAAACCTCTTTGGAAAAGCAGCCAATTCAAACTTCCTGAGAGTGAAGTTTGTGGGAAGTGGCTTAACATCTTAGAAAAGTGTTTTGAACTCCAGACAGAATAAGGTATTATGCTTAGCAAAGGAAACTACGAATTGTGAAGCTTTTGGTGTATGATTTGACTTAGGGCACTGTTACAGTAATGTCTGCAACCCTTCAAAATATTCTCATTGGGGGGAATGGTCTCATTAAAAGAAATTTTCTTCCTTTTTCTTTTTTCTTCTACTGTGCAAATAAGGAAATGGTTAAGAGCTTTCAGACATTGCGATCAAACATTCATCCTAGCAGACACTTCGGAACAAAGTAAACTTTAAAGATTAACCTGACCAAAATAAATTTAAGAAGAAAAGAAAAAAATCGTATACCCATGTCCTTGGAACTTTACACAAAACTACATAAAGGCCCACTGTATAAAATATGGTCTACAGGGACGTTTGAGGTATGTGAACCAAAGGCCTGAAAAGTGATTTTTACCTCAGACAAGCATCAAGTTAGCAGACAGGGTGCCATCAATCAGGTGAAATTCTGTGTCAGAAGTGGAACTTAGAATTCTCTCTGTGTTTCTGGTACACTGCAGTTCCAAGTGGTGGCTGAACTGGTAAAATCCAAACGGTTTTATTTTGTCTTTGCCATGTTAAGAACCTTAAGAACCACTGCCCTTTTACTGTGTCACTCATGAATATTGCAATCGAGTTAAGCAACCCTAGGCAATAAGAGAAGCTGGACTAAGTTCCCTTAAGTTCCCTACTTTCTTTTTCTTTCTTTCTTTCTTTTCTTTCTTTCTTTCTTTCTTTCTTTCTTTCTTTCTTTCTTTCTTTCTTTCTTTCTTTCTTTCTTTCTTTCTTTCTTTCTTTTTCATCTTGCCTTTATTATTTTACTTTCTTTTAAAAATGCTTTTTTCAGGCCTTGTTTTAGATCTCCAGTGGTATAAACTATATGAGCAATAGGTTGTAAATAACTCATGGAGGTGCTGCTGTTGAGCTGTAGGTGGTATGCTCAGCTGTGTGTGTGGTACATGGATAAATATAATTATATATATATATATATTCATCTGTTGATAGATACTTCTGTCTGCACATGACAAATCATTAAATATCTCCCCAACTTATGCAGAGTGAATGTATAATTAGATCTCAGAAAACTTTCTGTTCTCTAATGAAAAGAATTAGGTGGCTACTATTTATTAATATTTTACAAAATAAATTATGGAAACAGACTTCTTTTTTATTCCAACACTAAAAATTGATAGAGGTGTTATACTTCATTTTGTCATGTGTACCTGTGGATAGGCACAAACGTATCAAGTATAGGTAACGTCTGTAATGTTAGAAAGATATTTATTTTTGTAGTGAACTTTGATTTATGGAGTTCATTAGCAAAAGCTGATGCATATTGTCAGGCATTAATTTCTTTGTGAATGAAAGCTTTCAATCTGCCTGAAGTGTAGGGGTGATACCTCTAAGTCTGGGAGTCTTGCAGATCCTTCTGCTATCAATTCTCTGTTATATCTATTTCTCTTTTGTCTTGGTTCAGAAGGTAAATCTACCTCCGTAGTAGTTTGTTTGATATTTAAAGCTGAAAAAGACATTTTCTGAATTGTTTTTCATCTCATGTATCTAACTATAAATAGCTCTAACAGTGATGGTTAAAAAAAAACATATTATAGGAATATTAATATTCAGATATTATAAGTATCATTAAAATGGCTTTGTGCATTCGCCGTATCAAATGACATAACATTAAAATTATGCAAGGAAATCACATGCTTCTGGGTTTGTGGAGCTTTTCAGTGTCCTTGATTGCTGTTTTTCAAATGTTTAAGTAGCGCAGTTCATTTTTCTTTAATGTTTTCTATACCCCAAAAGATGTAGCAGTTTTTTCAGCAAATATAAAAGATAGCAGAAAACAAAGTTATGATACACTTCCAGTTATCCACATGTAACAGCAGGCTGTCAGGTAGTAGCAGAGGGATACCAAGTTCTCAGTTGGGTATATGAAAAAAGGGCTTGGGTACAGTGAATGGGAATTCCTTCCTAAACTGGGGACCCAGATGAGAACAGCACTATAAATGGCCTCCCATATTATGCTTAGCTCAGAATCAGCTTGGTAAAAAGGAGGCTCAGGGGAGACCTCATCATGCTTTACAACTGCCTGAAAGGAACTTGTAGCCAGGTGGGACAGGATGTCAAGTTGGACATCAGGAAGAATTTCTTCCCTGGACAGCCTGTTCCAATGCTTAACCACCCTTTCAGTGAAGTGATGGAGTCACCATCCCTGAAAGTGTTCAAGAAATGACTGGATGTGGCACTTAGCACTGTGGTTTAGTTGATATAGTGGTGGTCTGTCAAAGGCTGGACTGGACAGTCTTAGATGTCTTCTCCAAACTTAATGATTCTATGATTCTGTAAAATCTCAATTCTTGCATGTTTCTGCATTCAGGGTTTCAGAAGAGTGATTTTTTTTTTCTCCCCTAATACCTTGCTGTCTTCATCATCTTCACTGGAAATTCAATACCATTGCATGAACAGAAATCAGATAACAGTGGTTTGCACTCTGGTGTTTAATGGATGTGAAGGGAAGATTTACCATTGTTTATATAACTCCCTCTACAGAGGTTTTGAAAAAGAGAAAGCCCTTTCCAGCAGCTCCTCTACTGAAAGCAGTATGAGTATGTTCTGTTGCTTTTCAAGTAACAGAATTTATGAGACTTTGAATGTGGTGAGGATATCAAAGGGTTCTATTAATTTGTTTTTCATTCGTGGTGTAAAGGTCCTTCATGGCTATGGAGCAAGGGGCTGTAACATTCCCATACTGTAGCAGTAGATCAGAGGGTCTCATCATCACACAATAGATCTACTTAATTTTCTGTTGTTTCACTGTTTATTAGTAGGAAAGAAGTTATACCACAATCAAGACTTTTGCAAAACTAGAAGTTCTTTTTGGCTGGAGCCACAAGGGAGTAAACAGGCTCAACTCAGAGCTAGCAAAGCATTTCAGCAGCATCAGCATAAAATCCAAATGCATTTTTTAACTTGCCATTCTAGATTTTAGAAAATGCATCTGGCAGTATTGAATAGGATATTCTGTCCTGCCTCTTCTGCTTACACCAAAGGGCACAATGTTAAAAGTAAGATGTGGTAGATCCACTCCTCTCAAGACCTTTCACATCAGGGAAACAATGTCATCTTTGTCATATTTGAGAGACTAAAGCCTTTGCATTATTTTTTTTCTTTTTTTTTTTTTCCTTCAGTATTTACATTTTATTTCCCCCCCTTCAGTATTTTTTCAGTGATGAGGAAGATGGATCTTGGGATTTGTTCGTGCATGCAGAGCATTCTTAGTGCCTCAGGTGCAGTGAACTGGTGTGTTCTAGCCTATGCCTATAGTTCCTGGGAGAACAACTTCCTGTGTAAGTAATTCTGTCTTTCAGAAAATTAAAAGTGAATTCAAAGACTGAATAAGAATCCAGTAATGCAAAATCATAAAGATCTGAGTGAGAGCTGGTTGTGTGGGTGAGGTACGAAGCTTTGTTTGATGTGCTTCCACTTTTCTTGCCTGGATGTGCCTGGCACTGGGTACACTCACTGTGCCACACTTCAATCACTTTCCAGCCCTGACAGTCACTGCTCCTTACCTGCTCACACCTGCCTGACCAGTGGTTGCTCTGTAAGAGGAAGTCTCTAAGGCTGCTGGTAACAAATCTTCTTTTCTGCCAACAAGGAGGACTGGGAAGGAAGACACTGAACTGCCATCCTTCCCTGGACATTGTGGCATTACCCAGCTCTAAAACAAAGACTTAACAGTTTCATGCCAAAGGCAGTTTTTAATTTCATTTTGGGCACTCAGGAGGCTTCTGTCACCAAAATCTGTCCGGTTGTACGTAGTGAATTAAAAGTTCAGGGTTTGCATTTGTAGCCAAAACCAACAAATGAGGTAGGAAATGGCCAAGGAAAGAACAGGAAAAATGGAACATTGTTAAAAGCTAATATTTTTTAATGCAGTATTTTTCTATGAGAATAATAATGGAACATTTATAATCCTGACATATGTTCACATAGTGGGAAGGTATTTTTCTGTCTGTTAAGATGAAAGACAGAGGTTATTAACACTTGTAAAAAATGTGTCAATGAGTAAGTATATTTTTTTCAATCTCTCTGCTAGCACATGAAACAGCCCTGTGTATGTGTATTCTAATGACAGAAGCATTATCAATATAAATAACAGCATTGGATAAAAAATGTCTATCATGAAACCTTGTTATTACACCTCACATCTAAACATATTTTGTGTTGAGTTCCTAAAAGGTACATTGACACCAACTGTAAACATAGTATATTTGTAAATTATTATGCTATTTATTCAGCCAGATTATAGACATTTCTACTATTTCCACAAATTTATAGAAAGGTCATTCTTTTCCCATAGTCTAAGTATTTTCCTATGTGCATGGTCCCCTGATCTTCCCTTGTCATGGGGCATGCTAGTGCAATGTAGGAGGCTCTCAGTGTAGCAAGGAGCAGCCCTTTCTCATTGCGTGGCTTTCTGACTGTATTTGGAAGGAACAGTGACTCTTTTCAGCCATTTTTAACAAAGTTTGTGGTGGGGGAACCGACAGATTATGAGAGCACCTATTGCAAGCTAGCAATGCTGAGATGCTCATCTTATGTAATATGCTTTGATACAGCAGATATTCAATATCACTACTTAATTTTTCATTCCCTATAAATGTTGTTTTTAACTATACCCAAAAAATGAAGCAATTATTATTTATTCTCTAGCATTACAGCAAAAGAACTCACAGGTCACGAGAGCAGGAGTTATTTGAATGCCTAGAGGTTTTAGGGCAAGGTCTGAGGTCTCTAGCTAAGAAACATTCCCAATCAGTTTTCAGAAGAAAATTTTGTGTTTTGCTTGTAGATTAAAGCTTCAGCACAACCTTCATTTTAGATTTTTGTTATTTTTGCTGTGGCAGTTGCAATACCAATGATGACAATTTTTTAGATTGTACACCAGAAGACAACCAAGCAGGTGTAGTACTACACAGTTGCAGATGGTCTTCTTATAGTTGGTTCTCCATGCTTGCAAAGAACATCATGAAAATAATTCTGTTGAGGATGACAGAGTACTCGTGATACCACTGGCAGTTTTTTGATGGGTAAACCTTCCCATACTATTTTTTTTTCTTAGCAACCGGAATAGAAGCTTGATTTTAAAAAAAAGATAATGCTCAAAGCAATAATTAGAAGATGTTTCCCTGTGAAGGAAACATTTATTTAGTGATTTCCATGGGGTCAGGGTTTTCTTTAGTCTAATATTATCCTGTGTGTGTAACATGTATAATCAAAATTATCTTTCTTAATTCTTATTTATACTTTCCCTCTGATAGTTAAGCACCTAGTGTCGAGAAAGGTGAGCCAGAATGGATTTCTACATTTTTTTTCACAGTCCCATAAAAGAAGGTTGTTCCACTTGACCTGCTTAAATCCACAAAATCTCTCAAAAGGAAAAGTGGCTCACGTACCATAGCCAGTGTGTACTGGCTTTGGCTACACTGCTTTCTTTGCTAACTATATTAGTTTTCTTGGCTTGGCCTTCCCTTATGTTACAAACTTTGTTAGAGAGGAAGATATTTAAAGAAAAAATCTTCCCAGATAGCATCAGTTCCCAAAATCCCTAGTGAGGCCGTGTGGGAAAGGAAAATTAAGTGCCAACACAAATACTGTTTGAAAGGATAGAGCACAAAAAGTACTGAAATATCAGTCTGTAGCAAGACTTATAAACCAAATCTTTGTGATAATTTCTTTTGGGACTTCATTTTAACTACCATCCCTAAAGGGTCAGAATTCTCTATATTTAGTTCTATTACTCTCATTTGAATAACCTGAGCTTTGTATTTTAATATCAGCATGTATATTAAAAAAAAAAAGGCAATAGCTGTTAGTTACAATAATTACCCTCTTGAAACTCCTCCTATTTTATCCTTTCAATGAACTGTGACCTACCTTCATTTTCACATTGTTCAGTATGATATTGAGAATGGAGTTAATATGAAATAATACATACATTCATGGTATAGTCATATATTTATAATTAATACTAGTAATTGATTAGCTGTATTTCTACAAGGGTCTTCAGAATTACATGTAAGAATTCTGTTCCTTTGTACTCTCTGTGGACAGCTAAACAGAATATTAAGAGTGATCATGAAATTATAGTGTTCTCGATAATTGGTGAAATCAGGAGATACATCAATAAGACTCTTACATTGGACTTCCGGAGGGCAGACTTTGGCCTAGTTCCTTGGGAAGCAGCCCTTAAAGACAAAGGAGTTCAGGAAAGCTGGGTGTTCTTCAAAACAGAGTTTTTGAGGGCACAAGAACAGACCGTCCCTGTGTGCCGAAAGAGGAGTCAACGAGGCAAATGCTCAGCCTGGAAAAGCAAGACGGTTTTGGATGAACTCAGGAATAAAAAGAGGATGTATCATTTTTGGAAGGA
>VXBB01010676.1:902121-961884 GCA_013399915.1 Illadopsis cleaveri
AAAAAATTCCAGAATTCAGATCCTTGAAATATCTAGGGCCAAACTTACCTTAAAATTTGTCCAAACAAACTACTATGGTAAAGAGAGGGAGAAACACAGAAATCTTTAATACACTATTAAATCAATACCTCATTTTCTCTAGCTCTACAAGACCTCTTTTGCAGTATGAACTTTTGATTTAATCACACAACCGTGTTATTATTCTAGAAAAGAGAAGCTGGTTTAACTGATAAGAGCATTTCTAAAATAGCCAATTTAAATAAAAAGAAATGAGCTTAGTTGTTATGACTAAAGGGAGAAGAGCGTATAGATTAATGCCATCGTTACTGAAAATCCTGGCACAGAGAAAGTACACGAGTACATCTTGGCAAAAGTACAAATAAAATATTTGTTATCTCACAGATTTTTGCTTTTTTTTTTTTTTTTGTTTGTTTATGGTCAGTAAACAAACCCAAATGACCACAAATGAGATGCCAGAACTGCATCTACTTGTCTGCCAACATGGAGTGGAAACCCTTGTACAATGCAAGTTCTTCCATGGGCACACATTGCTCTTGTCTCACTCTCAAAAGGGAAAAAAAGAAAAAGAATTAAAGGAACAAATTAACACAGAGTTAAAAGCAGAGAACATGTCTAAAGTAAGAGAAAGATGTACTCAAATACCATCATTCTTTCTGGCCCACATAGTCAAGTTTTTCACATTTAGAAGTAGTTAATAACCAGGTTTAGCTGTAATCCTAATTAGAGGGAATATTTCCCTTTTTGTTTCCCATTCTTTCAGGAACAGATGCAATAGAAAGCAGTTTCTTTAATCACAAATCAAAGTCTCTTTATAGCTAACACTCTGGACTTAAAAACTTCCTCTCTTTACTCCTTCTGAATGGGAAACTAAACACTTCTCTGTCTCTATGCTGCATTTCTTGTGTGCTCAGCAGCAGGATCCCAGTCCCACTTTCTCCACTGTCAGTATTAATTGATGCTGCACTGTAAAAAGAAGGACAACCAGAAAGTGCATGTATCAGCTTGAGAATATATTGTCATTAACCTAACTTAACAGATATAAGAGAACTATTGAAAACATTAGATATTTATCTAATGACAAATGAATGGCTAAAAGCACCTAGTTTATAGTTAGTTTATAAACCATAATTTTATTTTCCTCTATTATAAATTATGTGTTAGTACTATAACTGGGCGTGTTTTTTCACCAGTATTTCCATTCTGTTGTGCTTAGACAGGGCACACACAGACTGCTCAGGTTTTGCTTGGTGATCAACAGCCACCTGCAACATCAAATAAGATCATGACTTACTTGCAGGAATGGAGTTTCATAATTTCCACTGGAAATTTATAATTCAAGCTCTTTGACTGGAGACAGAGGTTCATGCTGAAAGGCAGCAGCCATAGTCTGTCAGTTATGGCTGTTGGCAGTCAAGCACATTGCACTGTATTGAAGCTTGGAAAACAAAGATGAGAACATGCCTAAGATGTTATTACCAACAAAGCAGTGATAGCTGGCAGCCCTGTTATCTTCTAATGGAATGCGGTACAGTCTCCTTCGTTATTGTGCACTTTGCCAGCAGTTCCCAGCGCGTGTGAAGACCCAGGCTCTGGTCTAGTGAAGTATTGCTCTGGACACCCACCAGCATACATAGTGTACGACATAGGCCACAGAACTGAAACAAAAGAAAAATAAAACTTAGACATAAACTTTTCCTCTGTAAAATTTACTTTGGAATGGGGAGCAGAGATTAAGGTGCAAGGCTGGAAGTAGAAGCGAGTGCTTTTGAGACCCAAAGGTTACTCTAAGTTTGGATAAAGGAGTCACCCATTGGCAAGCCACTCATGAATGTTAACAGACTGGGGATCAGAATAAATTTCCTGGAGTTTCTTGGAAGGCAAAGACTCTTCAACGGTGCCACAAAACACTTACCTGTAAGTGGATGTTGTAGTTTAGCCCCAGTCAGCAATCAGGCGCCACACTGCCACTCACTCACCCCCCAGCCAGCAGGACTGGGGAGGGAGTTTAAAGGGTAAAAACCAGAGAACTAGTGGGTTAAGATAAGTTGGGAAAGCAAAAGCAGCACAGACAAGCAAAGCAAAACAGGGATTTAATTCACTGCTTCCCACAGGCTGGCAAGTGTTCAGCCATCTCCAGGAGTGCAGGGCCCCATCACATGTAATGGTTACTTGGGATGGCAAACACCATCACTCCAAATGTTCCCCCTTCCTCCTTCTTCCCTTCACTTCACATACTGAGCATGATGTTATATGGTGTGTTGGGGTCACCTGTCCTGTATGTGTCCTGTCTGAATCTCTGATGCTCCCCCAATGTCTTTGCCATCGTGGCAGTACAAAAAGCAGGAAAGGCCTTGGCTCTGTGTAAGCCCTGCTCAGCAATAACAAAAAACATCTCTATATTATCAACCCTGCATTCAGCACAAAACTAAAACATAGCCCTGTACTAGGCACTGTGAAGAAACTTAACTCTACCCCAGCCAAAACCAGCACAGTGGAAGGATTGAGTTCAGAAAGCTGGCAAATTTTTTTCAGCCATTTTCAGCTGAAAGGGTTTTTTACCCTCTCCCATAGATACATCTACAAGACAGAATTCATTCTAAACTAGCACAGTCTTTTCTCCCCTCCCTAAAGCATCACATCCGTTCTCTAAGCTCCAAAATCCTTATTTCATGGAAAATAAAGTTGTTTCCATTTGCCTAAGTATGTTTATCACTAAAAGTTTTGATGTAATTTTCCATGGATTTAAATAACAGGACTCAACATACTTGCTAAGACAGAAAGAGACAGGGTGTGGGTAAGTGGCACAAGCAGGCACACACAATTGTCCCCTCACAGTTGTACAATTTGCATCTTGTATGTGTCTCTGCTGTTCTAACACAGAGATTATCTTCAGCGACCAAAATGTACAACTGTTTGCACAGCAACAATATACACAGATTATTTTTAGTTCAAACATGTGGCACTACTCATTGTGCAGCTGCTTTCATGCATTAATGCATTGGGATACAAAACCCTAATTGCAAGAGCCCAAATTAATTGCAAGCAATGAGACATTTTGGACTGAAAACTCCTTTTGGCTACACTGGAATCGAGTTGTTGACTTTTCAAGCTAAAAGAGATATGAATCATGGAAAATATTTCATTCTTAACCCCTCAAAGTACCCAATATTCCTAAACTAATGCAAAATACAGTTATGTGTTGGCTTAGAAATGGCAGCTTCTCTGCCAAAGGTTAATTCAGACTATTCATCCAAGATTAGTTGCAAGTTTTTAAAACTGTAAATAAATTCTTGTTCCTAAACAGCACAGGTTTTCAAAGCAGGGAGTATAACCCACAGCCTATAAAAGGAAAAGATTTAAAGCAGAAATGGGACATTTGACTTCTGCATATTTGGAACATTTAATCACCCTCTTGGTTATATGGAATAAGTTAGACTGGTGGCTTTTTCCTCAGCTCCTTAGCAAAAGTACATTTATTAAATAGAGTCTTAATGTTTTTTAGGATGATTTAGACTTGAGTCCTGCACCTTTTACAGGCAACTGCAGAACCCTGCCTCAGGAGGGAAAAGGTCCAAAGATTGCAAGCACTTGAAGGTAGAGCGTCTAACTTTTTCTCCCATTTGAACAATGCTGGATATCTGACATTTATAATACAATATATTAATAAACACATAATTGGAGAATTTTAGTCTCATTTTATTCAGTAGAGAGAGCTCTGCAAAACTTAACTCTTTAGCTGCAAACTCAAGGGAAAAAAGTCTAAGGTAAAAAAGTAGTATCTCAGGACTTGCAGAAAGTAGTATTTATGGGACCTAGGTTTTAGACAGAAGTAGTTTTGGCAGATTTGGCTGTAACACTTCAAAACACTGGTTCTATTGAATCACCTCATACCATTCCTTTGCTGCAAATAACTACCCACATAAAAACACACTTCTATCTTGCATAGTTTGTGTCTTAGCACACATTTACATTCACTGTCAGTTTAAGTCTATTATTTACATTGCCAATTACCATATTAAAATAAGCATGTGCAGTGTTGTCCTGAAAGAAAAAAAAAAAAAAGGCAGTTCAAGTCTCTAAACTCTCACCAAAAGCTTTGCAGACATCTACCAGAGAACTTAGTGTAATTTCACATGTAATTTTCACATTTCACTCCCAACCCTGAAATTTCTGTGGAGATCTCATGAAGGAGAATAAAATTTTAATTCTACTTAGATTGTAAGAAAATGTGGTTTTGATAGGTTCACCTCTGACTCAAGTAGTCAGAAGCTTATAATTTACAATCTGATGCAAGTTTAAAATTAGGGACAATATAATAGTTAATATAATTCTTGATGTCACTAGGGGAAAATTCTCAAAGCTGAGGATGAGAGCATTTTGAAGCATAGGTGAATCAAGAGTTGGTGAGTACACAGGCATTAAATAACCTACGCTGCCATTCAGTCTGTGGGCCAAGGCACTCCTGCTGCCAGGTGCAGCCTTTGAATGATTTTCTAGTCAAAGAGTTTGGATAGACCCACATGTTCTCTCAAAAAGCCAGGCTGCTTGCACTGTTACACATAGTTGGGATCTTGAAGAGTCTCGTGCTGTGTTGCAAGCAGTCAGGAGCACATTTGCAGCTTCAGAAGCCCCTCTGGCAGTAACTGTTCTTCCTGGTGACTCATTCGACCTCACTGCACAGGAATTGAGCACTCATATTTAGTTCAAATGGACAACTTTTCTGGCCTTTCACAGCTGGACTTTAGTCAGTAGCACCTTGGTAAACATAAAGTCTGAACATTGTCACTGATCAATTCATTGCAGTGTCCTCCAGAGAGGGGAAAGCTGTTGTTTCCATAGCAGGACTCCAGTCCACAGATTTATCTTCTGTCCAGCTCCTGAAGAGTTATCCTGCATGACAAACAAAGCTCAAAACCTTAATACACCTGGTGGAGAGCCTGGTGCCAGACTACTCTTTTCTTGAAAGTGCCTGTCAGTAATACCTTTTTTTTTCTGGGTCCATTTCTCAGTAGGCATTCATTATTACTCAGCAAAAACAAAACCAAAACAAAATAAAACAAAACAAAAAAACCAAAACAAAAC
The DNA here is from genome assembly GCA_013399915.1 of Illadopsis cleaveri. Taxonomy (NCBI): domain Eukaryota; kingdom Metazoa; phylum Chordata; class Aves; order Passeriformes; family Timaliidae; genus Illadopsis; species Illadopsis cleaveri. The sequence goes on from VXBB01010676.1 coordinate 907,225, forward strand.
AAAAAAAACCAAGCAGCTTTCAGACAAGGAATTCAGTTTAGAGGGTCAACAGACACTCTTTTTTGTTGTTTCCTCTAGCAGCCCTAAGTTTTCATCTGACAGTCAAATTAAAAGCTATCTGGAGAAGAATAATTTTCTGTTCAGTAATTTGAGTGGATAAAATATGTGTGGCTATAATCAAAAATTCTTAACTTGCTGATTTAGCTTTGTTAGACTATTTGGAGAAAATGAGTGACACTCGTGAATTTCAAAAATCCAAACGCTCATTTGAAGGTCACAGCAATCATGTACCTCACTGTACTGAACAGCATGAACAAGACTAGTTACAAGATGGACTCTGAGTTATCCTATGGAAAATATCAGTCTGTTGAGCTTCATTTGGTACTTACATGAAGCAGTTCTGAAGTCCACTGCAAATTACTTAAACAGATAAGGATTTTCTGTGAGGCTGCAAAGAGCACAGTGACTTACCACATCCAATGCTTTTGTCAGATCAATAAAAGGAGAGAGGAAAATTCCGCATTTCCAGCACTTTGTCCTTACAAATCTTGTCCTAGGAAAATGTTCCTTTTTCTAATGTTGTTTCTATTTCTATATTCTATAAGCTTTTATTAACATTTGTGAAATTAAGTTTGAGCTGTCCTCAATGCACACTTATTCACATTTAATGGCACACACTGAAATTATATTCTATTAGTTATTTGGTACTGACTGTATAAGCTTTTGGCACAAAACACAGCTAACAAGAGATCTGCCAGTACTCTAATCCATAAAAATGCTTTAAAATGGAAAACTATAAAAATCCTCTTTTCTCTCTGTATTACATATATGATGGGACTATTTTATTTGGATGGTATTCTCCTTTCTCCTCTTACCTGAAAGGGGTTGGAGCAGGGAAACAAGGGGGAAAAAAAAGCCCACAAAACTGTTGGACTTTTTCAAATATTTCTTTACTTTAAAAGTTTTGATGCATTTCACAACAATTAAGTAGACTGTCCTTCACAGTTACCTTGTGAGGTCTACCTTAACCCATGCCCACCTGCTATTTATGTAGAAATAATTAGCAGTTATTTGTGTACCTTAGATTCTGCTTTATCCTATGCTAATTTTCCTTGCCTGCTTTCCTTGGACTATGTAATTTAAACATTATTTCTTACTCCCCTCTATAAAAATGTGAGAGCTTAAATTAGAGGTGCTGTGATAATGTAAGTCATAATGGAGAAGCAGGGATCACAAGGAGAACTTTACAGTTGAATGATCTGATTTGTCAGCATTTCTTTGGTACATCCAGGATGTCCTAAAGCACAAGGCATAGTAATATACAGACACAGCTACACCAGGTGATATAAAAACATTAGCAAAAGGAATTTTCATGACCAATTATTGTGTAAATGTTACCTAAATGTGCAGCAAATAATCAATTCCACAGTTAAATTTGTGTGTTATGAGTCAGCTGAGGCAGCTCAGGACAGGACTGATACAGACCATGCTTATTCACATATTTTGTAGTAATCATTTTTTGCCAAATTCTAACTTACATGATGTTACATAACAATAGGTTATTCTGTTATTTGTTTTCTCTCCATTTTTAAGAAGAAAAGTAGTACAATCTCTAGCATTTCTGACTAAAAAGTCAGTTTATTTTATCTGATTAGTTAATTTTACCTGATGATCACTGAAATATTAAGAATAACATAAAATACTTTTCTAGACCTGGGTTACCTACATTTTTCATTTTGCTAAACAGCTGTTCCTCTACAGATCTGCAATGTGCTTCTCTCTAAGAAACACCAAGTCAGTCTCCATGGTTGAACCACATCAAGAAGAATTCAAGTGTGACTGAACTGTGCAGCATAAATGGAGAGCTCTGGAGCATTTTTTGTACTCTACACAAAATTATTCTAATTTCTTTGAGTGGCTAAATGTACAAAGCTTCTCAAATGACCTCTGCTCCTACAGCTCCTTCTTCAGTGCTATGTTATATCACTTGACATTTCTTATACATTTACAAGCTCCAACAATTACTTACCTTCCTGTATTCTTCATTACCCATTTATTCTCTCCAATTAACAGATTTCAGACAAAATTACTTACAAAATCCTTTTCTTTTGGAAACACATCCAGGAGCCAACTACTATGGCTTTTCTTTTTTCCTCCATATGACAAGTACACTCTAAGGAATGGAAAGCAGCAGGATTTGAGACAATACCACTCCCTGCTATGTCCGAATTCAGTGGAAGTGGTTGAAGTTGTAACACCAGCAGAGAAACCTGTCCCAACCAAGACTGCGACAGATAGCTAGGCTCCAGGGAGGAGAGCAGGGGCACGAGTAAACTAACTTCAGAGATTGCAGAGCTTGGATTTAACAAGCTGAGCAAGAACTGATTATTGCTAACAAACATCTCTGATATATGCATCTCTTATGCAATTGTAAGTTTAAATGCAGATTTAAACATTTTTCTTCTACTACCTTTTTTAAAGAAAAATATAATCGTGCTGTTGTTGAGGGATGGAGTGCCATATGCAATAATATGCAGAAAAAGTCTACCTCTTAGGCCTCTACCTTGCCTCATCCTCAACTACACACATCAATGCTGGTACATTATGTTACTGAACTGACAAAAACAGACACTGGGACAGTATATGATGTAACCATAAGGTACACACATTATGAGCAAGGCAGACTTTCCAAATGAAGATGTTGAATCAGACCTAGAAAAACTGAATTTGCTAGCTCATGTTCTGACATAAAGCCTAAAGGTTAAAAACTGTGGGTTTGTCCATCGGCTTGAAGAAATTGCAGCATATGTCCAGAGCTAACTATGTAGAAGTACTGCAGCCCATCACTTTTAATCTTCCCTTAAATCTTCTAACAGAAGGGACACAAAAGAAATTCTCTGCATCTGGGTTTTTGAAAAATGCATAACTTATGCTGTAGCATCCTGCAGAAATTTGCATCACTCATCACCATTTTCTTCTCTTTTCGAAATGTCTGGTAAATTAACTTTCCATTCACTTTCCTTGCTCATGTTTACAAACTTTAGCACTTTTAGGGTTATCTTTGCTGATAAAAGAATGGAATCTTGCAGTACATTACAAAGATATGTAAAAAATATTAGTTTTCCTATAGCAACCATATTTCATTTAGAACTTGTTATGCTGCAAATCTGAAGATATGACATAGCACACTCAAATCCATCCATAACACTTCTCCTAATGACAGCCTGATCAGAAATGTCTACAAAACCACCCCTACAATCACTGTCCTACAAGACTGCAACAGCTGGCAGCTGCTGCTACATGGAGCCTGCATTTCTCACCCTTACAGAACCTTAATGACCCTTTCTTTCATTTCTAGCACTGCATCTGCTACTTAATAACATGGAGCTCGGCAAGATGGGGTGATGATTTAGGTAGCCCGCTGCATTCAGTAACACAGAACACAGTCTGTGGTCCAAAGTAAGGATTTTGCCAGTTCTCATTATTGCTAACATTCTATGCTGCGCTTTACATTATTTTATGGGACCCAAAATATTTAAATTCTGCCCCCCACAAGGAAGTTTCCCTGCACCAGGCACAATTTTTTTCTGATAAGAAAGTATTAGACTTTTATAATAAAAGAAGATATTTAAAACATAATCATCTTTATTCATCAAAAGTTGCCTTAGAAACATACAAACAAAAATGATGATCCCTCTGTTTTTTATCCCTTTCAGTTTCAGCTTTAGTTGTTCGATACACAGGATTCTGGAGTATAATTCCCAGGGCTAAAAAAAGAGGAAAGAAAATGAGCTCGTATTGCCAATTATTCAGATTAAAAGCCTTTTTTTTGTCTTCAGTGAGACGTCAGGTGAGGGGCAATACATTTTTACCATAATTCCAGAAGCCTTTACACAATAGACTCCAAGCTTGTTGGCTTTTTCCAAGTGCAATATTGATGTTTGTTGTTCTCCCTTTACTGCTGAGATTTTTTTTTACAAGAAGCTGATTTTCCTGTCCTATTCTTCCATATCTCATCCTCCTTTTCACAAACAGGCTCCCTAACACAGTGACTCCCAGAACCATGAAATATGCTTCCTCCACTTGAGAGGTGGAATCTTCCACCTTTTGCCCTTTGCCTATCTCAGTTTCAGGGTGTATATAGCTCTTCACAGTCATAAGAAATTCTTACGGCAGAGACTATTTGAACAGGTCTTTTTCCTTATGCTTCTTTTTTGAAACAAAGTCTAACTGGTTTTCCATTTTGAAAAACATTTTAACAACTTCAAAACTGTTGTGAAATCTCCAATACAATTTTCTGGTGAAAGACTCTCTAAACACAGTAGTTCAAAACCTAACTTAGAAAATCCTATATCATAAATGCTAATTGAACTCTGGTGTCCTGATATATAGCAATATCTTTAATAAAGATCCTTGAAGCACTTATTTTCACTCATGTTGCTGATTCTACTCAAAGTTAGCGATGGAGAACATGGCTGCAGTCCCTCATCAGCTTCAACGGAACAAGTTCTCAATTCAGGTCAAGAGGTAGATTTGAATTTTCCTGTTAGTCACCTGCTGAAAAGTTCATGTTTATATAGATTATGTCTTTCAATATTCATTCACCCCTACAGTTTACCTTTTGGAAATTGCTTGCAAGGTAACATCAGTGGAAATCCAGACTGCAGTAACATGAATAGCTCAAAACTTCGAAAGAGGAAGGGAATCTAACAGACACATGTCTTGGCAAGGTTCATGAACATTTTCCAGTAGAATTGAAGCACGCAATGAATCCACCCTAACCTGTCTGTCAGAAGCCTTCAATCAATTTTACCACCTAATCCGTATCAGAATGCACGTGCAGCTTTCCCTGCCACAGCACTGTTCTTCAGCAGATGTCAAGGCTCAGGTCCTCAGCAGATCCACCTACTTCTATGTCATGGGATCTGATCCTACCATGCAGGTACCATAGACCTTCAAGGAAGACCAGGGCACTTCCAAGATGCCATCTAAGCATAGAGGAGCTGACCAGGTACTGCTAATGCCCCATAGTTCAGGATACCTTAAACACCCTTCAGGCCACATCTGGAAAAGTCCAGATGGGACTCATGAGTGAAGTGTGCTCTGTGTGTTTTACTGGGATATTTCCCATACCCAGACATATCAGAGCTGGAGTCTCATAAAAAAGAAAGGTAAAAAAGAGTGTATACAGCCTGTTGCCTAACACTCTAGCTAGAATTTGACAATGAGAACTCATTTCCCTACTTCATATAGATCTAGATTCTCACTGCAGAGAACACATTTACCAAGTCAGAAAATTAAAATAAACGCTTTTTGACATGCAAGCTGGCTAAATTGACACACTTATATTCAGAGACACAGAAACAGGAAAGTCATGGGAATATGCAGGGGAAAATGATCCCACTTGCACCAGTTGCATGGCCTTAAGACTCCCTTTAGTACTGTGTTCTTATGTAACAGTAAACAATGTCCTTTTATATAAAAAATACAGTTGGAAAATCTTGTTCCTCTCCCCTGTCTTGATTTTTGCACAGTTTAATTCAGAGTGCCTGATGTCCAAAAGACCTGGTATTAGTATCCCTTTTCTATGTATGTGTTTGGCCCTGTGGGGTCCTTTAAGCAGAAAAATCCTGGATCCTCATCAAATTTTACAGAACAATTCTTTTGACTGACTACAAAATATGCTCCAGTACCCTCAAGATGAAGGATGAGCTATCAACATTGTTCCTATGGGATGTGGTCCTTTTTTAATGCTGCAGAAGTCTGGCTCTATGGATTTCAGTGCTGTACTTACCTATACTACAGCAGAGCTGACTCTCTTTTATCAGTTATCAGACTAAAGCAAGCACAGACCATGTATTTGGATGTATCAAAGTATTTGCCAAATCCTGTTGACATAATTCTACACACATGAAATTGAGCTGTGGACTCTCACATTGTCATTTTATATAAAACCATTTATAGAGAACATAATTGAAGCAAAATCAGAATGTTTTTACATGAACATAAGTTTGGAGTTCTACATGTCTACAAAATTTGAATTCAAAACTTACAAGATTAACAATTTTTCACCATAGATGTGGTCATCCTTCCCTCCAAGAAATGAGGGCTTTTTTTTTCATTTGTGCTGGTTGGAATAGCTTGCCTATAAAGCTTTTTCCAGGTTTCCTATAAACTTAACTATGCAAATGGTCAGATCTCCTCTAGATAAAAGGTCTACCTTTACTAAGGATGAAGACAAACAATTCTGAGGCAGTAACTCCCCAGACAACCCTAGTTTTAAGGCAATTTAAGAAGTAAAATCATTTACTACAGCCAACACCTCTGCATTCTTTAGTTCTTTGCCACAACAGGTCAAAATAGCTACCTCATCATCTCCCAAAAACTCAGTTTCTTTCTGCTCTTTCTCTTCCATGTAATAAAATAATATTTCAGCAAATCAAGAAACAAACAACCCACCACCTCCCAAAACAGTGGGGGTTTTCTGCCCATTTTGATAGTGTGAGGTCTATTTTCGGTGGTGGTGTAAAAACAAGGGAAGATGCAAAGCTTAGCTGTTTGTGAATTTAGTTTTGCTCCAATACAAACATCTATAAACATTTATTTTCCCGGCAACTTCATGCTGTTTCAAAGAAGACACAGTTCTAAAGTAATATTCCTAATCTGACAAAAGGTTTATGTCCCCAAAAAATAGACATGCAATGTTTTTAACACCCATCTGTACCTCAAACTCTTTGCCATCACTACTGTCTTTTTTAACAGCTTCACTGCAGAATATAATTTTGAGAGGAATGCTCAGAATAAACCAGAGTTCTTATCCTGAACTGTAACTGATGCCCAAAGCATGCCATGAAGAACAGAACTGCAAGATAGGAAGAAATACAAGTCAAAATCTAATATAAATGCTGAAGTACTTATGTACTAAAAATCTAGCAAAAGCTGAAATAAAAGATGTGCCTTCATTTCTAGACCAGAAGTCCTAATAGTTACTTACTGCTTTTAGACAGGAAATGGCCTTACAAAATAAAAAATGGATTTTATTCCCTGTGCTCCATTCCTCTTCATTTGTATAATTAACTTAGATATTAGACTGGGGTAATGCATGCAGAATTTTTAAAACCTAATATTTGCCAAAATATTAGTTGCGTGTAATTTAACTGTCAAAAAAACAGAATCAGGACATATTATGTGCATACTTTTGGCAGCTTAGCCATCTAAGAGCTAAAAAAAGAGAAGAAGAAGCTGGTGAGTACATGAGAGAGAGAGAAACCAATTACAACTATTTATTCAAGGTAAGAATTTCTAAATTAGCTCCATTTTTTAAAACAGTCATTTAAATACACAATACCCAACCTAGAAGACAAAAAGTTCTCAAAAAGGAGCACAAGTAAACAACTGTTTAGGAACAGTTAGGGAGTCTATTTTAGGTAAAGCAAAGCAAACTTTTTAGTCTGCTTTCTCCATTAAATACCATCAGACCAACCATTTTCTCTCTTTTTTATTTCCATTTAAANAACTATGCAGTAGATCCAGGTTCATATTTTACTAATCCTTGACAAAGCCAGATAAAATTAGTAATGGTAAGAAGAAAGAAGGAAGAAAATTTTGCTGTTCTTTAATACATCATATATAAAATCATATATTACACAAATGTGTACAGTGAAAACTCCTTTGATACAGTTGGATCTATAAAGTTTAAGAGCTCTGCATTCTTCTCTTTCAGGGAAGTGTGGGCTTGGCAGCTGCAGTAGCCACTAGCCTGGGTAATTTCTTGAGTGTAAAAACTAAACAAAACTAAAAAATCCAGCATAAATCAGAAAAAAAAGGAAAAAATCACAGATATTGTACTGCATAGTCCCACAAAATATTCACCTTATTGTGCAATTACTTTCCAAAGTATGTACACTGCTCTTGGGTTCAGCATTTACCTTAAAGGCAGAAAAATGTACAGTAAATTGTGGCAGATCTACAATTTGGCTACAGAGAAACTCAAATACTGACTTTTCTTACTTGGATGCATCTGAAAGAAAGAACCAACAGTAGCCCCCACCTTAGAGTGTGTGCATTTAAGGTAATCATTGTGCAGCTGCTTGAACTTCCTGACTACAGAGGAAAACCAAATTGCGCTGCTGGCAGAAATTCCTGTGTCAGGTGCAGGTTCTCTACACCCAGAGCCAGGGCTCAGCTTTTTATTGCCTTGACTCTTATACCTAGCACTGTTATGAATACTTCTTTTTTAACTATTATAGCAGCTCCTGCTGCTCTGCCCTCTCATGAAAACATACCTTCTTCCCTCTTATATAAATTCTGGGGTCCCGAATCCTAATGGATGCACAGACTCATATCCTTCCCTCATTACTGTGTGAGTGCACTAGTAATTCATCTAAAGGGAGAAATTAATGCATTGCTTATAGTGACAACAGAAATTATCTGGCAGTCAAGGGAAAATTGGAATATAATGCATGCATACAGCAAAGGCAGAGAGGGGATGGTACATTCTAAGTTTGCAAATATAAAATTAATTTCAGCTCTTTCCCCCTGAAAATACACAATATGCACATGATGCAGCAAGGAGTAGTGTGGACAGTGAGAGTTACAAGGAAACAGCAGAGAGATAAGATGTAAGTCTGCAAGATACCTACATGTAGCCTACTTTGTTCTTTAATATGTATTTTGAAAACTCAATCTGAATGTTTACCAGACTGCATAGAGATATCAAAACAATGTCCTAGTAGAACAAATACTTGATACTTACAAAAAATCCCCATCAAACTAATAAACCTTTCTACTCATGACTCATTCTCCAGCATTGCCAGAGCACTTGTTTGCATTTCTAGTGTCACCAGAGATGATGACTATTAAATAAACTTGAAAGCAGGATTTATTTGATCTGAGTTGATTGAAAATATGCCTGTTTAAAGTTTTTTTGTCTTCCTCTATCAGGTGAAACAGAACAAACTACCAATAAGCAGGGCAATCAGAAGCGCTGTAACATTACAACTAGCATATTTATCATCTCACTGTGAACGATGAAACATTCAATTATAATGGTGGCCTATAAGGACAGAGTTGATACTGCAGTTGTCAAAATGGTCTAGAGAAGGTGCTTGTTAAAGAAGTAGCTTGCAGATGAGTGCCTTAGTCCACCTGGACTAGAATAAATGCAGCCTTAGAAGTGATATAAACCTTAGATAAGTGATCAGCTGCAGTCTCTAGAAGGCTTGTGTGACAGTCCAATGCCTGAGCCAAGAAGAAATAAATTATAATTGTCTCTTCTGGAACTCAGGCTTGTCTGTAAGGCAATAATCAAGAAAAATAATAGTCTGGCTAAAGGTGAGAGTTGAAAAAAAACAAACAAACAAACACAAAACCCTCAAAAATCTTTCTTTGCTCCTGCAATTCAGATGTGAAAAGAATATTTTATTGTTCTTCCCATTTCTGATTTTTATACCAAATATATTTCTGATCACCAGAAATGTCTCAGAAGTAGATTTGTTTATGAATGCCCATACCCATATTTCCATCTTCACAAGGGAACATCTTCTGCATTACAACAAGAATTTTTTTAGATCTCTATAAAAGTTATCCAACTATCCATTATTTCCCTTTTCTTTTGTTTTCTTTGGTGTTGGTTGGTTGGTTTGGGTGTTTTTTTATCATCTCTTTCAGTAAAATAGAATTGTGTGTACTACTCTTACTCTGAAGAAACCTCACATAAAGGGATAGGGAAAAGAATAAACTATTCATTAGCAATCCAAAACATACACAAGGTGTTACAAGGCAGGTAAACCAAAGGTATTAAATAAAAAATAATCAAGCTAAGTTTTTTGGATCGTATCCCATGGTCTCTCGCTTTGTGTACTGAACTGCAAAGTTGCTCATGTTTTTCACTCATTTAACTCAATCTCATGTATTGCAAGAGCTTTTTCTTCTATTTTGCTATCAGCAAGCAGAAGTACAGTTTGTGCACTAACACTTCTTCCTCTCAACCTCCCCATTTCTTTTTTTTTTTTTTTTTTCCCCTTCTTTAAAAAAGCCCAAGTTCTTCCCAGGACTACATTAAGAAAGAGGGATACCTATCTAAAACTGGTACCAGTTCTTAATTCACAGAACAGCTTGAAGGTTTCTATTCTTTTTTGGAATATAAGCTGATTCCACCTCTTTAGAAATGCCAATGTCCCATGGCTCGATGAGCCATGGTCATCTGCTGTCCTCAAACAGATGTTTCTCTAAGTTCTGAATAAATGATTAGCCCACAGAGAGATAAAATGTTCTTTCCTGCATCACACAGAAGTGTTCAGATTTCAGGGTGAAGACTTTCCACATAATTAACCATGTACTTCATGGGAGCCTGCACACTGAATCATATTTTGTAGAAGTTTATGAACTGGATCAATGCACACAGCTAACTTACTAAAGGATCTTGAGTGACCTTTTGAATTCAGTCACTGAGGAGCAGATTGGTCTTTGAAGGAAAAGTCACAAGTGACTTTTGGAATAATGGTCTAAGCATTAAATCCCACAATAAAGAGATATCTTAATCTTTTCCCTTTCCTGCCTATTGAAAAAAAAAATCAGAAAATAGCTGAGCAAGAAAAGGCTTATCCATGATTTCAAACAAGAGGGAAACTGAAATTAGCAGAAAATATTGGGAGTTAATTGGGAATATAGTAGGAACTTCATAGCCATAATTCTCCTTATCACAATAGCTATAGTTATGCTCCTAGACTTTAATCTGTTCATTGAGAAAGCAGTAAATTATGAAATAAGCTTGGTTCTTAATAAATATTCATAACCTCAGGGCACTGAACAGTACAGGCAGAATCCTGTGCTAATCATCCCTTCAGGTCCTGGGGGGTATGAGTACTTCAGAATACAGAGTGAGCAGGGAGAGTTTATTTTAATTCCTCTGCAGTATTAAATTTTGCTTTTGAAACAATATAAAGAGTTACAATAATCAAAAATTACTACTGATTTTATGTAAAAGACTGTAGAATCTGATTTTAAGCAGCAGAATGTATGGGGTGTGGCCCTGTCTGGCAGTGCTGAGTAAGGCAGCTTCTTGCCCTCTTCTGAAGAAATGTCATGACAGGTCTGTGGTAACTATGCCATATTTCAGACATCAACAATAATTTTTTATGTTCATTTATGGGTTTTTTCCTACTTTGCCAGGCCACAAATAGCTTATGCCATTTTCTGACCTGATCAGAAGCAAGTAAAATGAAAGAAATCTGCTTTTTAATTTTCTCATATTATCATCTCTCACAGGGTTCAATGTTTACATTCTAATTACAAAATAAAGAGCGGCCAATAATTTGCTCCATCTTGGTGAACATTCAAGGAATTCAGTTTCCAATTTTAGCTGTTTTCTACCACAGAAAACACCATCTTTCCCACCATCAGAAAAGATATACTGGCTTCTGGTTTAAAAATATTATTAAAGAACATAAGTCATTAATAAGATTATACTGAGATATGCTTTTAAGGCAAGTTAGAAAAAGAATGAGGGTTTCAACATGTTCCTGCAAATATTTTGGCCCATGTAAGCAATAAATGTATTCTAATTGAAAAAAAAAATTGCTTAGTGTTCACCTTCCCCAAAACACTTTTGTGGCAACTACCTCAGGATTAACCTTTTAAAAATCTTTCATGAACTGAGGCATGTTGGGTTGAGCTAATCTTCACATACATGCCCTATTTCCTACACTACTGAAGAAAAATATCAAAATCTCTCACTTCATACCAATAATCACATCCAGTTACCCTTGTCCTTGTAAAAGGACCCTTCCATCAAATTATGCAAATAAAGATTATAAAAGAAAAAGGTTAATTAGTGTTCCACTACATTGCATCATTTTAGCCTCATCGCAAGAGATTTTATGTGCTGGTTAGGGAGGCAATTGGAAATCTAACATCCTTCACAGCTGTATGTTTATTGCATCCTCCAAACCTAGTCCTGTGAAGAATTCTGTTCTCCCAAACATCTGGAAAAAGAAAAAAAAGAAAAAAAAAAAGAAAAAAAAAAATTTTTTTGGTCCTAATGGGACCAGGTAGTAAAAGATAATAGGAAACAAAGTCATTAAGGAGAAAAAAGCAATAGTTTTGGCAAGTATATCAGATGAATAATTGAGTGCACTCTTTGTTCAACAGTGCAAAGAGAAGTTAATTCCTGAAAGTTTTTGCTAGGAGGCATTGTGTGGTATCTCCAAACTATGTGGGATAAGGGTGGGGGCTGAGGAATGGAAGTGATCCAAAGAGAGTTAGGGATTAGATTCCTAAGAGATTGCAAGAGTCATCTAGGGTTAATAAAACGAACAAAGTGAGGGAAAACATTGCCTGTAATGAAGTCTATTGATTATGAAACTGCCTCCAAAGGGAGCAGTGTTTGCCTTTTAAGAACACAACCAATGAAAGCACTAAAGACAGCTTGTAAAAAGACACAGCTGAACTAACAGAGAATGGTACTTGACCTGGGGAGAGTTTTAGCTTTTTAAATTTTTTATGCATAGTATGGTATTTGTGTATGAGCACAAAATGTAATCAGTGTTATTACCTGCCCCTACACAAGTGTCAATGCCATTCTTTGCAGGTGCCAGCTGGTACTGTGGTCTGCAGGAATGAGCTACCCATCCTATCATTTAAATGTTTGCAATAACTACAGACAAATTCAGTGCTCCACATCTGGTTTAGTGCCTTGAAATGAGGATTCCTGTATAAAGCTGTATTTTACTTTGAAAGGTGTAAGTCACTGAACTCCACATTCCCTATAACCAAAATTATCATAAGTTTCTTCAATCAGTCATACAAATTACATCACCTGTAGAAAAGGATCAAGTCCCCACTGACTAGGAGGAATGCATCGTTCAACCAACTAAACCAAGCCAGTTTTTATTCCAGTATACCCACAGAAGCTCAACCTGCAGAATTTTCTATGCAGTACCTGGCATAGAAACAAAGTATGTTTTTGGCGGGATTGAGAAGACGCAAAAATTAATTGTGAAAGACGACTGTGCGGGTTTCTATTCTATGTTACCAAAAGACATATATAGGAAGTCCAAGCATGCATCAAGCTGTTTGAAAATTTAATAGCTTTCTAGAGAGAAAGGGTAATAATTCTGTTCCCTCACTTCATCTACCCCTCTCCACCAATAAGAGTCTTTACTTCTACCCACTCCTTGATCCTTATTTTCCCAAAACATTGATTTTGGGACTTCCTCAGCAAAGACCCCTATGATCTACACCAGAAAAACATGTTATGTACAGATGCAAAATACATGGAAGAAAGCAATACCTAGCTTATTATTGTTTTAATAAAAGAATCAGTGATATTGAAGAACATATTTTGTCTCCGTCACAAGTGATCACAGCAAGGAAAACAAACAAACTAACACAAGAAAATCTAAACAAAAACTAAACAAATCGGATGTGTATGGTTCCAACTCAAGTGTCAGAGAACTTGACCAAAATGGCAGTGTATACTAAAACCTACAGGCCCAATTCTTTCCTAACAATCTAGGGGTGACTTTAATTAAAAAAAAAAACAAGCAAACCAAAACCCAAACAGTTTCAAGAAATAAATCTTTATCAACCCTATTTAACTGTGTATTTGGTTTGCTATTTTCAATGTTATAAACTGCAGCTTCCTTTCTACATAAGGTTTTGATCAAGTTGTTTGTCTCACCCTCAGTCTGATACATATTACCTTACTGCTTTGTACCTGAAGTTTAAAAATCAGTGGTCTGCTAAAACAGTGTGGAGAAAACATCTGGTTCTAGAATCAGATTTAGGCCCTCCACACCTCAGACACACAAACTGTAATGATTTGTAACTACAGACTCTAAAATCAAGTCTTCAAACATTTGGTAAAAAGACATGATATTTCTTTATAGACTTCTACAACACAATTTAAAGCGTTTCATTTCCAAAGTATTATAGCTGACCTTGTGGATATGCCATTGTTGTTGCAAAAACTGTCAAAGTTAAAGAGAATTTGTAGGATTTTTACAGATATTTGAGAAAAGTCAGCCAGTGAAACTAATATGAAACTCTATGCTTGTAAGTATGACGAACTAGAGTAATTGTTCCAATAGAAACAGAAAAAGGTGCTGGTACAAAATGATTAGGAATCCGTAATCTTCTAAAAGAAAAAATGATTGCCACTCAGAATTTTTCTGTTGCTAGACAATTAACTCTCAAAGGAGAACTGTACTACCCTCAATAAAGCTTCACTTAATATCTCCAGAGAACTAAATCAATTCCAAAATGGAGCTACATGTAACTGAACTTGTCTTCCAGTCACTCAGTAACTCTACAAATACTGCACAGCACTTAGTGGGATTAGGGCAAAATCAACCATGAAAGGCATGAATTGCACAACCATGAAGCACACCAATCACTTATTATTGCTATAATCATATCAGACCAGCAGTAAATTTCTGTGTTGGAAGTGCAGATCCAATGGTATTAAAGTGCATATTGATTCTGTCTGTTTGCTGAAGATAGAAGTGAAAGCCTTGGGAGACAGCTGGAGCAAAGTAAGACCATACAAAGTAATATTTAAACTAAAGAGATTTTCATATCTTAGTTAATTGTTGGGAATATTTACACAGTATTAATTATTACTAAATGCAGCTATTTTAAATACTATCTGAATGGGACTTTATTGCATAGGTTTGTTAGCTAACTTTTGGTTAAATTATACATGGAGGGAGAGAAAAACTTTCACCAAACACCGTTTTCCCAGCAAGCACAAACCTCCATGCTTTAGTCAGCGGTTACATGACCTCAGTATTATCTTATGAATTAGAGGAAGGAGAAATAATTCTGTTTTAGCTTCTCTCAAGCACCAGCTCTTACTCTAAGAGTTATCAGTTTCTCATTTGTGCCTGACCCTAAAAAATAAGGCAGAAGGACAGAGCTAATTTTCTGGTGTTTATTATTCTTATTTTTCCAACAGAGACAGGTGGTCACCATTGGATTCAAGCATTTTCATGCTTCAAGTTACATGTGAATATACACTTTCTTTTTCAAATATATTTGAGCAGGGTTAAAGATGATCAGTACTCAAATCACTGCACCACACTGGATTAGCAGGAATATTCCATCCCATGCAACAATTAACAACTACAAATAGAGTTTTCTGCTGTTGAGGAAACCCCACAAATTCTGTCTTTCAAGAAGAGATCAGGCCATGCATGCACAGATATAGGGTCTCATTTTAGAATCATATTACCAGAAAGAAACAATAAAGTTTTTTTTAGCTAGAAGGTAAGACTCACTTTCCAGTGCTCCTGAGTACAAAACAGTGCTTAAACATGGCAATGAAGTCTTAACAGGCCCTGCCTAAACTCCCTCCCTTATTCCGTGGTCCTTGTGGTCCGTAACTATTCAAGAAAAGGATAATATCACTGGGGAAGCAGCAGATGTTTCTCTCTGTGCCTCTATATAGGCAGACATTTGTGGAGAATATTCTCTTCTGGTAAAAGTAAGATTCCACCTCCTCTCCAGTCTTCTAAAGATGTTCCACCTTGAAAAAAGTGGATAGAGGGATGGTGAAATTCATCTTCAGCAGTACCCAGCTCAAGATAACACATTCAAACCCTGTAGTTCTTAGATTTTCAACAATATTATTCCTCAAAAAGAAGGAAAAAACCAACCAACCAAACAAAACCAAGACAGAAAGTAAACCTCAAAAACTCCTGGTATTTTTTTCTCTGTTTTGTTTGTTCAACATCATAAACAAGACAACTATAAGTTCAGTCAGACTTGGTAACTGGATGTATTGCGTACAAACATACACCCAACCTAACATTAAAAGGAAACTCTGCAGCAGCTACAATATTTTAAGCTGTTACCAGTGGATCTTTCTCCAAATATATCTTTTAAGTCTTCCAGTATTTATCATTTGCATGCAACATAACATTTTTCTGTCTCATTAAGAACACAATAGTATAATTAGACCTGTTTCAACCTCCCAAACTGTTTAGCATAACTTGTTATAAAAGATATAAAAATAAAAACAAACCCTTTTTCTCCAATACAGGACTAAGAAAACACACTTTAAAACAAGCCCAGATCTCATAGATACATCTTAGCCACCAATATGTGGCTACATGAGTTATCTGTGTCAATAAGACCTTACATACTCACAAGACAAATTTGGTATTTGTTTAAAAATCACAGACTTCATAGAATATGTGTGTGGAGACATTTAATATAAATCAAAGTAATAAGTCAAAGTGAACAGCTGCTGTGCAATCCCTTGAACTGGCTAAAACATGAGTAGCTCTTTAGTAACTATCCGGTGAAAAGTGCTTCACTTAAACCCTAGTAAACTGCATATCAGTTGAGGTAGCCGAATTCACTGCAAAAGATCCAGCTTTTCTCTTTCTAGCTGTCATTTTTTTTTCATGGTAATTCATCCATTTCCTAAAATTTACCACTGAGGCTGAAAGAGGCACTGGAATTCAGAAGCAACTGCAACCATTGTGAAATAAGGAGTTACAGCACACTGAATTCCTAGCACTGATGCTGGAGCAGAAAGAAGATTATGCAAGCTAGGCAGCTATGAATCTGAGCTATAAAACAAAATCTTAGTTTAAAGATTTTCACAAATATCTTTATTTTCAATCTGTAACCTAAAATCCTGTTTGTAAACATTTGATACATAGATCATTCTGTTTTATTGCTGGGCCTGTCTGGAGTTAGGGCGGTGAGGAGGAGGAAGATGAGAGATGGATCAGAAGAAAACTGAAGTTCTTAACAGCATTCAGGGCTAGGAAGTGTTTCCTGTCAAGGATCAGCCTGCAAAGAGTCCGGGTGGAAATTGTACTGCCGATGACAGTTTCTGGGAAGAAGCTCCCTCAGGCAGGTATAAGTCAATAAATACTCTGTTGCAAAGGAAAGGTGGTTGAGACACACACCAACAGTTCTGGGTGAGCTGTGTATTATTATAATACACAGCAATACCCCCGGCAAAATGAAGCTGACAAATGCTTTCACTCCCAAACAGGTGGCATGCATCCAGCAGAACATACTAAAAATGTTAAAAACCTTGGAGGGAACAGGAACACCAACATGCATTTTAAAATCTGATATCCACCTCCAGTCTCTTATCTGTAGCCATTGAATAGATGTAGCTTGTATTTTCTTGATGGCATTATTCCAGTAAGCAACTTTATTGGCAGTAGAAGTGACAATCTTTAAAGCAGTGATTAGAAATGACACAAAATGATTTTTAATAGAGCGCTAAAACTTGGAAAATAGCAGTAGTAAGATCATTCACAATCACTGATCATATTGCTTTTGCCAAAGAAATACTTAAATTACTTCATACCTTAATTAAAACGAGCTAGTTGAAGCAGAGTATGTTATTTTGCACAGAAAAGGTTCTGGAGCAGCTGGTAGCCCAGTGCTGTGCCATTGGGTTTTAAACTGCTCAGCCACACCTGGCTGATTCACCCTCTTGTCCCTCAGGTGCCACTGACATTACACTCCTGCCTGACTCGTATGTTTATCTGTTTTGTGACTTTCAGCTGTTGAGAGATGACAGTTGTTTCAGCTACCATGCAGCTGGTTTTGAGTCTCCTGAGTTTTCCTTCAAACCATCAAAAACCTGACACATAAGATGTCCAAAATCCCCAGAAAGCAGATTCTGGCCTGAATTAAAATCAGCATTCCCTCACATCAGTAACTTTTGCAAGGAATGTCTCTTCTGAATTAAATTCACATGCCACTTTGGCTTTGCTATCTCTAACACCTGCACAGTAGCATGTGTATGTACCTTTCAAACGCCCAGAACATAATATACGCTATTTTCTTCCTGGAGAGAAATTTGGGAGGCAAGAGGGAGGAGAAAGAAAAGCACCACATAAGAGAGTAGTCATCTTGGTTAACCCAATATGAGCTGATTCTCAGATAGTGTGGTACAGACAAGAAAGCACAAAGAATACGGGCACAAACTGTTTTTTAAATGTGAGTTTTAAAAACTACTAATTTTCCAATGTAAAAATCGCTCAAATGAAACCAATTTCTTTGAGAGCCTTACTCCATATTCTTTGTAGAAGTACCTTCAGAAGAAAACTGTAGATGTGACAGTCTTTGGTTCAGAAGGAGGCAAGTTTTCAAGATCTGACACTACTAGAAATGCAACCATAGTGAAATGACAAAAAATGTAATGGTCCTTTGTCTGATCCAACCAAAACCCAAATTTTGTATTTCACTTAACTCACAAGTAGCTGGACAATCACAAGTCATCCAACTGCTTCAGCAAAAATCTTTACATCGACCCAGCTGCATTTGGGAATTCTAAGTATGAGAACTATTTCAACTCAAAGACAGCAGGAGGAGCATCAGCCTCCACAGGGAAGACAAATGTGTCTGCCCTTCTCCAACTGACACCCCAAAACCCCCTGCATCATATAAACTCATCATAAAACTTGCTCTCAGCCTATCAAGACCAAAAATATCTGCTCCCTGACAGCCTCTGGGCATTCATAGAATCATAGTATGGCTTGAGTTGGACAAGACCTTTAAAGATCACCTAGTTCCAGCCCACCCCCATCCCTGCCATGAGCAGGGATGCCATTTACTAGATCAGGTTGCTCAGGGCCCCAGCCTGGCCTGGAACACTTCCAGGAATGGGGCAGGCACAATTTTCCTGGGCAACCTGTTCCAGGGTCTCACCACCTTCACAGTAAAGATTTTCTTCCTAATAACTCATCTAAACCTGTTCTCTTTCAGTTTGAAACCATTGTCACATTGCAGCCTTCCAGTAGCTAAAAGTGTTTTATGAAAAGGAGAGGCAATTTTACATGGGCAGACAGTGACAGGACAAAGGGCAATGGTTTTAATTCTGTAGGTCAAGGTGGAGTTGACAGGTCTTTGCGTGCCACCTAGGAAGAAAATAATTTAAATATGTGACTTTTTATGTAATTATATACAAGTATATTTAAAATTTAAATACCAGGTATCTTTGTTGAGGCATAAATGCCAAGTGGAATAAATAGGAGCTAACATTTCATGAGGGGGGTGGGAGGGTTTGGGTTTTTTTTTTTTTAAGGATCATATGCAACACGGAACAATAATTCCAATGCTACCTTAGATTCTGGTACATGTTACTTGAAAAGCCTCACTATGAGTTCATTCCCAGTTTTCCTGAAAAACTTCTCAGCAATTTAGTAGCATTCTACATGGGTGTCCAGATTTATTTATTAGGATTGACACCAATGCTTTCAGCTTCATTATATTTTATCACTTAAAGAAGCAAATATGCTAAGCTTAAGATAAACAGGGACATACAGGACAAAACAATCCCTTTTTTCTCCTCATTACAGTACATTGAAAATGCTCTCTAATATCCTGACTCCTACTCCTGTTTGCAGCCAGTTTTCTTCCAGCTTTAAGTTCAGGTTTCACATTTTCACTTTTGAAGCACCATAACTCTCTGCCCTACCAAAATCTGTTCTTATTGCCTTATGTACCATGGACCTTAGTCCACTTCATTAAACCTTTCATCTCCTTTTCTTCACATGTCCTGTTCATGCTACCATTTCTGTTCTTGAAGATATCCAGTGTACCCTCTTGCTCATTCTTCCAGATGAATCCCTCCTAAAAATGATTTAAAACATGCCCAACAATATATTAAACACTGAATTCATTCTTCAGTATAACACCCACCTAAGCCCATATTGGTGCCTTACATGGTGCTATGGACCTTTCCAAGGGTTTCGCTCTCTATTGGACATGACTTGGGGGGGGGAGGGAAATCAACTGCAAATAGATTATTTTTTTAATGTCTAAAAGTCATTCTGCCTCCTCATTTTTCCTGCACTTTAATTGTAAAATGCCAGTTATGTACAGAATCAAAACAGCTGCCCATGAAATAGTAATTGAAAATACATACTAAATCTTCACAAATGCTGTATTAAAGTTCATGCCAATTTGATGGGTAGATGCAGAATTCTCCCTAGCTGCATGTGTAGTAGTATTTACAGAACATCTTAACATAAATGCCTTTGATTCCCTCAGTATTTTTTGTTACATCCCAGCGTTTCACATTCTGAATGCAGACATGGAAGTTAACAACACTGATTATTCTTTAGAATAAGTATTTTTTTAAAAAAATAGATATATAAGGTGAATAATCGTTGCTTTAGAGGCTGATTTTGTGCAACGCAACTTACAGTGTTGAAGCCTCCAGCGCTGCTGCCACAGTCGTGCTCCAGGGCTGGCCAAAGCCTGCTCCTAGAATGACACCCGGTGGCCACCAAAGCGAACAGCACGGCGTGATCCCTGCCCTCCAGCCGCCCTGCTGGGCTCAGTGGCAGGAGCCATCGCTGCGTGACAGACGGGCATCAGCCAGAAATTCATCATGGAATCTGCAAAACGCAGGGAAACTCTGTGTGCATTTCAAATTGAGATGCGTAGAAATTTTATATAATATNGTGGCTAACGGTTTCAGAAATCTTAGAACAAAATTTCTTGTTTCTTTCTGGAAAGAGCCAGCAGTGGGTGAGTGGCATTTCCAATGCACGACTGTGCATGTTCAGGATTAAACAAAATACTGCTATTCCAAGGTAGGGAAGATGTGTTTATCTGTTCTTAAATGTTAGAGGACTGAAATGCATTTATTTAGTGTTAAGTTATTGGAGAAGTCCAAATTAGAGGGAGACATTGTCAGGCTTAAAAGAAATTTGGACAAAGTAAAACTGTAGCCACATTTCAAGAAGTCATCAAGTTTAAAGACAAGAGTCATGCTCTAGAAAAACAACTGGCAATATCAGCAGTAGTTAAGAGCTTCTTGACACATTTCATTCTGTTTAAGTACCATATGATTCAGAGCAGAGCTTTTTTTAAGTAACAGCCTGCTCAAAATTATTTGATACTATTCAGTACAGTTTTTACAGTGTTACGTTTGTAGGACTTCTTGAAAGTGAAATGGAAACAGAATATTTATTACTAGTCAATTATTACATTTTTTATTTTATTTCTTAGATCAGAGTCAAAATTCCTTGTGATGCCCTTACACCTCTTTATAGCAGCTAGGGCTATCACAGAAGATATTTTCCCTTCTTTCCTTTGGACAAATACCTCTTTTTTCTCCAGTAAGTACAAAGTCAAGTAAATAAAATTTCACAGACATTCTCGCACAATGGAAATTTTTAAGGCAATGTCAACTCTGAGCTTCCTTAGATGACTCTTGTGCCATTATCCTCACTGGGCATGGGTGTGAGGGAGGTGCTGGGCACATTCCCACACTCTACAACTCTGAGCCCTGAAAACTGGTTTACTGCTTTCTCATCTCAGCTGTGCCTTAACATCTCTACTTAGAAAGATAAGTGTTAAAACAACAAAGATAATTGTTTATATAAGCATAATGAAATTATTCAGGTACTTCATCTGAAGCAATAGCTTATTAAGACACGTTAGCATACAACAGCTGAAAGAGATTACCACTGAATACAAAACGACAGGCGTAACAAACTACACCAGTCTGGAAACAATGACAAAAATGTGTCACTTATCAGTAAGTTAAACACGTGCTCTCGCTGGCCAACCAATCATGCAAGAATTTAAGGCTTGTGGCAGATCCAGTGACTGCATGAAATCTAAACAAATAAGAAGCATAGCAATGGGAAGAATGACCTCCCACTGTATTAAGTTTAAAGCCGGATATTGCCAAGAGACATGCAAAGCTGTTGGAGTATGCACACAGCTAATCCTTGAGATACCATGGAACCAGACCAAAAACAGCATTGGGAAGGCAGGTGGAGGGTTAAAACACAGCCTTATACACTGATGCCAGCTGCCAGAGCTGAGCAGGGGTTCAAAGCTCTGTGTTCCACAAGCAAGGCTGTGTATGAGCAGCCTTCAGAGAGAGACTGTTCAAGCATCTCCTTTGATCTTATTCTTCAGTGGATGTAGCCATGTTTTTCAACAGTTGAAATGTTTTTAATTTTTAAGTTCACTTGCTCTCTGTTCACTGACGAATGAAAACTCATTATTAGCTAGGAAGCAGATACAGAAATTGCCAATGTGCTACTATATTTTATACTCCTTCTTCCACCTGCTCCCTCATGCTAGATTTCTATTTAAAGCCAAATTATAGTCTATGTGTACTAGAATCAGGTGTGGGAAAACAACAGACTTACAATATCAGTCTAAAGCTATAAGGTACCAAAAGGCACAGCACAGTATTTCAGACTGTTGTATTTACACCCAGACCAACTACCATTATACAACTTCATATATATACTATATTAGGGGCTATGATTCTGGACCAAAAATTTTATTTGAGGAGGTTGAGCAATCCCATAAAGAATCAAGAAAAACCTCAATAACAGTATTTTGCAATGGTGGTTTCTTTCATGTATTACACTAAATCTGCTGTGGAGTAAAATATGTACCACATGACAGAAATTCTACCTGCATGTTATTTCAAGTTCTAACTTTCCAACTCTCTGAATTTCAAAAGTCATGTCTGTCTTTAAGAGGAGAAAAATCAAACACAGCCATGAACAACTGTCCTGCCCTCCCCCCTAAATCCTAAGATAGTCTTCCAGGTTCCAGAAGTGAAAGTATAAAAGCAGAGAAGCTTTTATAGAGAGGCAAGCACCATCCCCAAACCAACAAGAGGCAGACAAATGCAAAACTCATAACAGTCACATCCCTGCTGTCTTCCTAGTTCATTATTAACTCCTAGCTCTCTGGGAAATCAACCACAAAAAGTCGCTTCATGTCAAATATTCAAGGTAAAATCTTTACTGATGATCAGTTGCTTGGTCATAAGATTGCCTTTAGTGAAATAATTCTCTTCAGATGATCATTTTTTTCCAACAGTTTGAACAGTTATAACTCTTACGTTTTCTAAATTCTTACCATGAATTACCCCGGTGAGATTTTGCAAAGCATCTAAATAAACTCCTGTGTAGTTCTGGCAACAGTGAAATTTCTTACTTCTTTGTGAAGGTTTCTTTCATTTTTGGCATGACATTTACATTCCCAAATTTGACAGACACAGCAATAGTCTTGGCACTCACTGTTGTGCAACTCTGGCTCAAATGTTACTTCGTGTACTTTGTTTTAGAGAATTCCCTCTGGCTGTTTCCTTTCAGCACAATTTTGCTTTTAGTTATCGTTCCATGACAAAATCCAAATTATTTTTTTACAGAGGCACAAGATCAATGTATTTTGATACCTTACCGGATAATTTGCAGGTGATAAAACTGAGTGGGAGAAGCTGATACACTGGAAGGTTGTGCTGCCATTCAGCAGGACCTTGGTAGGCTGGAGAGCTGGATGGAGAGAAACCTAATGAGGTTCAACAAAGGCAAGTGTAGGGTTCCACATCTGGGGAGGAATAACCCCAAGTGCCAGCACAGGCTGGTACTGGTACTGGGGGCTGACCTACTACAGAGCAGCTCTGTGGGGAAGGAGCTGGGAGCCTTGGTGGGCAACAAGCTGTCCATGAGCCAGCAATGCCCTTGGGGCCAGGAGGGCCAAGGGGATCCTTGGGTACCTTGGGAAGAGTGCGGCAAGCAGGTTGAGAGAATTGATCCTGCCACTCTGCTTAGCCCCAGTGAGGCCACATCTGCAGTGCTGTGTCCAATTCTAGTCCCTGCAATTCAAGGAAGATGAGGAGGTCTGAAGTATCTCTCTTATGAGGAGGGACTGCAGGAACTGGGCCTGTTCAGAAAAAACAAGACTGCACTTAAGTATCTCAGAGGTGGATGTCAAGAGAATGGTGCCAGACTCTTTTCAGTGGTGCCCAGAGACTGGACAAGGAGTACTGAGTACAAGAAGTTCCACCTCAACATGAGGAAGAATTTCTTTACTTTGAGGGTGGCAGAGCACTGGACAGGCTGCCCAGGAGGTTGTGGAGTCTCCCTCTCTAGAGGTGCTTAAATTCAACTGGAAGAGTTCCTGTGTCACCTCCCTGAGGTGATGCTGTCTTGGCAGGGGGTTTGGACTAGATGAGCTCCAGAGGTCCCCTCTAATCCTAACTATTGTGTGATTCAGCATCAGTTCTTTAGGTTTATAAAATAAATTAATAAATAAATAAATAAATTCTTTACTTAGTTTTCCTGTTCTCCTCTCATATTTACTTCCATCTTTTCTTGCAGGNAAAATAAATTAATTAAATAAATAAATAAATAAATTCTTTACTTAGTTTTCCTGTTCTCCTCTCATATTTACTTCCATCTTTTCTTGCAGGATCATCATTGGCTAAGAACCCTTTTTTTTTAATTTGTACATTATCTCCTGTTCTTTAAAATACTTTACTATATTAAACAGATGTCTAAATTCATTTGTAATTCCAAGACACACATACACCTCCCCAATCACTCATAATGTGCAATGGAGTTCTGCCTCTGTTTTGCCCACCAGGATATGCTTTTCTTTTTATTCTAAGCTGAGCTGATGACATTGCACTCATAATATTTAATTAAAATAAGCAAACTCTTTTAACGGTGGGGAAAAGACAGAAGAAAAGACAAATGAGTTGAGTAGGGATGACAAAGTTCTCAAGGACTGAGAAACAGTTGTATAAAATCCACAGCAGAGACTCCACCCTTACTCCATATGAATATGGCCACCATAAAAATTTCTGTAAACATTGCAGGAAGCTATTTATACACATGTTGGTGAAAAGTCCAAGGACAAAAGACATCTAAGCTGTGCAATGCAGAAACTCAAGTACATAGATATCAGGAATTAAAATCCCTCTAGCACGACACCTTATACAATTTGAAAACCTCATATTCATTTGTGGAGAGAATATTAATACTGCATTCTACATTCTTGTTCTACATCATTTCCCAGCACCACACATACCTAAAAGTAAACTAGAAATGAATACCATATCTTTTGTTTGATGAAAAAACTCTAATTTTGTTAGTAAAGTTTACAACAAAAATAATTAATAGCTAAAAATTTTACTATTGAGTTAGCATGTGGTTGTCACTGAACTGCAAGCAAGTTCTTTAAAGTTATACACACTTAAAAATGCACATATAAAAGGTGAAAGAGGCACAGCCTCTTGTGTGACAGAAACAGAACAGACTCTTCTTACAGTCATTTAAACTGCTGGTGCTCTGGAAACGAGGATGCACAAGTCAAAAAATCAGATTTTTAAACAATTAGTAGGGTAAATCAAATGAAAAATTACAAAAGTCAAGGAATGTTAGTTAAATAGGAAATTGGGTTTTATTGAACATCTAGATTGTGCAAATAAGGTTTGATTTAGTGAAGGCACTTGTTTCCCCTCTACTAGCAGGTCAGTGACTGTATAAATAGCTACTATTAGTAAATGCAACTATCACTTTTAAAAATACAAGTGTTACCGTGGTGACTCTACAGGGAAAAATCATGTAAAGTCATGATTAAAAAGGTCAGGAAAGTGAGCCCCACATTTTATGCTCATTTTTTCACAGTTGAAGAAGTGCTACAGTTGCCTGTAAAATTAATGTAGAAACACTTGAGATATATATATAGATTAGATATAGATACCAACAAAAAAACCCCAAACAAACAAACAAACAACTCAAAAAAACAACCCCCCCAAAAAACCCCACAACCTGGAGGAGATGGGCTGTGCACCCCAGAGACTGATCGCTAGCTGGGCACCAAAGTAGTAGTACTGATATACAAAAATTAATACATGCTTACATTTATGCTTTTCTATAGGTTGCCCCCAGAGTAGACAATACTCTTATTTTCAGAAAGCTCCCAAGGTGGGACACTGATGTCTTAAAACACTGGCAAATATTCCAACCTGCTATGCAGGAGGTCAAACTCTCCCTTTCTCTCTTAATCCATCCAAAGGGTTGGTTGTCCTGCCCACTGTCCTGTCCAGCCTTCACCACTCCTGACATATGAGGCAGGAGCTCACTGTGAAAGCTCCCCTTCCCAAAGCTAGGAGGCAAAGGTGTCACTTAAACTTTGTCCCTTGGCTATTAGCAGGCCACAGTGAAGGCACAGAGACTCATGGACAGCAGCACTAGGTGGATGTCTCTGCAACGGTTTGGAGGCAGCTGGTGATATTTAAACGGTGGCTGTTGTCATTCAAGTTCCTTTGACAGCCTCATGAGTGACCAAATTGACCCTTAATGTGTTTATACATAACTTTCAGGATACACAACAGGTTGGAGTAAATGTGATCCATGCTGCTTCTCCAGACAGAAATCACTGAGATTTGTTTCAAGTGACTGATGCTAGACTTTAATGTAATTTTGAGAAGACACAATATTCTAATTCCCAAAAGGAAAGAACACATTGAATACCAAGAAATTGAAGGAATTCATACCTTAGATGTATCAGTACAGAAAAAAAAACCAAATAAGCCAAACAAAACCACCACACATAAAACAAAAGCAAACCAAAGAAAACAAAAAAGCAAGCAAACAAAAACCCCTCACATCTCAATGAAAAATTACTCTTCCAAAATAAGTACCCAATGCTGAATCATCACAATTCTCAGGTGAAAGCCTCTCTCCTTCAACAAGGACAACACTATTACAGGTATGACATTGATCTTTTCAGTCTTCATCTACCTTAATATATTTGAGAGAAGAATTAGGCATGGTGTCTAGAAGAGAACACTCTGGGGATGAAAGAAAGTAAAAAGAAATTAAAACACACTGGATTTTTTTTCCCCAGGTAGTTTTGGTGACAAAGGTCTAAGGCACATGTGACAAGTCTGCAAGCTTTGCTGCAGCAATGTCATTATATGTCATGGCATTCTACAGCTGACATTTATTGAAGTTGTCTTTCTGGAAACAGATCAAAAAGATTGCAGCAGCTCACAAAAAATTGCAACCCTTTAATGGAAAATAAAATTAACTTTATTTTTACTTTTAAAATTAGGTAAGGTGGCCTTTCAAATAAATTAAAAGAAAATAAACTGCTCAGTAAATTGAAGTACATATAGCTTACTGATTAAAAGAGGCTATGGGCTTAAAAGCCTACAGCTTTTGTGAATTTTTAATGTAAGCTACCAAAAAAATCCACTAACATCCCAAACATGATTTAAAAATATATTATACTAAGCAAGTAAGTAGGTAGATGTAAGGAGGATTGAATTTCATGCATTCTCAGAGCATGACAAAATTGACAGATTAACAGTATTTCTCCTTAAATAAATGACCAACTGGTCACAGCTTCATTTTAAGGAAATGAGTCATGAAGAAATGATAATGATAATAATGATAATGGCTGCCCATCATTCAGGTTATTTAGGATACAGAATGATGCAACACATATGGAAACATTACACTTAAGTCCTTTGTAATAAAATGAAATCAGGGAACATTCCAGAGGACAGTCTTTTGTAGCCCACCAATCCCTTAATTGAAATACATCCAATCTTATAAAACTACAGGTTAAAAATAGGGTGATGATCAAGTAAATCAGTTTTACACAAGGGATCAGAGGAAAAGAGGTAAAATTTATAAGAATATTGCATCCCCTCACAAAAATCAGTGTCTGACACTCATGATCTACTTTCAAAATTTTAATCATCAAATAGGCATTTTGCTGCTAATTATAATGTTGACATTCAATCAAAATCTTTAGAGGAGGAAAAATGAATCTGTTGTGAATTCATCTTTGAGTGAAACATTTAGCTATAATAGCACAATACATTATTCAAAGCTACTGTTATATATACACACTAAATATATCTCTCTATATTTAGCATTAAAAGTACTGCACTGTAAACTCATGGCCAAGACAAGAATTACCACTTCTTTGGCTATGGCCACACAAGACTTTTATAGGATGAGTTCAGCCAAATTGTTTTTCAAAAGAATTTGTTCAGCCTTGTAATTTTTTCTCAAGATATCAATTCATTCTGCTTTCCAGGACTTCATTAGTCTTCCATATCCCTTTTTATACTCAGTGCCACTGCCCTCAGTTCAATTATTCTCCATTCACTGCTAAACATCAGGCCTCAAGTCATTGTAAGTCAGACCAATGACTCAACCATGCAAATCACTCCAAGTTACACTACAGATCACGTAAGAGATCTGTCTTTCACACTTCAGTGGAGCTATGAAAACAATCTGAAGGAGAGGAGGACAGTTGCAATAGGACACCTATGACTTCCACCAAAACCAATCCCAATACTGACTCCACTGGAGATGCTACACAATGTGATGCAAACTGGGATGTTCTGATGCCTCAGCTAGGGCAAACTCACTCAGCTTCACTGGCTCCCAGCTCAGAATTTGGTAAATTCTAACTCACACCTGAAGCAAAGGTAGTTTGGTTTGATACGAAGTGATTTGATTGCCATGTGAGACCTTTTAACCAAGGAGTTAATTCAGCATTTCTTTTTCTGCACCAGCATTACATTCAGCCAGGTATGAAGCCTCTGCAAACTGCATTCATGAGAATTAGCCAACCAGTATTGATCTCTGTACAATTTTTATCAAAACAGAAAAGTATATTAGAAATAGCTCCCAATAGCCACTGTTTTTCATATAAGTATACACATAAAAATCACATTCACACCCATGCCCTTCCAACTGTTTAGCACACAGCTTAGGAAAGACTCACAGAAAAATCTTCACCAATAGAGATTAGAGAAATATTATGTTTCTGCTTGCCTTTATACTTGAAAATTAACCTTAAAAGTTCAGCTTTCTTGCCTACTAAGCTCTTGACCTCTTTTTCAAGTTGACAAAAGCTACTGCAGCACCCAGGCGGACACAAAAGGGCAGAACAGGATCTTACTGATTTCTTAGTCTTTGAAACAAAAATGCACTTATGAGTAACACATGGGCTCAAGGTTCCCTACATGCCCAGATCCATTTTTTTTGTGGCCACATAGACAGAGCCTCAACAACAATCACACAGCAGATCTATGCAGTAACAAAGTCATCCCTTACAGATAAGTGCAGGACCTCAACTAAAATTTCTGAATGGTGTTGTAGAAGATCAAAGATTATGATTAAATAAAATAAAAATGGTCCATGGAATGGTCTACAGGGAGCAGCAGCCTTTCATACTGTAACTGTAGAAAATTATTCACACTATGCTCATTTCTTATCGCATATCTGAAAATCATCTGTTTGTAGCTGGTCCATTCATTTTACAGTTGGGGAAATGATTATTGGTGTGATATTATTCATGTATAAATACTTGTATATTACCTGGTCCTGAGATACCAAAAATACCTCTTCAGTTTCAAAAAGGAAGTGATATCAGAAAGGCATCTGCAGTAAGTCTTTCAGACGTGCTGGAAATAAACGATTTGCCACAGAGAGCATGGAAAATTCCACCACCTTCCTCTGAATACTGGGAATATTGCTTAATAGGAAGCACTGAGTCACTGAAATTTATTTCATATCCAGAAATGAGTCTGGTAAACAGGTAGGTCATCTGTTTATGTAGCAAGACACTTAGGGGAGAAAAAATCCTTTAGAACTTGTGTGGTGAGGGCAAGGAGGTCAGTGTATTCCCAGCATCCAACCTGCTTTTTTCAAAACTCGTTATAAAAGAGATAAATAGAATACTCCACTTCTGAGTGGCCTCCCAAAAAACCTCTACCAAAAAAAAAGAGCCAAAGTTCAGGCTAATTTTTTTTTGCTAAAAGAACTGTATTCACAGCTCTATAATGGCCCTTAGACTTACTAAAAATGAATGGAATAAAACTGATGCAGCCTAAACAGAAAATGAAAGAGGATGAGACATGAATATTTCTGTAATACATATAGCCTCTTTTGACAGTAAAGCAAATTAAAGGACATTCAAACTCAAGAATGCTAACAGATCTAGTCAGCATAGACGTAAAGTTCTGAAAACCAATTATAAATTAAAGAATAAATACAGTCATAAAGAATTGGTCCTGACAAACAGAAAAATAAAATGCAGCACATATATCCTAACTGCATAATCAACCATATATGTGCGTGCACACAAGAATCCAATAGGTACAATCAAGACTGATAGAGCAGCATGCCTCACTCACAAAAAAATAAGGAATATTTTAGCTTTGCTGCACAGTTACCTTCAGGTAAGCCTAACAGCTACAAAACATTCTGACCAGCATTCACAGGTCACTAATGATATTGCTGTACAACATCTCATGCTGCTCCATCTCGCATGGCCCCTCAGTTCCACATGGTAATTTGCAGGAAGGGGAATATTTTGTACCTATTGAGAAAAGAACCAGTGAGATGTGTACACAACATGAATAGCTCCCTTGCATAAATTTGTTAGCCCATAATGGGTTTTTTTGGAAGATTTTGCTGTAATTTAGATGGGAAGGGATGTGCTAACTCCTTCCTGTCTCTTTCCACTCATTTTTTTCTACACACCAGATCTGTCACATTTACCAATGACATGGGAGAATGCCTTGGGGACAGCATTAAGAGCTTTGACAAATGTGGACAGGTCTCCTTTTCCACACAGAAATGGTAAATGTCTGAGTCATAGGCAGAGAAATAAAGAGAAATTTAGTACAGGGAAAGGTACAATCAAATCATTCCTCACATCTGTCAGAAAACATTACCACAGATATGTCGAAGTTTCTTGACACTGCTCCAGAAGAGGGTCCTGATTAATGTTCAAACAATCCAGGAAAAAAAAAATAATAATTGAGGCAACTTTAGCAAGGTAAGACCCAAATATTCTATTTTCACTTGCTGACAATGGCAGGAGGATAACTAACTCTTTGAAGAAGAAAAACAGTACAAACCCTTTCATCTTTGAAAAAATATCCATTTTTCTTCTCCTAGTTACATAACAACAGAAAATTCTAGACAATTGCATCCTGCCTTTCTTCCTTTTTTGGGTCTTAAATTCAAGGTCTCCTTCGAATTAAGTCTTCTGACATAGAGGTACAGAACAACAAAGAAATTTAAAAAAAAAAAAAGAAGAAAAGAAAAGAACAACCAAATCCCAAGCAGAAACTTAACCACCATCCAAACTTTCCTGTTTTTCTGCCCCTCTGTGAAGAGAGGAGCTCCTTCAACTTTACTTCTAAGCTTTTCATGATACTTAACCAAAATTCAGACTTAGCCACGTGAAAAATAAGATGCCATTTATAACCTCAAATTTACTGAGGTTTATAATAGTTTCTAAGTGAGTTTGACTAACATAATGAAATATGATTAGATCAAATCAAATCAGATCATCAGATCAAATATACCTGGCCATAACATGACTATTCATTAACATTCATAGTATTACAGAAAACACGAGCTGGATCTCATTTAGTCAGGAAAAGCCTGCTGATGAATAAGTCAGAATAATTCTACAGAACAAATCTGGACAACAAAGAAATTCATATAACCCAGTGAGAATTTTCCTTGCAACAAAGAAGACTGCTCCTATTTATCTGTGAACACCCCTGCTAAAGAGATACTAAAGACTAAATACACAGCCAGTTCCCTCTCACCTTCCCACACATTTTCCTTCTATTTAGACTACAAATAAGATTTTAGATATTTATCTCACGAGGATTAATACATTTCCACTATAAATCTAGCTCCTGTACTGCTATGTAAGTTACTCGAGCACTCCATAATCAAAACAGAAGTATAAATTGCAACTGATTAATTCAAGGTGCAGAACTGGAGAATGGACTGCAAAATCTTTCCACAGATTTCAAAGTTATAGCTTTTCAGACACACCCTGCTGCACAGTCAGTCAAATTGCAGAGTTCAGATCCAGATTTATTACGTGCTTATGTGCACTGAAAAGCCTCAATCATCAGCTTTTCCTCATAAAAGCCTTACAGTCCGAACTTCATTTAGATGCAAAGAAGACACATTTTTCAGCAAGACATTTGCCTTTTTCCTGATGCATCCATCCAAGGTTCTGTCTGTTCAGGAAAGGCTCCCTGTTCCAAAAACCACTTAAACCATCACATAGTTTCCTCAGTTATCATATCTGTATTTCAGATGGTGAAAGCCATACTAGACCACAGACAGAAAGATTTTATGGTTATCATCTTTATCCAGAACTTCTCTATTCCATGCCAGGGATTATCCATTTCCCCTTCTCCTAAATTACAGAGCAATTTATTAAAACTTTGTACAGAACTAACCAAAAAGAGATCATTGACAGACATGAAATTAGCTCTGCTGTTTAATATTTTTTTTTTTAATAGCAAGAATGTTGGTTTCTAAATCTTTGTCTTTCAAAGCCATTAAGAATTCCAACAGAATTGGTAATTTCAATTTTTTTTCTCAGCAGAAAGTCCACAAATTTTAACCATTATAGAGTCAAGCCCAGAAGTTGTGGCTACTGAGTTGCCTCTTTGCAGAAGCAGTGAATCACAGGATTCTGCCCAAAATCTGTCTAGACCTTATCTTTCATCAAAGTTTGCCTCTGGCCTTTGCAGGAAACTGTTCCTTAGGACAGAAGCAGTAGTCCTGATGCACCAGCACCAGCCTGATCCATTAATCCATGATGTCACACCTTGGCACTGAGCCTTTGCTGAGGGGGAGCACACCAGACGCCAGCAGTTCATCCGTCTGCTCTGCAGCTCAACTACACTGCGGGCAGTCGTTTCTGCAAATCTTTCTCCTTCCCTTCACAGAAACGTTACCAAGTCATCAGTGTCCCTTCTGGAATACCACTGAAGACAGCTATGCTGTCACAGGGATGTATCCTTTGTATGCTGCACAACCTTCCCTGTGAAAGGAAACCACAGCAGTTGTTGCAAGATCATCTACGCCATAAGACTGAGATGATATGAAAATTAAATAGTGTCCTATGATAACTGAAAATGGAAGATTTTTCATTGAATTTGGAAAGGCTGGAAAAACATAGCTTTTTTAGAAAGAAATAAACGTTAAAAAATAGTAAACTTTTTTTTCTTTCATGCAGTTTCCCAGACTTGAAAGTTTATAACCATTAGCAAAGTGGCAACATAAATCCCAAAAAAACCCTTCCCACACACCCTCCCCAGCATGAAAATCTTGGTAGTTTGTATTGCCACATGTCAAATAAACAGTACATTTAATAAAACAGCTCAGTAAAGTGCTAGCTTTGGGTGATCACCCTTTAACCCCCCTTCTACAAGCTGAAAATCATGCTATTCTACACTGACATAACACAGAGATTAGTTTTCTTTTAACTCTCAATCTTGGTTTCTGTTACAAAAGATAAGTCTCAAAGGAGAGAATATTTCTTATATCCTTCAATGTATTTGTTTTGACATGTGCTTTTAGTTCTCCCTTCCCTGCCACTGTCCACAAAAGCACAGGCTTGGATTGTCCTGCACAGTCTCTTTTTCCTCTCCTTAGATGTTGCACAGATTTATTTTAACTTGTTTTTACATCATCCTGTATGCACTGAAACCCTTTCATCACGGGATATTTTTCTGGAGAATGCTGCAGCGTGAACACTGTAAGTGTGACCACATGCAGACACTGTAGCATAAGCAGCATGTGGCAGCCTCAGCTACTGTACACAAGACACTTCAGAAAGTCTTTCTCGCACAGTGCATGCACTTTGTCTGCAACTTCCAGACAACCTATCATATAGCACTCAAGGCAGCCAGGACTTTTATGGAAAACACATGGTAAGCAAAAGTCATGACCTACTTAGTAACTAGAATTAAAAGAAACTTTGAAAACATGAGTCCAACTACTTTTTCTGTTCCCCTGAGAATCAGAAGTCATGCTGTTGAAGTCAATGGAACTACAGCAGTAAAATCCTAATAGTACCCCCAAATTAAGACTGCTGAATAGCCTTGATAAGAATTACTGGATGAGTAAAACATGGTTTTTGATTCATTGATCATTTATTTGAATAGATACATCAAAATGGCCCCATCTGCAAGACAGGTGGTATATTTGTTCCTCCTTTAACTGATCCAAGCCATTTTTGGGGAGGTTCAGAGAGGTTTTGGGCAATTCAGGGAGGTGTCACAGGACTGTATCTGCCATCCAGCTGGATTCTCTAGCATTCAATGGTATTACATAACTCAGCAGCACTGCCCCCTCTTGCATTTACCTGTTACTACCCTATCCCATGATTCCAGCTCAAGGACTCAATAGTGGTACTGGCAGCAGAAACAGAGAATACTAAAGGCTGATTTACTCAAAGGAACTCCCTGGACAGCCAGTCCTGGGTTAAGGGAACACAGAAGCAACACTTGGAGTACTTTCTCTCCAACTGCAGCAGCAATCTTGACCTAGCCATTAAGAATTTTTCCTAAAGCATGCAAATTTTAAGCCTTTCAGTGAGAAGGCAGCTTTCAAATCATCAAGCAGACATCTTTTTGCAAGGAACAACAATCATCTTTTAGTTTCAACTTTTGATTAAACATCCACTGAACATAGTTTGGCTCCCAAATTATAGGCTCCTGCATGTCCTTGCATGAAAGGTGCTGAACAATTTGCAGACTTTTGAGGAAATAAATACTTTGGGAATATTGGAAGAATGTACTTTGTAATTAGTAGCTTAGCACTGATGACAAGTTGAAGAACAAAGTATTTCTGCGA
This sequence comes from Illadopsis cleaveri, assembly GCA_013399915.1. Taxonomy (NCBI): domain Eukaryota; kingdom Metazoa; phylum Chordata; class Aves; order Passeriformes; family Timaliidae; genus Illadopsis; species Illadopsis cleaveri. Next base: position 941,685 of record VXBB01010676.1, read on the forward strand.
GTCAAAAAAGGAAATCTAAAATTAATTGTCTGAAATCCAGTATTAGGCAATGATGAAAATATAAGGTGAGGGCTGTCACAGGCAGAGGAAAAGAAGGGAACAAGGACAATGGTAACTCCCTGGGCCCAGTCAGAAGAGAACTACAAGTTGACACTGGCAGAATTCCTCCCTTCATGCCACATCCTTGGCTTCTACTTACTTGTGGGGAAAAAACCAAAACCCTACATAAAAACCAACCAAGCAACAAGCAGAAAAACCCCACAATGTGCTTTACTGGAAAAGGTCAAAAATTGCACATGACCATTCTGGGGAGCAGGAAGCTTTCTACTTCCCCATCCTTGGGGGGAGAAGAATGCAGATTCCCACCAAAACCACCAACTTCCTGCATACAGAGAAGAAAAATCACTCCCAACCATCAGACTGATTTTAGCATAGCAGAGCTTACACAAGGTAATGCTCTGCAAAAATTTAAAAAGAAAGGGTAAAAAAGGGCACCAGTAGCACTAGCAATTTGAAAATGCCTGAAGCTTAAGACAGATTTATTCTCCCTCCCATCTTTATTCCCTCTACTAAGGCTGCACACTGAAGATTTGCATTTGAAAAGGACTTGCTCATCCTCTCCAGGGAATCAAAGCAGAAGGAAATCTTACTGCTAACTTTAGAACTCCATTAGTTCCCACAGCAACTAGCCCATCACAGACACACACCCCTGGGCAGCCCCAGGAACAGCCTGGCAAGAAATCCAGACCTTGTTTGGAGCAACTGCACATGTCAGAGACCAGTGCACTTCACACAGGGCTGCAGCACAAGGACGATGCCTCTGGACAGTTCAGGGCTTCACCAAACCTCTCACCAGCTGATACAGTCCACCTCAATCAGGTGTTGCATTTCGGAATCCACCAGCAGTGCTTTGCAAGCAACAGAGTTCCATGTCTGACAGAATGAGTCTCCCAAATACAAATAAACAAAACAGGACAAAACCAGGAGTTTTGGAACATTCCCTCTAAAAACTGCTCCTCAACAAATATCACAATCCCATATTCTCCAGTCTCTGGAACTGTTGGCTGTCATTTTTCCACCTATGTCCCTAGAACTCTCAATGTCTTGGCTGATGTGCAGGAATCTGGTGAGACTGATGATGACACATGGGAATGTGAATTTATAGATATATTTGCCCAAAGACAAATGCTTATTTCTGTAGGCAAAATCAGGATATACCACCTTGACTTTTAACAAAGTTGCAGAAAAAATGGTCGCTTTAGACATCTAGTGCCCTTTTACTTTTAATCTAATTATTTTTCTGCTAAGAAAACAAATAAAATATTTTTAAAATATGGTTTTGTGATAATTAATTTAAATGGCCTCAAGTGGGAAATAGGTTTTTTTCCCAGATGATCCACAAAATTTACATTTTAAATGAGAAAAATGTGAACACAAAGGAAAATCAAGTTTTCTTTGGCCTTAAATGTACCATTTCCACTGATTAATAACATCCTTTGGAGTTTAATATCTTGGGCAATCATATTTACTGAAGAAAGCATAAAAATATTTTAAAATTTTCATAATACTGCCCTGGGAGGCAGCTTGAAAACACAGGAAAAGAAAGAAGGCATATGTACTACTGTATAACTTCTCAAAGACAGACACATTGGCTTATTTTTTTTCCCTAGGAATTCACTGAATACTTGTTCCACTCAGCAAAATGGTCTCTAGGCATGTTGCATCTGAAGCATTTCAAGGAAACGATGATCAAAAACCATTCAATGCCATTTCCTCTCCCACCTCACACATGGAAAGACTGTCTTTTCCAGCTGGAAACAGACTTCATCATTTTGTACTTACGGGTCACATAAATTTTTCTGAAGTCACATCAAGAGACACTTACACTGCCAGTTTAACCTCATTTGTTCTTTTAAAACCATTTCAGTTGCTGGGTAGTGATGTTTTTGTGGAGGCTAGATTAGATCTATTCTCAGAAAAAGCAACCTGCAGAAAAATAAAAAAGCATATTACATTTATTATGAATTACAAAAAAACCGCTTTGTCCTACTTTCTGATCTGTGTAGAGCTGGCTACTACAGAGGAAAAAAAGATGACAGGCATTATTTTACTGAAGGAGCTCAGCCTGTGATGCCAGCCCTGCCCAAAAGTACTGAATGCAATGATATCATAATTCAGGTCACCTGAAGACAAGAAAATTCAGGAAGAAGTGAGGGGGAAGGCAACATGCAGGGAGATGGAACGTGTTCCAATTTTAATTTTAGTGCCAAAGTATTTATTGAAGTATTTTTACATGCAAAGTTCACTTCTTTCATACATCCTTCAAATAGATCTTCACTTGTGTCCTGACCGAAATGTAGGAGGAAAAACGTCATGTTTTCCAGCAACTTAAAAAGAAAAAAGTATTTAGCATTCTCTGTTCTTAGCATGAGATTAATGTTTATCACCACAGCCACAGAGCATAGCATTGTGATGTGCTACTCTTACTACCAGGCTAGCTTGTTATCCACACCAGACACTTCTGTATCTCATTCTAAAATGTTGACACACAGAACACAGGGCTGTATAGATTTTTACAGAAAGGTTACTGGGATAACTTTTATTAACAATGGAAGGAACAAACTTGTCAAATAAGGCAAATCTACATTTCTCTAATTCTTCAGTTTCTCCAAGCTCCTGGATGTGGTACAATTGCCCAAAGCAGCTAATCTGGAAAAAAACAATGTTGATGGGATTTCTTTCTGTATCAGATGAAGGGTCAGATTTTATAGATATATGTCTTCCAACTGATACTTAGCCCAGATATTACAAGCATACACAACTCTTGAGATTATGACTTGAGTTATTCAAGACACACATTGTCCTACATGGAACATTCCAGACTCAGAAAAAAAAGTTTTCAAATTGTGATGTGTGCAAACGCATCAAATCATTTTAAAGCCACCAGTTGTTTCTCTTTTTTTCCTTTTTTGGTGTTATTCTACCGACTTTTGAGGTCTCTGCATTACCCATTCACACCCAGGAAGCCTCTTGGATTAAATCACAGATCACTTTGTTCCCACCATCCCTTGGCTGTCTGAAATGCAGACTTTCTTTCTAGCACTTAATCATGGCTTTGCAAAGAGTGGGGAGGAGCAGAAGGGCAACAACTTACTGTGAGTCAGAGCAAATGCAGCTACTGGCTCCAGTACTGGTAGCTCTAAAAAAGGATTTGCCAGTGTTTCCCATTTTCCTTTCAGAGCAATTTGGCTCTGCTTACTTCATAAAAGGTGATCTAAGTATACTGGGTGATGGAGCTTACGTTCTTTGCTGACAAGCTCAGAACTGAAAGGGATGTTTCTTCAGTATGACAGTAAGCAGAATACTTCCCAAGGCAAGGACTTTTTACCTTAAATCAGATTAGGTCTCCTAAGCTAGAAAGTATCTTGATGGCTAATGATGCTACTTTGCAGTTCCCTCTCCTTTAACCGCTAACAGTAAAGTAAGAGTAGCTCCAGTCTTTTATTCTGCTGGGTTACATACATTGTCTACATACGGTAGCAGCACTACTCTGTAAAACTTAGAATAAACTAGCAAACCCAAATCCAGAAACAGCTGAAGCAATTTAAACGCTTTTCTCCAAAAGACTTTATAGGTCCCAGATCAAGTTATGTGAAATACAGCATTAGACTCTGTGAGGAAAATGGGGTGAGAGAAATCAGAGCTTTGTGAGGAACGTGCAGAATATTTTTTGCCAGACCTTCCCAGGCAAATAGATTCAGATGTAATGGGAACCCTACTTCTCTACTGTCAATTAATATACACAAGGAAATTCAGTTGCATTTCAAATGTTCTCTACTGCCTTCCTTTTTGTTTTCCCTTTTTTTTCCTTTTTTTGGCCAGACTCATTCCCTTATAAATTTCATTGTCAGTCACTTTCGCTGGAGAACCCAAGGTATACTTACCACAAGGGGAACCTTCATCCCTTAATACCAGTAATGAAAGTGTCTTAGGTTCTGCCAAAATATTCAGTCTGCCCTTTCTTCTCATGGAATCATTTTAATTATTTTCTTCCTGTCACAGACCCAAACTTCTGAACAAAGTCTGATTTGTAGCTCAAATGTTTATAGGGCTACATAATTTTGCTGAACTTTCAAGAAAGAATTTATAGGCTCTGTGGAAACGAAAGCATTTCAAATAAGACAGGCCAATGACTAAAGCAGTGTAACAAATTTCTTAGTCTTCTTTCAGAAACTTTTGCTTACCCTTCTGATATCCTCTCCAGACGGTGGGCATATCTCATCTAAAAGTAAAAGGCTTCTCTTTATAAATGTCTGGAAAATGGAATTTTTCCAGGCCTATATTGACTTCTTTGCATCTTACATAGACTGAAGATGGCTCACAGGAAAATGAACGTTTATGTGATTGTTCTGTTGGTTTTGCTTATATCTAGTTTTTAAAACTGTATATGACAAAAGGTTTTCATTATCTTCTTTTAATCCGAAGTTATGTCACTTTTTCTACCATATTAAATCTTCAGATAAATTTTTATGGCATCTGCAATGGTGGTTGTTGATTGGTTTGCAATTATGAAATTCAAAGTCACTTACCTTTAAAGAACCCTCCCTGAAAATTATATCCATTTACAAGTGATTTGCAATATTTTGAGAACACAGATTCAAAGTTGACAAACAGAATAATAGGACTGTCAAAAGCCTTATTGGCCAAGATACTTAAGATTCTCTGAATATTCAGGTGCAGGCTATTATTTTGCCTTATAGTCAGTCAGTTCTTCTACCCAGTTTACCTCTGCATTTTGATCAAAATCTAGAGACCTCTTACATCTCCAGGGGCAGTGTTGCTCAGGACACCAACATAGGGCAGCAGGAATTTTTCTTGCTCTTGGAGTGGGCTACCAGTGAATCTGCTTGGAAGTCTAGCATTGTCCTAAAAATTCAAATTGGAAGGCCTGCAACATTAAATCTGCTCTCAATTCTCCCCAGAAATTATTAGGACTCAGATCAATGAAGCCTGTACTCAGAGACATGCTTAATTTTATTTTTTTTTGTAATTGATTAGGCTATGTAACTCCTAACAAAACAAAGGCTACAACACCCTTGACACTTGGACCAGTTAAAATTAGTTCCGTTTGAAAGCCCTCTGTGTTGTTTTGATGGAAATCTCAGTTATCACTGCCATAATAAGTAGTAATTCTGAAATGAAGTGATCCGGTTCTCCAAACTCCCCCCTCTCTCTCTCTCTGCTCAGACTATTTATCATAATTGCTTTTTTAAACCAAGACATGGTTCCACTTAGCAATCACTAAAGTTGTTGCCATGTTCAGTGTTACAAAGAAGAGTTTTATGATGTAGAGTGCTACAAGAGTTAATATTATTTCTGTGTCCTGATTCGACAGCTCTGGAATTTAGTTTTCATGATGTTAAACTTTCACTCACTGACCCTGCTGAGGTTCACAATGTCCAATGTCATAATAGTACAAAGGAAAAATTATTGCAAAGTTCAATTCTATACGAACATCTACTACTGTTGTGACAGTCCAATTCATGCTGTTGTAATTCTTTTAGAAGCTTGAAAAGAAAATGTGTGACTGGTTGGTCCTTACATGCTGCTGCAATTATTTTAACAGCATGACAATTCTTAAGACCATGCCATACCAAAGCCTACATACGCAGCATTTGACCAAAAACTGTCATTTGAGAAAGTTCTTAGAAGTTTCTAAATAAGCCCTATGGTGCACTTGTATTTTGGATGCTACTTCTGCCATTTATCAGAAGGATCAAGAACAGTACCACCAACCCCTGAGAACCTGGTAAAATTCATTATGATATGTACATATTCATGTAAGTGTGTAGATATGGACACACAGATATACACTCACACAACTATACTTCTCTAGAAGTTTCGTACACTTTACCAAGACAAAGAAAATCAAAAGAATTTACTGTTTTCTATTTTTTTCTCTCTGTTGAGAGGCCACTTTCCCATTAAAAGGGTTTTTTTAATTCTCTAAATTAAAACAACTCAAAGAAGCCTTGGTGAGCTATTTCGAGTATAATGTGCTTCCCCCATCACTATTAATAAAGCTCAGTAATTAAGTCCAACATGATCTCTAAACACATTCCCTACTGTCCAAAACTTCATTATTGTTCTTCACAACCAGATATTGATTACATTTTTCCTTCTGTAACCTAAAGCACCAACACTAATTAATATTTAATGCCTCATGAGGTAATAACAAATTCCAGTTGTTCAGTCTTTTAACATGGGCCCACATCAACTGGACAGGCAGAAAAACAAATAAACAAATGAACAAACTGAAACAAACAGGCACCAAAAGCAAAACCCACCAAACCGCGGCCATTGACACTCACAAATGACATGGCACCTCCAAGAATAGGATACGCTCACCATAGAACCCTCAGATTACTTTATACAACCAAAAATCACCAAATCATGAAGGATGTCTGAAACTATTTTCAGATGCCATCCCAAATTCTTGGGCTACAATATGCTCTCCCATCAGCCAGGATTAATGACTGAGGCCTCACTGTTTTCAGTGAGGAGTCTGAAGCCACATCACCTCAACATGGAAAATGCATGAAATAAACATGTCTGGTCTCATGTCTGAACAAAACCAGACTGACTGAAAAAGCTCCCTGGCAGAGAATCAAAGAGCAGCTTTGGAAAAAAAAAAAAAATACTTTATGGAGGGAATTTGTAGCAGGTGCCTTCACTTACCAGCTACTCAGATCCTGCCAGGTCACCATGGCCCACAGAAACAAAGAAGCTACAAGACACCATTCCCTGTGCTTTTTAACACAAGCTGCCACCACCACCACCAAATACAAGTAAATAAATCAAACTTACGACTTTTCAACAGCAAACATTTTGAAGACTGCAAGTCTTCACTCCTGTTAATCCAAAAAACAACAAAGGAAACTGAGTAGAAAAGCCTTTCCCAGATTTAGGCTGGAAAAAAACTACCCCAGCCTGCAGCCTTAATCAGCAGTTATCACCAGCAACCTCTGGCACCTGAGCTTAGACCAAATGAGAAATGAAAAATAATGTAAGCCTTCACATCTTTTTAAACTGTGGTATTTTTTCTACACAATTTCTGATTCCTAACCATTCCTAAAAGTTAAGTCAAGCAGTTTCAGGGAGATAAAAAAAACTCTCACATACCTATTGAAACTTTACACACACACAAAAAAAATCAGTTTTACTTTTGTGACAAATACGATTCATAGGAAAATGAAAGAGATTGCAGTAAGTGTTTTGTTAGTTTAAAAATAAACATGGAATATGAAATAGCAGATGTTTGAGCAAAGGAAACAGGTAATGTAATGTAAAAGTTTCAAGTAAGGCTAAGGCTATGGTCAGGCTGTGGTGATTACCAAATTATTATAAAAATATATCACTAACATTCAGGATGTCTCTTTCATATAAATTCAATATCATACATTCTTAGAGAAAATTTGATCCAGTACTGGTTACTTAGGAGTAAATTACATTACTAATATTTTTTCAATACATTGCCTTACATTATAATCATATATATTTTTTTCTCTTTATTTTAAAAAATACATCAAAAATCCCAGATAATAGTTGTATCTACTAAAAGTGAAAAGGAAGCAAATTTTAATTAAAAACAACAGCAACAAGAGAAGGAACATACAGTAGAAATTTAATCATGATATCTAGAGACAAAACTATTCACTGCAAATTTTTACTACTATGGATTAACAAGGAATAAATATAAGCAGATGACAGAAGTGATTACAACATACTCACTTCAAAAGAAAAATTATTTTCCAGAGAACCAATATTTATTAACAATAAATATTTTAATATTTATTTAACAATAGAATATTTATTGTTTGGAAATCTCAGAACAAGGCACAGCAACATCTGTTCCTAGAAGAGTTTTAAGTAGTTTAATCTGGTAAACTAATCATAGTTTTCAAATTGTCATCTGTGTAGGCATACAAAGGAGGGTCGGCATGCAAGCAAGAAACCTTCCTTTCTTTCTGCCTCTCAGGGGGAGAAATTGATGGAGCTGAGCTCCTTCAGCTGCCATGGATACAAGTGAAATGACCTCTGCACATCTTATCGTACAGAGTTCCACTCAGTAGCTTTAGCATATGCAAGATTCTCTCATAGCAAAGAAAACCTGCATTATCTGGTTGAACGTTAATAAAATTTGATTCCTTGTGGTAATTTATGAACTCTGTTACTCCTCACTGTTAAAACCAACATACAATCACCTGCTTTATTTGGTTTCTGGTTATGGAGACACTTGTGTATCCAGGGGCCTTTGCAAACACCAGCTTGAATAGCAGCTGAGACACCTAACAAGATACAGACAAAAGCCATCATTTATTGATTAAACTCATTTTTATAAACCCTTAGCTCCTGTTTGCATGCTATTAATGAGTATTAGAAGCTCTGTAGCCCATGCTACCTGACTATGATACATTTTTTTCTGTAATCTGTTCCCTAAGCAAGGTCTCTCTGTATCACATCATTAGACCTGTAAGATCCCATGGAGGATGTCTGCATTGTGCCTGTGGAGCTGAGCTCTCCAAAGCCTTTATTGCAGCTTTGCCTTAGAATGGCCTGTAAGGTACAGGAGTGCTGCTGAGCCAAGCCAAAGTGCAACAGAAACAAAGGAATATATTCAGGAATATATTGGAAGTATTTGGTAGCACAGTAAATCTAGTTTGTATTTTGAATTCTAGATAGAGTCCTACCCATGGAATTTGCTTTTTTCTCCTCTGATTTTATTTGACTGGTGAAGTACTGAGTAGTCCTTTTAATTATCTCTTTAGCAAAAGGAAAAAAAAAAACCCACAAAAACCCAAACAAACAAACAAACAACAACAACAACAAAAAAAACAAATAAAACCCCAACTCCCCCAAACCAAAGGGACAAAACCCAAAAACAAACAAACAAAACCAAACAAAACCCTCTGTGCTTGCAACATGTGAAGAATGCAATAAAGACTATATTTTAATTCATTTCTAAAATAATAGTGGTTTATACTCTTTTAGGAAACATACAAAATTAAGGACAGAAAAAAAAATTATTTGCCAAAAATGGTTCTCCCAGTTTTCACAGCTTTTCAATTTCATATAAATTTGGCTCCTAACACTGTTCAAAGCCTGCTGTGTTCTATATTGGCTCTCTTCTGTTAAGAAAATAACTGAATTTCACACCTTATACACTGTCATATCACAGTGAACCAAACTAGAATTTAAAAATAATATGGAATTACTGTCCCATTAAGTATTTAGGAAGTCTCTGTCTTTCCAATTTTCTTTAATGAAGTGGCATAGATCAGATCAGACATAAACCCATTATTTCTTTTAAGTCACAGAACAACAACCTACCTCCAACCTTCCCCTTTAGCAGAGGCTCAGCAGCATCTTTGTGGTATGATAAACATACCTGAACAATGAAAGCTAAAATGTGATTGTGTCATGTAAAGAATGAACATGAAGACAAATGTAGCTCTCAATGATAGAACTATTCAAGGAGGAAAAATAAATTTTTTCTTTTCCACAGGACTCCTTTGTTTTATCCAACCTGTGAGTGGCTCTGCTGAGGGAAATCTCATCTTCGGGCCACTGCTGATGGCTGCTATTCAGTGCTCATAGTACCACTGGGAGAGAGCACCTCAGTAGGCCTGATGGGAGGAATTAACATTAGTGCATTTTTATTCAGTTGGGAAGGTCAGAATTAGAAAAACAGGCTCACAACCATAAAAATGTCACTCACGTTGCTGCTTGGCAGCTGCACTCGTTTACTTGATCTCATTGTTTTTTGGCAATAGACTTCTTATGCTACAATTTTCCTTTTTCTTTTTGGGACTTTCATGGCAAGCCAGAATTTACCCCTGGCATCGACATTTTACCACCAATCCATTATCCATTACCTTCCTGGCACGTGCAAACTTCAGAAAAATCTTGTCTGGGATTTGGCACTCTACCCAGTGCCTGATAAATGCTATAAACTTTATTTCATCTATTGTGGTGCAAATTTGAAAAATATGGCATGCAGTTATGCAAGCATGACACTGTCCTCAGCAAAGGCTGCTTTTCAACACAAAATCCTTCAGAAAGAAATGAAATAATTTAGTGTCTCTAAAAGCACCACTAAAAGAAAGAAGAGAAAAGAAAAAGTGGCAGTTTTCCCGGAGATGTTTGATTCTCTGAACACACCAAAAAAGCTTATATTTTGAAAATAAAACTTCTCATTATAAAATCTTTGAAACTCTGCCTTTAAATCAGTAATGCGTCATCCATTTTTGAGTGGACTGAACTTCAAAACCAAAGAGGTTTCTTTGAAGATACAAACCTTGCTGCAACTTTGTCATGAGCACAGAAAAGTAAAAGAAACAAAGGTTAAAAGATAAAAGAACAGAAAATCTGGATTACAGATAGAAGTGTTGCTGTCATCATCTGACTAGACGTGTATGTGCTCATTGTAGAACACACTTGACTCCCATTAGTTTGCACATCAGGTTGTTCTGGATACCAACCATATTTATGCATGAATAACAGTAGAGAAAAACTGAAATTTATTGCAATAAGACCTTTACTTAAACAAAAAAATAATCCTAATGAATAAGCTGAAAAATCTCCCTGATGTTAATAAAAAGTGTGAAAATGTTACTATTTAAATATTTTGAAAACTGCATCTTGCATTTTAATTGCTTTTGTGCCATGTGCCATGTTCTCCTTCCTTACCAATTACCATTTTCTATTACTTCATGCAGTCATTCTGGAGAAAATACAAAATGAAATAGTTCAAGGTTAAGCACCTACTGTGATTAAAACTGTTACCAGTGAAATAATAGCAGTGCATCTGTGAAGAAGGCAGTGAAAAAGCTATCTCCTCTGACTTAAAAATTGCATTCATGTTAGAAGGTTTGAAGTATAGATTATCTGGAGAATAAATACTTTAGTTCCCTGTGATCCAAAATGGTTGTACTTGTCTAACAGAGTATTTGCTCCCTGTGTCATCACATATTTAAAATTCTCAAATTCTGATACTGCTGGTGTGAATCACCCCATCAGATTTTGTAATCATCTGTTGTTTGGAGGCCTTAGGATGCTCTGTAAGCATACTCACTACTGATATCTCCATTAAAAGGCTTGGGATGAAACCAGATTTAGGAGAGGTTTTGCTTCTTATTTTACACAAAAATTCAGTGTTTTAGTGCTCACCCAACACTTCCTGTCACTCCTCCGCCCAAACTAAAACAGTCATTGAATGGCGGCAGGGAACAGACATGTACAGACAGAAACACCCATACCATCAAATATGAGACAGTGGTTCTTTAGTTTCATAACCATGATACTTAATGTCAAAGAAAAGAGAGGTTTAAGTGACTCCTCAAATCAGCATTTATTTCTACAAAATCTAGCAATTCCTATCTGAGAGGCTGGGAAATAATGCTCCCAGACTTCCCACTTTACCTGACATTTCTTAAAACATGGCAGAAATAACTTCAAGCTCTTCCAAGCCATTCTAAGTCAAACAGAAGGTAATTGAAACAACATCACTTTCATTCTATTAAATGTCTCTGCTGCTGAACTTTGGTGAAAAAAAATCTAGCTATACACCTTCAAAGTTAACAGCTACATGCCAAGCAACCAGGGTACAGAAATCTATTCTTACTTCCAGTTTAGCCACTAGAGTACATCCATTCAACTCACTGATTGCTACAAATATCATTTTGAGGCACTTTACTTAATCCAGGATGCTAGTTCTTTTGAAAACAAATACATACACAAAGAAATATTTTTATAAAAAATCTTGCACCCTAAGAAAAATGCTACACAGGCAAGACCCTGGCAAGATTCTTAGGGAGATGATGCTCCAATCTGAAGTATTCTGCTTCACCCTTAAACAATCATACACTCACTTTGTATCTCCAACATTCTGAACAGAGAATCTTTGTTCACTCTAAGCATGGATATACATCCCTGATCATCAGCAGAGCTCTAACTGCTCTAGAATGCTGTAGCATGGCACACACTCTGTGATTTGGAGCATGGTACCTCTCCTCCTAAAACTTGGGCTTATGCCTATCTGATTAAATACTAACTCACTAGATGTTTAACTTTCTGCAAAGTAATGTGAGTTCTTTGGTCACTCTATGGATATCTCATACTTTATGACAGGTATAGTGGCAGAGTATGACTGGTTTTGCATATTATTTGAACAAAACTATTTGATTACAAAGCTAAAATATACACAATATTAGCAGACTTAAAGAAAAAAAAATAACCAGTATACCATTCATATTTCTGAGATTTATAAGAGGAAATAACAGGGAAGTCAATATCAGGCAGGTGGATCATTTCACCGGGATTAAAAGCAAGATAGTAAATTCACAACTAAGTAAATCATTCCAGTAGCTGCCAGACATTCTGGCATAAGAGATAGGAATTTCTAAGTAAATCTAAAAAGAGACACTCCATTAAAAAGCAAGAAGAAATCAGGAAAGTGTTATCCTAATACAGCCAGCTTAGACTCTCGGGCACCAGAGATTCAAATGCTCTCACTGATTCAGCCACTCCAAATACACATCAGGGGAATAAATTCAATGTTGTGAATGCAATTGTGACTAAATCTTGCAGAATGACAGCATCATTTTTAAAAAGTGGCAAAATAAATATATTTTGTACATTTTTTCATTAATACTAACAGTACAGTGTTACTGTCCCAGTCCAGTAACTGGGAGCTGTTATTCACTGCCTGCAGCTAACACTGCTCAGGTAAATGGCAGCCAGCTTCTTCAGGACTCTGGAATGCATCTCATTGGATCCCATAGACTTATGTACATTCAGGTTTCTCAGGTGGTCATGGACCTGATCTTTTCTTACAGTAGGAGGGTCATTGCTCCCCCATCCTGCCATCCATCCACTCGGAAGCTGTGGGAAGAGAAGCTGTCATTGAAGACTCAGTCAAAGATGTTGTTGAGTACCTCAACCTTCTCCATTTTTACCAGTTTACCAGTATCATTTATCAGCAGGGCACACCTTCTCTGAACTTCTGGTTTACATACCTGTAGAAGCCCTTCCTGCTATTCTTTGTCAAGTACTGAACCATACATTAACTCCATGCCCTTTCCAGGTCACCTGTCCACTGCTGGTGCATTTGCTTCTTTCCCTTCAGTCTGACCAGCAGTTCCCTACTCAGCCATTCTGGTCTCTTGCCTTCCTTGCCCAATTTCTTGGTCCTGGGAATTGTGAGTTATTGCACTTTATGGAAGACAACCTTAAATATCTGCCAGCTCCATTTCACTCCCTTGTCCCTGAAGGCAATCTCTCAGGGGATCCAATCGACTGTCCCGTTAAAAAGCTACAAGTTTACTTTCCTGAAGTTCAGGAGCCAAACTTTAATCCTTACCTGACTCATATCCTTTAGGAATGAAAACTCCACCAGCTCCACTAGGCTGCCTCCAATCTTGAAGTCCCTGATTTGCTCCCTAATGTTGATGACCATCAGAGTCAGCATTGCTTCCCCTCTGGCAGAAGTCTCCCTCTGGATAACTCCTGGACTGATAGAAGTATCATGGAATTATTTTTCAATAATTTTTCTTCTGCCTTAGAGAACTGTAAAAGATTAAATAAATGAGAGAATTCAAGAAAGAACATTTAAAAACCCAGATACAAGGTCTGAAACTTTGGGAAATATATTTTGTTCTGCAGCATGAATATTACTGTAAGATAATATAAAAATACATGCCAAATTTTGCTTTAATTGAACTCGATATAAATCAGTATTTAATATAAAAAAGTACCAATACACTTCTTAATTTATACAAATTCAGCTATAAAAAAAGACACCCCGTATATTTAACATATGTTTTCATATAATTATGGAAGAAATATTCAAATGTCTCTTTGCCAGATAAGCACTTTATTAGGCATATGCTTTACAATTAGACATAGGCATTGTATTTTAAGTCTTTCAAGAAGAAACTACACTCATCAGTTATGACAGATACATAGGATATTACTGGCAGCAGTGGTGTGTCCCAAGAGTCCTTGCTGAAGAACGAAATTTACAGACTCTGATTAGCCACACTTGAAGATATGTCACTTAACTGTGAAAAAAAGTCAGGAAGACATAACTGAAAGCAATTATTTCACTTAATTAGTGAGCCTGGAGAGAGAAAACTTACATATATTGTCTTTAGCAGGATTATTTTAGAAGGAGAACATGGGCTGACAAAGACTTACAGCAGTAAAACAACAGAGTATATTCTAGAAGAATGGTCAAGATGAACAAGGGAAGTGGCAATTCATTTCTGTTCTGTTATGAGAGACATTAGAGTCATGCACGCATGCGTCCATTGATCCTTAAAACAACTCATCTAATCCCATGCCAGAAATATTGAATCATTCAAATAATGTACTGATCTATGAGAAGTTTCAATGGATCATGTCATCGGAAACCTTGATGTAGTTGATGAAATTAACAGGGGGGGAAAGAGGAGATGCATATATCAGTGGCATGCAACAGTCTAGGGAAAGAACAGCTTTTCTGAGTCACAAAAAATGTGCATCTAGTCCTGTATCTTCAACCCCCAGCTAAGGCATAAGGGAGGTGTGAGTATATAGAAACACTTTATTGGCACATCCATTCAGTTCCTCAAGAATTTCTCTAAGCCAGAAGACTACTTCATTACAGAATAATCTCACAGAAATACTCTTAAGACTTCAGTCTAAATTGTCAATCATATTGGTGATGCACATATTTTGGTTTACTTTCAGTTAACTTTGCAATATTTATTTTCAAATTATTTACACAGTTACAAAAACCACCACATTAACAGATTAGTAAATCTGATTAAGCAGAGGATACCAGCACAACATGATCTGGTTGAAGGATCTGGGATTACTAAAGTAACAGCATTAAAACATGAATAGAGGTGTTGGTATTGTGGGTATATATGAAGGGGAGCCTGAATGTCCTAGCTTATTTTAGGTTCAGTAAACTTGCAAAAGATCACATACTTACCTGAACATTGACTTAGTGTTTGAGCTTACTCTTTAATTCCACTCCCAGCACTTTAATGGAAGTTCATTTTTATTTCCTTAAATTAATTAGTAAATCCCCTACAGTTTTACATTAGAAGGAGAAAATAATGTAGTATGTTATTAGTCATGCTATTGTTATTTTTCCAGGGCAGAACCAAGAGGTGGCAAAGGTTAATGACCCATTATGCTGAGCATAGTGAAAAAACATGCACAGGTTTCACTATTGTAATGGAATACAATTCTAGTGACAGAAAANGGCATAGTGAAAAAACATGCACAGTCCCTGAGCTTACAGGTTTCACTATTGTAATAGAATACAATTCTAGTGACAGAAAAGAGGCAGAAATTGCTTGCAAGAACATGAGTCACACCAAACATCTTCCTAGTTCATATTTTGCTCCTGACAGTGATCAAAAGTGGAGGTCTGGGAAGAGGAGAAGAAAGAACACACAATACTTCCCCCAGAGTTTTCTACCAGCTCTTAATCATGGATGTCACAGTTTCTGTGCTTCTAAATACTCTGATTACTATACAAAGCGAACAAAGATAAATTCAAAGTCCCAATGTTTTCAAATGACCAAACTAAAATTTAGTCTTACAAACATTTATATTGTTCCTCAAAAGCACTTCCATATACTTCATCAAAGCCTTTGGAAAACATTGATTAAAAGTACCAACTAAGCTTTTTCTGAACAGAAGCACATTGCAGTCATTGTTGACATAGGAATGTAATATTCATAGGAATGTAATATTCATAGGAATATAATATTCAGACTAAATTTCAGGTGTTAATTAATGAAATTATTCATAGAGTCATAGAATGTTTGGGGTTTGTCATAGACCTTGTAAACCTCATCTAGTTCAACCCTCCTGCAGTGAGCAGGGACATGTTCAACTAGATCAGAGCCCAGAGTCATGGATCTTGAACATTCCCAGGGACCCTCTTTCATTTTGGCATAAGGCAATTTTCCCAGGTCCTCTCACTACATGCCCTAGTACAAAGTCAATCTCCAGCTCTCTTGTAGGCCCCTTTAGGTACTCAAAAGGTCACCTTGGAGCCTTCCTTTCTCCAGGCTGAACAATCCCAACTCCCTCAGCCTGTCTCCATAGGAGACATTCTCCAACCCCCTGATCATCTTTTTGTTTTGTTTCTACAGGTTTTTCTCATATACGCCCTTAGGAAACTGAATTTGTTTAGTTAACTTTTTCAAAACTATTTAAAGGTCTTAACAATCTAGGTAATTGAAATACTTTTGCAAATCTAATTACTCAGAAGAAACAATAACATGCAAATTGAGAGAGTTTTTAGTTAAGAGTAGTAGGATCTCGAGGTAGCACAGAAAATGTATTATATTTTTGACAACTCTAAAGGAAATCAGAAAAAGTCACCACAATACAACTTCAGTGTAAAGATATATTTCATAGTTTTTTATCTGAACATGCTTAAAGAACTTCAAAGGGTTCTTTTGTACCTTGATATAGACTAACAAAGTGCCTTATCTATGATTATCAGTCTAGCATCATTCATTTCAGATATTCCAGTAAGAACTGAAAATTGCAAGAGAAAAAAAAAGTAACTTATAGAGCTTGTGGATGCATCTGAGTCTGCACAGGTTTGTGCGGCTTTCCAGAAGTACCCTATGGCACAGCAAATTGATTTCCACATGTTCCTCAGTATCCTCTACTGTTCATCATGGCCACAAGATAATACTGTCCATGGCTGGAAGTTAGAGCAGATGTAGCATACTAATGTGGAAATCACTAGTTTCTGATTATGAGTTTTAACAGGTTTCTTTTACACTCCTGAATTTTAATATTTATCAGATTGGAAGCCTTGGAATATAGCTTGGTTGAACATCGAGATCAAATCAAAAGGGTGAAGATGTCAGAAATTAAAATAGGTATAATGTGTGCTGCAAAAGAAAAAAATCCCAGACATAAAGGGCACTTCTTTCTTCTCAAAAATATGGTGCTTTTTTTCTATTGCTGCTGGCAACCAGAGTACATATTCCCTTGCTCCCTTCAGAAACTCCCACTCCTCTGTTCTGTACCTCAGGAGTATGGTAAATGGGTTGCAAATATCTCTCTATTAGGTTCAGCTATTTAAAAAGCCATTTAATTCACAAATGCAGAGGCTACTCAGTTTGAAGTATGATATTTTTACCTCTAGGTTGCAGATTCAAAGCTACTGTTCCTCTGTGTATGTGCATGTGTAAGTAAGTACATGTGTAAGTGCCTGTTTCCTGTCCAGTCAACGAATGTGCATCGACTTGGCAAATGCAAAGAGGGTTCCTAATGAGGTAACTCCCCTGAGAAATAAATACACTGGCTCATAACTCAGCTCTCTCTTCACAGATTTCTCCATAAATCTGCAGAAAGCAGAGGAGCAGCATCACGAGGCAACATCAGCAGGGAGAAAGGGCTGTTGTGTGGCCACATTCTAAAGCAGAGGAAAAGTGAGCTGTGTTAGACATCAGCAGCTGTGAGGAGGCAGTAAGATTCAGGTAATCAGTGCCACTTGCATGGGCTCATTCTCCAGACTTCTCCCTGTTTTGCACAGGTCATTGCTGGTCTGATTTTTCAGCCTTACACGGATGAATGCATTAATTTCTTATGAGAACTTTGCATAAACTGTGGTTCGAATTTCATTGAAACTGATGCCTGCCAAGAATAA
This sequence comes from Illadopsis cleaveri, assembly GCA_013399915.1. NCBI lineage: Eukaryota > Metazoa > Chordata > Aves > Passeriformes > Timaliidae > Illadopsis > Illadopsis cleaveri. Next base: position 959,416 of record VXBB01010676.1, read on the forward strand.
TATTTTACTGGTGCTAAAGGCTCTGATAAACTATATTTTTCAAACCAGAATTTATATGCATCACAGACATATATTATCTCAGAGTAAAAAATAGGTTTTCTGTTTTAATCAGTACTAAATCAAGGTTATGAACACAATCAGAAATATTTATTTTCACTAAAAAGTTTCTTCTTTGATCTTTAAAAGTTAGCCAAGGTATCTGGATTTACTTTGTAAGGTTTAAAAGTCACAAAAATTATGAAATATTAAGAACTGACTTCCAAATTATTGTTTGAAAGAAGAGACAAGGTTACTGTACAAGAAAGGCAAAGCATTTCTTATGAACTTCAGGCAATTGGGTTGTAGGTTAGTGCCAAACTGAAGCTTCAAAACCAATCTAAATTTCACAAGTCTATAGTCTCTACTGTTCATGCTTTATTGTCCATCATCCTATTTCTGTGTCTTGAAAGTTCCAAGACAGCTAGTTCATTTGGCATCAGTTCCTAAGACACAAATCAAGACTTAGTCCAACTTTGTCAAAGCAGCAATTTTTAAGACAACAATATTCCCCTACAGACATCCAGAATTATGAAAAATATACTCTAACTTTTCCCAAATGACAGTTGAGAAAAATGCAGTGCTGTTTCTGCCATAGTTTGCTCTGCTGTCAAACATTGTCTGAGTACACTCCATACATATCCATGTGTGCTTCCTAAATAGCTTTGGAACTCACAGTCTGATTTCAGCGGATATGAAACAAAAGGACATTGATCTCAAAGATTATTACATTTCTATACATTCTGTAGAAATATATAACTGAGGATTGTGATCAGATCCTGTAAGTTTGTGGCTGAAGGAAAAGCTGCAGGAGTGCACAATTTTTATGATACCTAAAATCTGCATGCCAGCACTTTTAAATATTCAGTTGTAAGAAAAGCCACAGGATTTTCATACCGTAACCATCAAGGCCAAACAACCACAAGGCACCAGTCCATAGGAAATGGGGCTTCATTCATGCTGCAGCTCTACGTGCCACTTGTTAGTTGTACTACTTTTTCATTAGTCAAACTTGGATTTATAGCTGGGAGTGGGGCTGGGGCCAGTGTGTAAGAAATCCTAGCATCCATTATTAACACAGCAAAGTGCTGTGCATTTTTCTGAGATTTCTGATATCTGAGCTCCAGCCAAAGTGCCATGATGAATGGACATTGTAGCCAGTATCTGCACAATTCAGTCTCAGAACCCCTCATACTTTGGATTTACTGTAAGTGTTTTGTGTAATTACCCTGTACAGGAGCATAACTCTCCTTATCTACCAGCTAAGATCAGTGGGGATAGAATTAGTTTAAGCAAGTTCAAGTAATGAAAACAATCACTCATTTCCAGTGTTGCACATAGATTCACATACAGATAAAAGAGAACATCATCCTCTACCCCTTTGGAGACTACTTGGAATGGATGGAAAAAAGGGCCATTTTGAAGGTATGAGAAGGGAGGAGCAGACTTCATAAATAGAGGATGGTGGAAAACACGTCTAAAATTACCATATTCTGCATAGTGTTGTGAGCACAATGAGCAAACAGTGAGTTCTCAGCTGGTTAGATTAGGCTGTGTGAAAGTGCTGCACTAAGGTAGCTGGGATTTAATCAAACATTTCATAGGTGTCTCTGCTCAGTCTTTCTCTGGCTTTTGCAGGCTAACACAACCAAGGGGAGCTCAGACCTGCCTCTTTGTGCCAGTGCAGGCATGTCCTCCTTCACATATTTGTAGCGTGATTTTAGGCAAGCTAAGTAGAAAATGGGTGGGTCTGGAAAAAGGTTAGAACTTGTCTGGAATTTTTGGTGAAACATCATGAAATTTTAGTTCTTCAAAACACAGCCTTTTTGTGAAAGCATACTGATTTTGAAAGGAAAATCACAGGAGCATAATTCAGATTGAGAAGCAAGTGTATGGCCAAAGGTAAAGACCTAAAAATCTAGATAATCATGAAACCAATTAACAGCAATTTTCATCTGAGCCTTAGGCAGACAGGTTCAGAAATCTTTGGGTTGTAATCAGATACAGCAGAGATATAAGAGCCAAATAAGGAGAGCAGTAAATGTCATTTTTGACTTTTGCAACACCTTAGTAGAACATCAAAATATGTGTAATAGCCCTGCTCAGGCTAGGTAGGGTTTGGAAAGTCAATTTGCAACTATCTGAATTCACACATCAACTTTACTACAAAGATATATGAGAGCTTAGCAGTTTTTAAAGCTACTGCTGCAGCTCTGACCTTTGCTGTGAGAAACAGTTCAAGAACAGAGCCCTTCTCTCAGATGACATATTCAAGTAACTTTGACTTCGAATGAGTTGTTGGACAGTAGGAATATTTTTCTATGGGCATGCATGTGAAAAATATACATCTGGCCTATTATCATCAGAACCTTATTCTTCACAATTATTCCATAAAAATGATGAAAATCCCCCCAAAAAAGCAACCAAAAAAAA
>VXBB01010676.1:961923-977424 GCA_013399915.1 Illadopsis cleaveri
AAAAAAAAAAAAAAAAAAGATTTACATGTGAAGTGTAAGGAAAAAAATTGTTCTAAATTTATGAATTTCTCTAAATTTATTCATCTCTTCCGACTCCTAACTACATCTTTTAATGGTAGCTTCCTACCTAATTTCCTACCTACATTCCCCTATTAATTATGCAATTGATATTTCAGTAAGACTCTCAATACTTAACTTGTATCGATGAGCAGACTGAAAACAGAAGACATAGTCATAGCCCTAAATAACTCACAAAATATTTTTTCGTCTAAGCAAGCTTTATACCACTCTAGATAATGGTCACCATTCTAGTGTGAGCTGTTTAGTTCCTCTGTTGCTAAAGCACTGTGGTATTCCTAGGAACCCATGCACAGCAATACACAAACAAATGAGAACCAGGATATAAATAAAACATTAAAAAACAGGATTTTTAAACTTACTAAATGAAATAAATAAGAAGAGAACTCATTATATCCTCTGTTCCATTATCAATCCTGATGTTTTTGTTACTATGCCTTTGTATTTAATATTTTCATCCTGAAGTATTTTTAGATTGTCATGTTTCAAGCTCTTGACTTTATTACATTTTTAAATTAACCTGCAATATCTAATTTCATATTAACAAATAGTGTAGAAATAAAAGGTAAGGTCTAACAGGCTCAAAAGTACATATACATTCTTAGCAGACTTCAGATTTCTGAGCCCTACTTGTTGTACGGTATCATATATATTTAAAGAAATTTAGGAAGGGAAATAATGTAGATTCAAATTCAGGATACAAATATGAAGCATGAAATGTCTGGGGATGGCCTGAACAATGTCAACAAGTACTAGCTTTTAATCAGAAAAAAAGCCCCCAACATTTTGCATAGAGTTAAGCACAAGCCTAAAGAGTTTGCTGTAAAAACTGAATACAGTATAGAGCTTTCCCAGATATTTGTCAAAGAAGAGAAAGCTACTGCAGAAAGTTTCTGTACAGAATTACACTGGAAGGTTAAGCTTACTGAACAAGATTTACCACTCTACATGCAAAGGTAGAAAATCAGTGTTCTACAGATCTACTCTAGCCTGAATGCTTTTGCTGAATTGAGTTCTTAGGAGGGAAAACCCAATCTTTGGTGCCTATTTTTAAATTACTCCCCAAATGACCTAGAGCTATACACAAGAGAATGCTTTGGGAGAAAAGAATACATCAAAGCCCAAACATACCTGAGTGTGTGTACTGAAGTTTCAGTTCTTCCTCCATTTTAAAACTGATCCTACTTACAACAAACATTTAAATAGTTTCCTTGAATTTCTAAGAAAAATAATTTTCTTAAAATGTAAGTCCACTCTTCAATAATTCCTTGATTTGGAAAACAAAATATAAACAAGAATAAGAAATGTATGATGGTATAATGGCACCAACAGCATGAAAGCATAATAAATATGATATTTTCATATTTTATACTCCTTTAATTTCTGCTGCAGTTTACTGTTCCACTAAAACCCAGTGTAAATAACATACAGCCTTATAACTCTTTTTTAAAGTACATGCTGGTAATTTTATAAATGTCCAGTAAAACTGTATGAAATTTTAAAGACCCATTACATAAATTATTTTTTACAGTTCTTTTGCTATCACAGCACACTGAAAACAGATTTTTTTTCACAGACAGAGGTCAATTCAAACTTATAGAGGTCAATTTGAAATTTTCTGATAAAATATCTCATTCTATATTGGAATAGTGTGCTGCTATTAATTTTCAGATCATTGACAGCAAATTGGAAAATATTAATAAGGCTTTTCTCTAAGTACTTTGGCCAATTTAATTAACTACTGTGTACATTGGTTCTATTGCTTCAACTCCAGCTGAACCCTTTAAAAGCCCTTTGCCAGGTGGCTAATGGCGAAAAGAAAAGGGTCAGATACAACACATCAAGGGCCCCTCACAATAAATAAATAAACCTAGCTGATATCCATGCTAAAACCCTAGGCTGACATTCAGCACCAGCTTTTTATCTGTCCTTTTTCTTTACTCACTGGCAGAAGAAGACAACCTCCCACCCCCCAAGTCAGGCTGAAACCCTTCCTGGAGCTTCTCAGTGTTCCTGGAGGAGCTGTGGGGAAGCGGCCTATGCAAATGAAAACTATTACTGCAATTTTGCTTACCCATTAATACAAGGAGTGATTTCATCAAATCTTGAACAAATATACAAAAATGGAGTAACCAATATTACACTGGGTTACTGCAGATTGACCAACAATTTCCACTGGTGAGCTTCACCTTAACTATTTAAAATTAGCATCAGATAATCATGATTACACTAAACCAATCATTATCTTAATCAAATATATATATCAAAGCAGAACCGGACACTCTATCAATAAATCTATGGAAAGGCTGATGAGTAACATCCTCCCACATTTTTGACTCAAAGTACTGTATTGAATTTTTTTAGGAAAACACATGCTTCCTGTCTTTCGTTTTGTCCGGTTGTTTCTCAAAAGAAATAAAAACAGTGTTACTTCTCTCTATCTTCTGTCAAAACATGATTACTCATAATGGGTTTTTTTCCCAGTGTATTCTGAACTCACCACAGTGAAAGCACTCCTTCCAGCAGAAGTCTGCCCACTGCTCGAGCACGCCTCGACTTCACAGTGCCTTTACACATTTCAGTTGAATCCTAACGTTCTTGCATATTTTATTTCTGTTTGTATCACCATAAATACGGTGTTCATGCTCTGTTCCTTTTTCCTAATTACATCTCTCATGCACACATTACCATACTGTGTGCAAGTACTGTTCAAGAAAGCTATGTTTGTTTATAATTTTGCTGGTTTCCTAAATCACCTCCTAAATTTCTTATATGGGTCTGGATGCATTTGCATTTAAATACATACTGCAATATAAAGATATGTCGTGTGCGCGAAAGAGAGAAAATGTGCCTGAGAGATCTGTTCTCTCAGTTCTATGCTGATATTGTTTTCTAGGCAGAAATAACTACATTTTCATCACTGGTAATATCCTAAGTTTATTTCAAGAAATGGAACGTTATTAGGAGATTGACTTCCAAAATAGGTGGCAGACAATAAGTTTAGCCAAAAATAATTACATTTTAATAGGAAGTATACACAGATCATTAAGGTTCATAATCAAAATCCACGGCATTAAATTAATTCTTGGTCAGGGTTTTTCAGGTGAATCCAGCCTGCTGCCTTCTCTTTCCAAAGAGGACTGCTCTCTAACCCCCTGCCAGCTTAGCTTTTAGGTGGTCATATGCCTTAACATCACAGTTCTTCCTGATATTTCCAGTTTGATGCTTTCTTCCCACATGCAACCTCTAACAGCTAAATAAATATGCCCAGCCACAAGGCATGGCTTGATTTATTCATGCTTTAGCTGCTAAATACACATGCTTGCTGCAGCTGGCAGCTTTGGAGCAGTGGAGGAGCACAGGGTATACAGGAGAGGGAAGTATCTCTTTCAGGGTAGCGTAAGGCACTTGCATGTGTACAACAGCAATCAAAAACCAGGCTCCAGCTCCTGCAGTAACCAGTACTGCAGCATATTCCAATCCCTGTCCTGCTGCACTCCCAGATATCCAGTCTATGTTCAAGATGTCTTAGATGGGAGTGCAATTCACTGGCCAGTCACTGCTTTGAAGGCATATTTTAGTTCATATTGGGTTAGTGGCAGTTCCTCATCATCACTTTTCATTTGTGTCTTTCTAAATTATCATCTTTTGTCATCCTTTTTCTCCTCGTTAGAGACACATAACAAACTGTATGGCCTTAATTTGGGTTTTTACTCAAAAGATCAACAGGCAAAAATAAAGAGGGGGGAAAAAAGTTGGCAGAAGTTCACATTATGTTGAAACATTTCAGGAGAAACACAAGGTGGTCACAGCCCACCTACTCAATAGTGCATCATGCTCCCCTTGTACTTTCTGTCTTTAGAGGGACATAATGAAGCACCTCAAAAAGAAAAATATGATTTCACATAAATTGATAAAGAGGCCCTTATTCCTTCTGCGTGCATGGCTCAGAGTTTTACCTGGCTGCTTGCAGGATTAAGTGTTGGCTCTTGGGATCCCAGTGCTCCTCAGTAAGTGCTGTAGCACAACGAGTTAGGGTGGATTTTTTGTTGAACTGAGACAGCTGATTATGCTGATGCTCCCAATAAGCACTGAGGCTCCTGGGCTGACACCCAGAGCATGGGGAACGTGATGAAACATTGGACTGCTCTTTTAGAGATCCCTGCCCATATCTCAGGAGGACTCCTATAGACACAATGCCCTGCTTCTATTTTGAAAAGAAAAGTAAAATTAGAACTAACACAGTGTGCTCGCAGCTCAGATATTCTCACCAGGTAATGCTTCCTTCTGATGTACATTTCAAATTCCAATCCTCTTGATGAGTTAAAAACCTAGGATTTAATGTAAAGAATTAATTAACTGTTATACTTGTGAGATCTAATAAATGGTCCTCCTGTCTCCTCAGAAGAAATTTCCCTTGTACAGTAACAAATGCACCCATAAAAATATGTATCAAAAGGAAAATGTCTTTATTAATGATTTGTTCAAATTCCTTTCAAGTGCTAGTTTTCTTATTAGATTTTTTTTTTTTCCTGGAAGAAAATATACTCTTATATGTAGCTACTTGGATCTTTTCCTAAATGCTTATTTCTTCACAAAAAAATACCTTTCATATTTTACACACAAGTTTCACAATAGACAATTTCTAAACATTTAGAAACTTCAAAGGATCGCTATTTTTATGCCTACTTTGATATTAATTTTGCTTTTTTTTCTTATATTTATTAATGTGTGAAATATGAGTACTGCAAGAAGAGAACTGCTGTTTATTCTTTCAAAGCAGCACAAGCTGTTTTCCTCATTCTTACTGTGAACTGCTTTGAATATCATTTCCATTGACTGTGCCAACTTTTCATATTTTGTGAGTCAAGGCCTCCTAATTTCATAGCCAGCTTGCATCACTACGCAAGTTCAATTTCTATTTTATACCTTAAGGCTTACAGTGATGAAATCTGACCCAGTTACCTTAGGGCTAAAAAGACTGAAGTTTTGATCAGTGATCACTGTCAGCTTTAGCACACATTTTCTTTAATCCTTCTTAGCGTGCTGGAGCCATTAGGATTGTTTTTGCTGGGCTTTGGACTGGAAACAATCCTTAATTTAATCATAAACGTTTGCTCATGTCAACCAAATTTTTGGGTCTGTTAAAGTTTCATTAAACATGTTGTGTGTTCAGCCGTGCTTAGAGACTTCGGTGACTGACATTCACAGAGAAATTATTCATGACAGCCAATTTTCTGTCAAGGTCCTCAAAAGTATACCTTTGAATATATGAAATGCAAGGTATTTCTTTCAAATAGAAATAAGCCAAATGACAACACTGCAGGAAATAACAAGATGTGGAACTACATGTAGTGGAAAATAGAGAAATCATCTCTAATTCTTGATTTATCCACCTCCCCCACTGCATTCCCCATGGTCTCAAATACATGACTATATACACAAGGAGAAATCTAATGTGATCAGTTTTTGTTTTCAATGAAGCAAACGAAAACAGGAATATACTTGGAGCTTTCTCTGTGCTAGCACCATTTTTAACAGAGCTATTTCATCCTGACCTAATATATTGTAAATCAAAACTTTCACCAACTTTTGATAAACAATTAAGTGGTTTAGTAATGCAAAGCAAAATATTTTCAGGATCTGAGTAAGATCATCAAACTAATTCCTGCAATGAGGATTTTATTTGACTTAAGTGGGAGATGAGTTCACACCACAGAGATTTAATTTCATCAAACTTCAACTCCACATTCGGCAGGTTGAGAGGTTCAATTCCTTATTAATCAAGAACCCTGACACAGGGCTAATTATTTTTAGTATTTCCTAACTTATTGAGGTTTCCACTGTGTTTACAAGGACTACATTCTTAGTCACTTCAAAAGAGGTGTGTTCCTTTAAACGGACAATGCTCCATTATTATCTTACCAGCTACTGTACACATTTTTTTCTAGGCAGAGTTAACCTTTATTTAAGTGAGTCCATGCAGAATCTCCACACTGCACAAGGTTGGCAGTGGATTGGTCTAACAGACATTGAAGCCAGGTATATTTCTCATGTTTGCAGTGCACATACCATAGCTTCTGTTCTGCCACAGTAGAAAGGAGTGTTGAATGAAGTCTTAAAAACAAAAACACAAATGCAGGTATAAAATGGATCTCTTTCTCCAATGACCCACGAAATTAGCATAGAAGAGAAACGTTTTTCTAAAAGAGAGATACTCAGGATGCTACAGTAGCATTGGACATGATTCCTAGTTCAGGAATTGCTGTCTTCCAGTGATTTCTACCATCTCCCACTTCATCAATCACAATTTCTCCAAGGCCACTCCTTAGCGATATTTGCCTGTATGCATAGGCAGTTTACTCAAGACAGCTGCAGAAAGTAAATTCACATCTGATTGTCTTTTCTTCACCTGTCATCCCTTATTTCTATCAGTTTGGATATCTAAATGTCCTTCTGATTTCCTACTCCTTAACAGGCCTTCACCTGCAGGGTACAGCATGTCATATCACAATAACTGCCTGGGTTTGTTACACACTTAACTCTTTCTATTGCTCCAAGATTGACTCAAGTGTATAATACAGAAGAATAACATGCTGGAACCTACACCAGCTCTGCATGTTGACCTATTTTATGGTAGTCTTTTATCAGAATTTATCTTGACATTGAGGCAAAGATCAGGACAGCCTTACACGCACGTGCATAAGAATACACGCACTCTATGCTATCTGTGACTATATTTAAGTATCTATACATATGCAGATAGAAAAGTCACGTGGATGTAGATCAAGTAGTCTTGACCTTGCACAGCGTTAGCCTACACACTGAATATAAAAAGGACTTTTCTCTACTGTTCTGTTTCTTTCACCAATAAAAGCCTCTCTGCCTTGAAGAAGTTAGCAACGCTAGAATGAATAGTAGCATCACAGTGTCCTGTAACTAATGCCCTATTTTCCAAGGCAAAGGTTCATTTTCAAAGGGAAAATGAATATAACTGTGTGGATCAGGGAAGCGGGAGGAGTAAGAGAGAGAAGAGAAGGCAAGGTCTGGAAAAATAGAAGGAAGGTTGACGGTGTAAGAAATGCAAGAGAAAGGGAGAAAAGGTTTAACAGAAAAGCAAAGGTACAAATGCTTTCAGGTGAACTATTGTGGAAAACAACAGCAAGAGGGAAAAGAAGATGGGAATTGAAAGTCCAGGAAGGAAGTGAAACTAGGGCTGAAAGAAGAGCACACTACATATATTTCAAAAATCCCTTACTATTTCTTTTCCTAAAAATAATTTGGGATCCAAACTGCATACTTACTCCCTGAGGTGTTTAATCCCTGAACACAACAACAAAAATTCAATAAAACAAATACTCTGTTAGAGTATTGATTGCATAAAGCCACAGGTTAATGAGCATCTTTCTAACTGGTGAGTCCTGCACATAAACGAGGAATATGGATTTCAAAAGCTTACAATTCTTGTCCAGCTAAATACTGAGCTTGTTACCAGTACATAGTAAGATACTGTAATGGATTAAAAATTATTTTCCTTCTCTAAGAACACTATTCTAAATAAGAAATACTATTTTGCTCATAAAATATCAAAGATCGAGGCTCCAGAATTAATCATCTTTAAGAAAACAATATTAGCTAGCTGGATTGCTGTGGGTTGAAGCTCCATCCTTACAGAGGCATACGATTTTCATTTCCAGAAGCAGTTGCTAGGATCCTCTTCTGTTTCCTAGCAACATATTTTTAACCTACTTTCCTAGTGCATCACTTACCATGAACAAAAAGTCTTTGTAGAAGCAAATCTTTAGCTCTTCTTTCAATACAAGTATATGCATGTAATAGTAAATTGAATATCTATCTGGGGGAGTTATTAAAAATTCAAATTTTTTCTTGAGATTAAGTGCAATGAATGAAAAAATGATAATGAAGCATCTGTGAAAAACTGCAGATTTTCAGTTTCTAGTGTCCTTGTAATTCTGAACTTACTATTATCTTTTGGGGGAAAAAACTCCAACAAAACCCAAGTGTTCCTAATGGAAAAACCTATTGTTTCTGGGGAAAGTTACTAGAGAATTCGAGAGAACAACATAATGAAGGGATAGCTTGTTAAAATAGAGAGTACTCCCTTTTTGACTGCATTGGGATCTTTGGAGTGCAATATACTGGATATTAAAGAATCTAACACTAGGGCCTATCTTGAAGATTTATTTAGAAGCAACAAATGAATAAAGATTTTTTAAAAAAATTAACAGAAATGACACATGTAAAGGGAAAAAGGCATACTCCCCATTTTCAGTGCCATCTCATAATCATTTTTTAGATATCATTTTAGCAAAAATTAAAATACTCCAGGGCCTTTTTCAAAAGCAGAGTGGTTTTGCCCTGCAGCTAACTAAGGAAGAATTACAAAACACCGTAAGTACAACATTATACAACATTATTTGCATGTTCCTGGTATTTCTCTTTCACTGTCATCAAACACACCAAATGATCCAATAACATAACCAAATCATATCCCGCAGCACAATAGAAGCATCACAGAGTTCTTTTGATATCAGTCTGCAGTGGGAAAACCACAGTATCTTCCTTCTGAGAGCTTGTAAACAAACCTTGCATGCCCCACGTAATTTAGAGCAATCAGTCTGTGCAATGTCATTAGGTTTCCTTTTCAGCTGGTATTCTCATAACCTGTCAGCAAGACACTTCACATTCCAAATAATTAAGAAGGCTTAATCAATATGGGATTCAAAAGAAACACCAGATCACTTGAAACATACACCAATACATATCTTTTCAAGCTAATATTCAGCTACCAAAGAAGGCACAGGGAAGGCCAAATGAGTGACACAGAAAAGCAATGCTGACATATCCAAATTCTAAAGCATTTTTTCATACTTCTAAACAAGCAAACAAAAAATCCACGTGTAAATATATAAATATGCATGATCTCAGCCCTATTCCTATTTAATCAGTCCTTACTACAAAAATTACTATTGATTTATTAGTAAAAATGTAAAGATCTATTAAAATACAAAGATATTGTCCAAAATTTCTGTGTTCTATGCCATTGGTATTTTTTATTCCTCTTATTTCAACAATAAAAATGGAAATATTGCCACATGATACTTGACATCATATACAGAAAGAAAAATGTACAGTGCATCAGCAACATAAAAACTGATTTTTTCATAAAGTATTAATTGAAATGTTTTTAATTTCTAACAGTGCTCTGATACATTGGTAATTTAATTGCAACTAATAATAAATTATTAGCTCTGATATTTATAGATAATTTCCTGATTCATATAAAATTTGTTTCAATTGGAAAAAATGTTCTTTGTATAATTACATAGATAATAGATTATTTTAGTAACACCTCTAAAGATGTCCGTAAGTTTATCACGATGATGGTGCATCTTTGCTGAATGAGAAACTAGTAAATACTTGCAAATTATACATTATTGCTTACAAATAGAAGAACTCATGAATATAACCCAGATACCTGGCAATTTATTTCTTTTGTAGGCACCACATGCTATTTAATACATTGTGATATCTTTTCTGGATACAAACTCTGAGATAATACTGCCATGAGATGCAGCATCACGATATACAACTATAGATGTGCAATTCCTAGTGAAATATTGTTGCAGAAGTCAATATTGCCATTTCAAGACTTTCAGACTTACCATTGACTAAGCAATGGGACTCCAGCAGATGTTTAATGCATTGCCAATTGCCACAGTGGAAGGAACTCTGGCAGAGGCAATTCAGTTATGTTCTTTCAGGAAAAGATATACCAATACTATGGTCATTTAACAAAGGTTAATATAGTAAATAATTCTAATAAACTCTATAAACACCTATCCCACAGAAAAGTACTAAACAGCAGTGTAACTGTGTACAAAAAAAAAAGTGTTTAGTATAGCTCTCAGACTCTATTAGGTTAATCATTTATATTTCATAAATCATCACAAATCCACAGGGATGTGAGAAGCCACTACCTTTTCAATATTGATCTTTATGTTATGAAACATATTAAAAAAACCCAAAGAGCAAGGGGACAGATGGGGATATTAATGTATGGGAAGCTTCAAAAGAATGGAGATGCCTAATTGCCTTCCAAAGCAAACACCTGCAGATTAAATGAAACAAGTCTGTAAGTCATGCCAAGTCTTGTCACAGATTCCAACATCTTTTATCCCTAATTTTGTCCACAGGAAAAGAGTAAAGTATCCAAGATATGCATTATGAATGAAACCACAACATTGCTTTCACAGTTGTGTTACAAAGCACCTGAGGAAACAAGAAAGGAGGTTGACTTTCAAAAACCACTTGGAGACAGAAAGGCATGGGGAAAAAAGAGATCTGAGGAAGTTGATTTTTCCTTTAACCTGATGTTAAACATAAAAACATTTACATTTTGTTGTAAAAAAGGTGATGTGGCTTGCAAGGGAAGAAAAGCAGTGGAAAGTTTCAGAAACCTCACTACTTGGAGATTTATGTACTAGTTAAAAATATACTGAGGAAACTGAAAAATTTTCAATATATAATATTTAAAGTAAAAAAAATGAAATCAGAATGTAAATCAAATTTTTTCCTACTGCAAATATGACATTTTTTTACTACGGCATAAAATTCATCTCATGTACAGTGATTTCTACACAATACATACCAAATCTGAGCACATGCAGGATGACTTGGAGCACTAGGAGTCCTTTAATTATCTTTTGATACAAAATTTAGTTCACAAATTTCAAATGTCGAGTCCAACATTTGGAAAAAAGTTTTTGAAACAAGGCGTTGATTTATCAAAAAAGGTATGTAATTTTGCAAAATAGACTTTTGGCAAAGTGAAATATCTAATATTATTAGCATTAATTATACACTATTAATGCTAATGAATCAGATATATATATGCATAATATCCCTGCAGTGTTACAAACCCCTTCTCATTTAATATCAATGGTTGAATGTTCAAATGGTTTTGTCCAAAGCTTCCTATTTAAGTATATTCATTGTTGGAAGATTTTAATTTATATTATAATATTTCCGTACATTTACAACTGGCATGCAGGGATCATAAGATTGTCCTAACATTCTCCTTTGTCTTCTACTCATTTAACAGCTACACAACTAATTTGGCCTTAGGATAATTATTCTTTGATTCCTGTAGCATAAATTAGAAAATTGCCACATCCTGGGACTTGGAATGATGCTTTATGTTATTCTCATAACCAGTCAGATTTCACTCTCATGTGAAGTACCTTTGCTAATGGATGTGTCCATTTCATATATGATTACCGTGTAATGTCACACTCATTCCATATTTCCAAATAACCAGAAAATTCGCTGAGAAAAAGACAGTGATGCTGGAACTGCAGGGGTACCAACCCTACTGTGGGATTTAACAAGATACTATTTTTGATACTCTAAGATCTTTATTGCTATGGTAACACTTGCAACATCTTATTGCTTCAAAATCTTTCACTGAAGAAATGAGATTGCAGAAATACAATTTAAGGAAAATACAAGCATACACACCCACACAACTGAAAAATAAATGCAGACTGAACAAAGATTCCTTGGGCTTTAATTGAAGAGAAAACTTTGATATCTATTCTCATAAACATGCAATTTCAAACATGTTTAGGAAGAATTTCATTGTCATTAGCATTGAATAAACTCGGCACAAAGAAAAGCAGATAAAATTGTTTGTAAGTGTAAATTATATTTTTAAAAATTCATAGCTATTTTTCCTGTTACTAGGCTCAGGGTTTGCAACAACATGACTCTGTTTAGCAGGATGGCACCTAGGGACTGCCACGATTCCCAGATGGCAGAGTAGACACTGTGGGCTGTTTGTCCATCACCAGATTTAGAACTGCTGCTGCCACCCTGCTGTCGAGGTACGAGTGCACCATGGGCAGGGGGTGTAATGTCAGCAGGAATAGACCAGCCTGCTCCAGCCTCACTGTGGGATGGCCAAGAGAAGCATGTGGAAACAAACATTCTCCTCTCCAGCCCGCACCAAAATTTCTGCTGACCCTTCCATTGCATATGGCTGCTGGTCTGATTAAAGATGCAATTCAAGTTCCCTACTGCATTGTAGAGTTCCTTTGACTTCAGAATCAAAATGAGTTTTAACTCGGCCTAGAAATTAGGGGAAGGATAAAAAGGTGACATACTCCCTGAAATATCTGGAATACAATGTCTGTTATGTTGCCAATTTTTCAGCTTGGTTCAGAACTAACTAAAAATACCACCACATAGAAAGGAAGCCCTAGCTCACAGAACACTGAATCTCTTTCACAGGAGATTTTCAAGAACCCTCTGGACACAACCTCATGCCATGTGCTCTAGGAAGACTCTGACTGAGAAGAGAGGTTGGACCAGATCAGCCTAGTGTGTTCCCTTCCAACCTGACCAATTCTATTGTTGAACACTGTGATTTCTTGACCAGTCTCTCTTTCTATTAATTCTTAATAACTGTGATGGCAAGAGTTTCATAATTGTGCAAATAAACTAAAGATATGGCACAGAAAACAAAAATTAAGAAGATGGGGTTTTTTTCTTTCCTACATGTTTTATTTTGAGTGTCCTGAAAAACTATTTTGGTTAGCAATAACACCTATTTGCCCTTAACTCCCTGAACTACTATATCACACACATATTTAGTTCTTAGTCTCACAAATATGCATGCTTTGGACCCTAGCAATCACAAAGTTGCAGATTACTTTTTCACAGCTTTTACCAACCTGAACCTAAAGGCGGTAAATTGACAGCTGCACTTTACTCTTACTTTAACACAGCAAATATTCTAGCACAGTAAAGCTCCATTTTTACATGGGATTCTGGTTTATAATAAAATAACAGTAATACCAGTGGAAAAGAAAACTACTAAAATGCTTGGATGCAAAATGTCAAAAATTGCAAGTCAACTTTAAAAATTGCATAAGAATTCCAATTCCTTATCAAAGTTTCTGGATAGACCTTAACAACTCCTCATTTCTCATACCACAGCTCTGAAGTCATACATTCACTTTGTATACTGATCTTCAAAAATGGTTTTTTTTTAGTTTTAATTAGGGCACAGTAACTTGCTATGCAACGGGGTTTTTTTCTAAATGGCAACATATGAACTTTCCAGAAGGTGAAATATTTTATTTACCTGGTGATTTATGAAATACTACTAACATTCTAAAGATTTCTCCACTGATACTTTTTTCACAGTAGCAGCTAAGGTTATGGATTTTACATAAATAACAGAAATTTCCTCTGAACTGAAACATTTGGTTTCTTACAGTTACTGATCTGGAGAGGGTATAGTTTACATTTTTCAAATTTATCTTGTGATATGTCCTCAAAAGGGACTATTAAACTATAAATCTACCTTATTTGCTCAGTACATCAGTTGGCCTTAAAACACCATACACATTATGTATTAGTCATAAGTCTCCTCATTAAAGTATAAATGTATGTGATGTATTGCACAAATACCTTTCACTAGAACATATTTATCATGTGTTTGCTATTGAGACATGGATTATTTTAGTCTCAGGGTTGGCAAGAGTCACTGCATGCTATTCTTCTGTTTTCCCCAGTTGTGTTTTGTTCAGTTGCTTACTTCCAGGCAAAATTTTGTATGTGGGTATCAACTTGATATGGCAAATTTAGGGGCACATGTTGGCCCTTTTCTGCTACAGGGAGCTTTGAGGAAAGTGGTTGGGTTTCTTGTAAACTGTGATTTAAGGAAGCATACAAACTACCTTCAATTCATGTAAGTCAGATGTGAAGCTAGCTCTAACAATAGACAACTAAGAGGCACAGCTTTCTTTCTGTAACGGTTCTCTGGGAAATACACAGCCTGAAGGTTCCCTTTCCCAGCACCAGGCAGGTTATATCACACCTGACTTCTAAGCTCTGACTTCTAAGCACCTTCTTTTCAGGATCGTCTCTGGTCTCACAATAATGACCCAGGTCACTGGTCAAACAGGCGCACTTCACCCCTGGGATACTGGTGCCAACAGCTCCACAACATGGCTTTTTGCAGAGCTCCTCCCTGTGGCACAAGTAGCCAAGAAGCTCTGCAAGAGCACAGCCAAGCCTGGTCTGGCTGTAATTCCATCTGTACTGCGGCCTTGTATATTGGAACACAGACAGCTGGAGAAGAAAATGCCCTGTGTCCAACTGAGTTCTTACAGCAGCTAAAACATTACTGTAACCATTCCAAATGTGTTAGGATTAATTTAATTTCCATATTGATAACAGTTGGTGATATATTGTGCAACTGGTTATTAAAAATCTATTCCTGAATTCAATGTACGTTTAAAAAATATTGTTATCAAAATTCTCCCAGAACTGGGTTAGGGCTTCTCCCTGCTGAGTTAGGTCACCTGTTATCAATTACTTACAGCCTTAACCACAGCTGAAAAAAGCTCCTATAAAGCACAGTGTGTTTCCATCTTTCCTGTCCTCCACCTAGCAAAAAGTTACAGTTCTTCATATCTATTTTTCATAGGTTTTATTTTGTCTTCAAGCTGAAAATTCAGAGTGCAGCCCAGTATCTGAGATTGAAGCCAATTACAATATTTTAGGAATCCCTCATTTCCAGTTTAATTTACTGCACCTGCTATTATTTGAAATTGCCATTCCCTATCTTACTGTTTCATCACAGTCATCTGTTACTGATGACTTCCAAAATTATTTATTTTGATGTGATTCATGATGTAACACACTTTTGCCTGTCCTACACTGTGTGTTCACAGTTTGCTGCTAGAGGACTTGCTTTGAAAATGTATATTCTGTCTTACACTTGCTACTGACTTGCTGTTTGCTACAAAGGCTTTCAGAGCTGTTGGCAGCACTGAATTCAGCAGCTATGACAGCAGCAGTATTTCTTCTTTTCTCTGAAACACAGCTCAGGAGGGAAATTGTGTTGCTAAGGCAGTTCTCTAACCTTGAAGAACCTTAATCTAATTCATAAGACAATCTGCAGTCTATAAATACTACTTGTTACACAAATAAAGTAAGATTAAAAAAAAGAAGCTGTAAACAAATCAGGAGAAAATTGATCATAAAACCTCAGAACTGTAGAAACTCTGTTATGATATTCTGACTTTCCCTGGAAACAAATCGGGTCTGAAGGACAGATAGCATTCTGGATTTTAAATACAGACTATTCAGAAAGCACCACCACTTACAGCTTACTCCATGTTTTCCACTCTAAGACTAAAAAGCAAAATCAGGATTTAACAGAGGTCTCCTTTTTTTTATTTTACCAATGTTATCAAAGTAGAAAACTTAGTAACCTAAATGAGGAGTGGACTTGAGTTGACTCACATGAGATTTGTGACATGATAATGCACACGTACATTTTGTGAGTTTTAATCACTAGATACACACTGCACCAAAAAAAAAAAAAAA
>VXBB01010676.1:977450-1032389 GCA_013399915.1 Illadopsis cleaveri
AAAAAAAAAAAAAGGAAGAAAAGAAAATAGAATACCTTAAAGAAGGCCATTAAGTTAATAAATGGAATAATTCTAATACTTTAGGCACACATACTATTCACTAAAAAAAAGATTTTCAAATGATTTTCAGTGGATCTGCTTTGAAGTTGAGTCAAACCCCTTTAATTTGGTTCTTCCATTGTTCCAGTTGACAACACAACTTCTCTGTTCCTAGCTGCCTCATGTCACCTTTGATTCACTGCTCAAACTATCCCTCTCTCCTGCTTCCTTTTATAGCGCTGTAATGACTATAGCTGTTTTTTCAAAGAGAAAAGTGGTAAAAAGGTTGTACTTTTCTAGTCTACGCAACGTTTTACTTTCTCCCTTCTTATCCCTTAAAGAATTAAAAGCAAATTCTCCCATAAGAAATTTGAAAGCTTATGTCCTCACCTCCAAATCCTCTCCTCCAATCTCAAGCTTTTTCTAATTCTTCCCTCATTCATATGTTCTCTCTGTTTTTCTTCTTCATTTTCTCTCTATCAGTTTTTTGTCAAATTAAGGATGCAAACAAATATCTTATGCTTACAAACTTCATTTGTTACCTATTTCCCTTGCATTTACCAGCCCATCTTCAAGGCTATACCCAAAACAAAACAGTGACACTTTGAATATTTATTGAATAACACCTGGATGTTGATGGAAGACTTTTTTTTCACTTAGGCTGCAACACCATCAAGGACTACAGAAAGAACCGTCCAGACAATGATAAAAGAGTGCTCATATATAAGCCTAAACTTAGTATTAGCACATAAACTTAGCTATTTTATTTGTGAGACATATACTTTCCTGCTTGTCAGCCTATCTGAAGCCTTTGGTAGTTAACTGCACAGATCCCATTGAAAAAATATTGTAGAGAAAGAGAATAGCATTTCACTGAGTTGCTTCTTTCATTGCCATGCAGCTTTTCGCCACCATGAGAAAGATTTTGTTTTAAACTTGTTTGTAAAAATATCTTATATATGCATTCCACTTTTTAATATATATATAGTATTAATAATAATTATTATTAATCATTAATTAGGTATGAATACATGTTTCCACATGGAAGCAGGAGTATCTGCATTCTAAGTGGGTTTATTTGGGAGACAAGTGCTAAATGACTTAAGGCAATTTGAGAATTTCACAAAAGCAGCAAGTTGTCTAGAGGCTTTTATTACTAAAAATTATACACTTCCAGTGTTCAGTCACTTCAAAGTAGTAGTAGACAGAGTGTTTGGAGTTTCTTTTTTAACTGTGTCTTCAGTATATTCACCTTTACCCAGCCTCATCTCTGTGAGGTGCTTAAATTATTAAATAAGTCAGACAATTACAACTTTTCTCTTCTGCCTGCTGAAATACAGAACAGAGAGGAATGAATGACAGTAAGACTTCAAGTCTTCTGTCCAATGTATCTAGTTCTACACACTTTAAATTTTAGTTGACTTAAAATACGTAAGAAAAAAATATAGCCTGATTAGTTCATGAGTAATGGTAAAAAAATTTGCAAAACAAAGGGAAATGAAATTACTTTGTCTAATACTGCTTCCAATTCACACTCCCAAAGGGCATTGTTCACCCTTACTATGTAACAAGGAATTGTTTCAGCTCACATAGAGTGGTGTGTTGCAGCATTCTAACAGACTGGCGATTAGGTTGTTACAGCTGCTAAAAACAAAATACAGTGAGAGCTCTGAAATATTCCTGAGTAGTTTATCCAACCTGCACATGTTAAGTCTTCCAACTTGGCTCTGTACAGTGGCACCTTTGGTCCAGCTTGTTTTATAAGCCCTTACGGTTGCTGCTGTCATTTCCAGAAGATTTATTAGTGAGGCAGTAGTGCAGTGCAAAGTCACACAGCCAGCCCATGTTTCCTACTTTCTATAGGAAAATCATTTGCATCACTGGTAGAGAAGGAAGGAAGAAATAGAGATGGAAAATTTTGAGTCACTCTACTAAAATATGTCAAACACAGATGAGATTATCGTGGCTAAGGAGAAATTCGTCACATAACTACAAAAGACACAGACACATTCAAGCTTCCATCTGTGGAGCAGAGATAATAGCAATGAAGACAGGGTGGCAACAGTGCTCCAGAGATCCTACATTTGCTAGCACAAGCAATCCTCAGCTGCCTTCACTGCTATTTCTACCCAAAAAGTGATACATAAGACATGCAACAACATGCTGATATGTGGTAGAAAACAATCACCAGCACCTCTTCCCTCTTCTGAAATGTAGATATGGAAAGGGAAGTATTAAAAGGCTGCTAAGGGTAAAGCCTTGTTTATCACAGCACAACATTCGATTCATCAGGGGTCCAGTTCCAGCACCTCACACTCTTGTGTGATCTTCATGCCCCATTTTCTGTCCATGGAAAGCAATCTCTGATGATGGCAGCAATCTGTTCTACTTATCCAAATATGGAGGCAGGACATAATTGGGCACATCATCTGTGGTGCATCTGGGTCCTCAGGTTTCTATACAATGCAACAAATATAAAAGAACAAAGTGACTCAGGCAATAGGGAGATTAAAGTTGACCAGACCTCGAACCAAATGGAAATTTCCTGCAAAAAGTATTGCTTTTTCTGGGGAATTTTTATTTCAGCAAAATACCACTGGCAGGGAAACGCTTCCTATGCAAACTGCATAATCAGCCTATGTGAAAAAAGCAACTTTACAGAGGCACAGGAACACTTAAGAAAGAGATTCATTAGACACACCACATCCTTGTCTGCCCTTGTTCATGTCATACATTTCAACACTGCAGAAAGAGACACTCACAAGATTTGTAAGAATTTTCTCTCAAAGGAAAACCTGTTGAAGTAATAAATGAAACTGCCTTTAGGGTTTGCTCCCCATGACAAATCTAAGGGCTTTAACTTTAATTGAATAGAAACAAAACAACTGACAAAAAAAGCCCCTCATTCTTTTTAGCTGGCCACCATTAGTTGTTTTTTATTATTATTATTAATAGCTTGATATTTTTTAATTAAAAAGAATCCATCCATCTCTATTCCCTGTTTCAAAAAATATCATTCTTTTACTTCAATTTCATGTTTTTCTCATTCCATTTTTATAGGAGTATTTTTGAAATTAATTAAATTGACTTTGCCTCATCCTTTAGTTAGTGTTCTTTAAAGCAGAGACTAGATGACTAGAGATTTCATTGCTGATGGATGTTTTAATTATTTGGTTTTCTTCCAGAAGGTTTTGGTAGTGATAGCAATAATGAGCACCACTCCTGAGATTCCTTCACAAGGAGGAATATATTTATATTTCTATAAAAATATACAGTAACTATCAGATTAGTGGTCTCTCTGCAGTACTGTTTCTCCCTATATGTTGGAAATTATCCCCTTACTTAAGAAGAATAATTTTCTCATCAACTGCAACTTTGTTATCCAAGCACTACAATCTCAGGAATGCAAAGGCTACATATAGCCAGGCATAGAAATAAAATAGAAGCAAAGAAGACTCAGTGTCGTTATCACACAACAGGAGCGGTATCACTAAGCTGATGAGGACCACACTGATGAACTCCAGAGAGAAAAGCAGACTAATTATTAGCCACAGAGCATAAATCAGAGCTCGTGTGTTAAAAAATAAGTTGATTTACTTACAACAAACCCAGAAATTAATTTCTAAGTTTCATTGAAGACTTGGTATATTTCACGTTTTACTTTTTAGTATATCTACATTACTGCCATTTATCCCCTCATTGAACTGTATAAAGATATAAAATGGCACCATCGAAAATCACATGTAAATTAAATTATCCAGATTTGTGATATGGATAAGTACTGCTCAGAGGGTATCTAACTGTCTAATTGATTAACCTTAAAACCTAAATAATTTACTAAGGTGGGACACTTTTCTCCACATGAAATTACTGGAGAAAGTTAAGATCCTAGATGAGCTGAAGTGTACTTTAAGTACTTCAGTTTTGCCACAGAAATCAGATCACTGAAATGGAGTTTGAATCTAGTGATGACATACACCAGAGTGAGATACACAATGAGCTCCCAGGTCCTAAACCACCACTTCAAATATAATTTTTTTTTCTCATTCGTAACACAGAAGACAAGTTTCTGTGTGAGGCATTTTTGTTGGATGAATAAAATCAAGCAGTATGAATGTCTCCTCAGAAAAAATATTCTTTATGACTCAACAGCTACTTTGGGGTTTTTTTTATAAACTCATGGAGTTCAGTATTGAATGTTTCCCACTCTAGCTAGAAAGCTACAGGTGGGCATGTGACAAACATGCACAAGTACATACTGTCCTTAACATCTTATCCATCATGATATAATCATCATCATTATTCTTTAGAGTTGCCTAAAAAGAAAAGAAACGCAACAACCCATGACACATGAAGAGTTGTTCTGCTCAGATCTGCATTTTTGCTGAACTTTGTCATGACCTTCAATGCAAATCAGTCTGGGATGTATGTGTCCTAGAGATTTATTGCTGTGGTTTGGTCCAATCTTTTCTTAATAAACTGAGTCAAAAATAACTCAGACAGCTCATTAGTTATAGCATGATGCATTTTCCCCTTAATTTTGGGGATGGCAAATGTCTTCATTATTCTTAGAGCAATATGTGCTGTGCAGTATCTACTGTGCCACAAAAACCAGTCTAGTCCTCTATGCACCATCTGCTTAAGGAATAATCACCCTATGAAGTATTTGTCTTTGGCATCTACCTCACACTATTTTATGCCTTGAATGTCTTTCACTGCATTAATGTTTGCTTAGCCCTGAGATTTATCTTTCCTGTTAACTGAGTATTATTTAGAGTTATTAATAAAATTGAAATAATCTCCTTTGCCATATTTGGGTTGTCTACAACGTAACTAAAATGAAACATTTTAGAGAGTTACCTCAATGGAAACTCCATAGCTAAGAAAATTCTTGTGGCATTAGCATTAAATGTTCTATGCAAAGGAATTGTTTTTCTTCAAGGAATTTTCCAGTAAATCATTATAAAAATAACATTTCTCTTGATGTTTCCATTCTATACTAGTGTATTTTTGCCAGCTTTTTTTATTTAAAAGACATTTTGTAACCTAAAGAGTATTTGCCTTTGTTTTTAATCCTCCATTTGTTCAGTGCTTTATACCTAGTCAGAGCCAACGATGGCTGTTTCACTTACATTTTAATCATAAATCTGCATTTCCAGGGGCAGCATTAGACTCACTAAGCAGCAATGGAATTGGTTCCTTTATCACTGTGGTCCCTTTTTCACTATGCTGTCTGTTTTCTCTGGAAGTTGTTAACTTTGCACTGTTCATTATTCACTCTTCTCTCTTACCCAGCATTTGGCAGGCAGTAAGACATATAAGCATTTGTTAAATATACATAGATGTGACTTATCTAATGAGCTGCCCCTTGCTGAATATGGCAAGGCAGTGGGGTGCCATCTTCTGGACTAACACTCAGGTTAACATTTCCTGTTTCCAAAATTAAAATAGATCCACAAAATCATAAGAAATTTGCTATACGTAAGATTAAAATGTAATTATTTATTCTGTCATACATTTGTCCTGACTTTGATGGCAGTTGTTACTTTTTAAGAAGTCAATTGATTATTAAAAATCTTCTTAGTTGCATATCCCTGGGCAGGGATCTTGCCTCACTTGTGCCTTATTCCAGAACTAAAAAAAAAATATTGCGCAGAAATTTTGTTTTGATTTGTTTGAAATCCATACAGAATAAGGGAACAAATTTATCAGAGTAAAATTGAAACTATACTAACCACAACTTCATAAAAAGCAATGAAGATCTTGTCTCTGTAATTCATTTGGACACAATACCTCTACCACACCATTATTCAACATCCAACTGTTTAATTGATCCCAGAAATGAAGATTTAACTTACTTGGATCCTGTTTTGCTTTTCAGCATACAATAATTCCCACTGATTTCAAATCAATTATTCAGTTGTTTCACTTAGGACAAACAGATAGATCACATTTAGGCACAATCATCCATATGGAGTCTGTTTGAGTTTCCATCACAGAAAGAACAAAGTCATGTTCAAATATGCTAATAAATAAAATCCTAAGAAGTTAGCATGAAACATGTCAGTCAATCAGAGCAGTTTGACACACAACCACTATAATGCTACCAGTAGGCAGAAAATACATATTTTAACTAGGAATTGTGCAAAGAATGTCTTTGGGTTCTATTAGTATTAATGGAAAATGGTGACATTCTTCATGAAGGACATGTTAGTTTTTGTCCTGTCATGTTGCTACACTCATGTCCTTTGCATGGGCTTTTATCCAAAACATACTGTCTTCACGTTTTTGACAAGTGGCATCAGAATATCTGTTTTCTTAGCCTTTTTATCACTGCTAGGAATTAGCCACACTCTTTGACTTTTTAGCTGTCTCTGAGACTGGATATTTGAGGCACATAAAATAAAAAGACATCCACACGGATCAAAATTTCATTTCCCCATTTTATTCCATTAATGTAGTTTATTTTAACCAGTATTTCAACTGAAATGTTGAAAGAGACCTAGCCTGTGGCTTTTTACTGTGAGTTTTTTTAAACTAACTATTAACACAAATTTGAGTTTTCCAGTATTTCATTTGTACAGCACATAGAGAAAAAAGTCCTACAATATTGTTTCAAATATTAAAGGTTTGCCTATTTTCTGTTCACAGGATAGAGGCTCTAGAGAAATAGAGAAATAGAGAATATGGATATGTTTTAAGTTCCATTATGGATTCTAATTTTTGCATCAAGTTGACTGGCTGCACAGAGTCATAGAATATGCTGAGATGGAAGGGAACCACAAGGATCACTGTGTACAACTCCTGCCCCTGCACAGAACAGCCCCAAGAGTGACACCATGGGCCTGAGAACATTGTCCAAATGCTTCTTGAACTCTGGCAGTGGTCACTTTTGTGCTGTGCCCACTTCCCTGGGAAGCTGTTCCAGTTCCCAAACACCCTTTGGGTGAAGAACCTTTTCCTGATATCCAACCTAAACCTCCCCTGACACAACTTCAGGCCATTCCCTTGGGTCCTGTCACTGTTCATCACAGAGAAGAGATCAGAAGAGATCAGATTCTTTTTCTTTCCTTTGCGAGGATGCTGAAGACCTCAATGAGGTCTCCCCTCAGTCTCCTCTTCTCCAGGCTGAACAGACCAAGTGTTCATACTATTAATTTGCAACTTACTAGAGGGGAGGTGGGAGATGAAAGTCAAAAGAAAAGAAAAGAGGGAAGATGTGAAATGTCTGGATCTCTGAGAATCCCACTAAGAAAAGAGGAAACCCACAAAAGACTAAGCAGGAAATGATTTATCTGAAAATCTGCTAAAAGCGCTCTTACTGTAGCAGACACTGATGACTGGCTGAACACTCAGATAATTATGCCCTTGTTTTTGCCAATAAATTGTCTTGGAAAATGGGTAAATAATTTTACAGGGAAATCCTCTTGATTTTTGAAAGTGACTATCTCCAATCTCCTCCTTTTCCTTTTTTACTTACGCCCACTTCTAGTCTCCACCTTCACATGTTTTCATAGTTTTACTCTGAAATAAAAATGTGAAAAATGTGTCTGTTTATCTGTCAGATCTTACCTTAAATGAAAATCCAGAGAGGTAAGATTTAGCAGGCAGGCAAAGATTTTAACATAAATCTGTTTAAATAAAAACAAGAAATGAGAGAAAAAATTACTTACTATTGTTTGTATTTCATCTAAGCATTTTTGGTAGAACATGTGTCTACTCAAAGTATTGTACATGTGTAATTGATTGAACTTCCCACAATTAACAGAAATATCTTTTGCAACTGTCTAAGAAGAAAGTTTTATTGTGAGACCACTTTACCACCGACATTTAGTCCCAGGCTCATGGAATCTAAATTTTAGATAAACACTGCTCTACAAAAAGGAATCTGAACAATTTGTTCATACACAAAATGATTTTGTTGACTTAGGTAGGAACCTGTCATTAACATTTAACAAAATTGCATGCCTGCTTTTAAAAGCTGACAAAGACCAATTCTTCTCATAGGCAAAGCCTGGGTGTTTTTTCCAGAGTTACCTGAAAGCTGAACTTTTGCAGAATACAGCAGGGGGTTTTGGCTCATCTTCTTTCAAATCTTATCAAAACCATTTACATTTGAGCAGTAATGGATGATGAGCTCATACTTTACCAGGTATTTTCATTACTTTATGACAGTCAAGGCTCCAGGAAAAAAATCCAAATATGATTAATGATACAGCAGATTCCTGTAATAGTGGTAAAATATGCAACTGTCTAAAAAAGCACAGGAACAGTTTTGCAATAGTGAACTGCCAAGGAGATTAACTTCTCTAGAGCACTAGCTTTGTGCCACATATGATTCTCAGTGTCACATATGAAATTCCTTTGATCCTAGCTGGAATTAGTCACTGCTCTGGGTACAATCCATTCCCTTGTAAACAAGCCTTTCTCTTTGCAGACATGCCTACATGGTCACGATGTGAAGATGAATGACTTAGCTCAAGCTTTGCACAGTCTTACATGGCTGCCAGAAGAAAATTGGCTTCTATCCCAGTCCCTTGAAATATATGTGAAGCCACTTGCAAATTGTGTGTATTTGACTTTATAGATGTATCTCAACTCTTTCTTTATCAAGTCAAAGTGCCACCAAATCAATAGTGTCAACTTCTCCCACAAGTCTACCACTACAGAATGCTGAGGAACTTCTTTTACTCAAACTTCATTCCATTAGATTTAATCAATTGAAAGAGATTTCAGGCTACCTACTCCATGAGTTCCACACCCACCACCTGAAGAACTTTAGCAATTTCCTTGTGAGAAAATATCCACTCCTATTTTAATGTTGTACTCACTCCACATAATAGTAATAATACTATACAATTTCCCAAAAAAGAGTTCTGGAAATGACTAATGTTTTCAAAACATGCTCAGAATACAAAATCACAGGTAAATATGTAAAGCACAAAGAGCACAAATAGTATTAAAAAATACACTATTGCCTTCTGTCCAGTCATCTTCTGAGGATACAAGACCCAAACTGTAAGCTTGAAAACTTTCAATTCAAAAAGCAAAATATTTTCTGGAGAATAAATGGAAATAGATCCATAAGTGCTGAAATGACAACACAAGCAGCAATTGATAGCATGCAAAACCTGCAGCCGCAGATGTTTTCAGTGCCAAAAGGCTGAATTTGGTTTAAATGAACATAAACAGTGTGATTTTCATTGCAAGTCACAAGTTTTCCTAGTTCAGGCTTTATTCTTCCAGTGGATATTAATGCAGACAAATTCTTTATTTCACATTGACATTTTCTACTGTCATAGAGAGATATCACACCCCCGGGTACCTATGACCTTTCTCACATTATGAAGAGAAAGGAACACATGGAACTTTATATAATGAGAGAAAAAGCAGCATAATATAGACAGCAATGAGAACAATGCTCTTGGCAGATAGGAATAATGAAGGAATCATCTAACATGGAAACTTCACGACATGCTCTCAGAGCAGAGAAATGGCAGAAAAAACCTCAAAGACCAAGATATAGCTGACTTACAGATGGGTAGAGAAGTACCAAGATTACACAAAAGAAGAAACACATGATCTCCTGACTGAAAACTGCAATAACTCATCAGAACAACTCACACAGCTCGCAACATCCTGCTTGTGAATCTCTATCCGAAGGCACTACAGGTAATGATAGACTGCAACATGAATAAATCTCTCTGCCACCTTCCTGCCAACTTGAACAGGGATGGCACCCCCCCTTTGCATGACCACAAATCATCTTGCCATGGCACCAACATCCCTATTATCTTGTGATGGTAGACATCTGCATTAAAATCACTCAATGACCACTCAAAGGACTCTATGATGCCTTAGTAAAAGATAAAACCCACCTATAATATTTTAATATAAGATTGCTGGTAACACAGTAAAACAAGAAGAAAGTCACATGCATGTTGTCCAAGGGCATCGTACAGATTAAAGGAAACTGGTCCATGAATTGGTCCCAAGCATCATTATATTTGTATAGCAAAGACAGAGGATATTGCAGTGGAGCTCTCCAACTCTCAGAGAGACATTAGAGTATTTGCTTTTAATGCAATAAATACACTACCAAAAAACATTAGAACAAATTGAGTGGAAAATTCCTTGCGATATCATTACAACCCATACGTTTGAATTTAGTGACAAATTAAGTTGTATCCGAAGTAAATCTAATCAACAGAACTTTAAGATAAGTATAAATTACTGGACATATCATAGTCTCATGGACAATACAAGCTGTGCCCAACTGTAGAAGACACTGCATTTAAATATTTTTTTAATTATTTCTTTTGCTTAATATCTGAGGTTGTTCAAATTAACTGGCAGCTGTACAAGAAATAAGAAAAAATAGTTTAGTAACTTCACAAGGATCATTCAGATTGTCAAAGCGAGCAAGCAGCAAATGGTTTAATATGGGGTTTTAGGACTGACAATATCTTTTTTTATTTACATTACTTCCTTAGTTTCCAGAAAAGTATGTACAGAACATCTGGTAGGAACATAAAGGGCTATAATCCTTTCTATGGAGTCAGGCCTTATGTGACAAATCACCACAGTACTGCTAAGAGCCATATAATCAGAAATCACAGATTAAGCTGCACCCTCACACTGGATGGAAAATGTCTGCAGAGCTCAAGGAGAACAAGAGTCAGTAGGTCTCTGTGAATTAGAAAGACCAGGAAGCATTATTACATTAGCTAACTAAGAGAAAATTTGTCTGGAAAGATGAATGCTAAGAAGATTTGAAGTCATTAAGGGAAGCACTCTAGCTCATGCTAGACTTAAAACTCCAGATTCATCCAATTTGTAGTAGTCCACAACACCAGACATACAGGCCAGCAGCTGAACAAGCTGAGGTGGCTGCTACACACAGAAGAGTGACTTGCAGTGACTGCAAATTCAATCAGTGAGACACCAAATATTCTGTCACATAACTTGAGTATTGACCACTGCAAAGACTCTCAAGACACACTGTCCCTATTTACTAAGTTATGATTCATACTCATCTTCTGTAGCAACTTTAAACCTAAATACTGGATTATATCTCTCATTTGGAATGCATAGATATACATACCCATTAAAGGAGAACTTTTATTAAAAGTTTCACAATTTTGACATCTGAATGAAGTTCATTATCCCAATACTTATGGCAATGACTGAATTTAAACCCTGAGATTAATTTTCAGTTAATTGCACAGATATTAAGAGTGATCACAGTAAGCCTGACTGCTCTTAATATTTTGAGAACTCAAGATAAGTAACTACTAAGTCCTATTTCAGCAATGTTTGAAAACTATTTTCATGTTAAATAAAAAATCAATACCATACTGGATAGCAATATCATCTATAGTACAATAGAATGTAAAATATCAGCTAAGCGTCCTGAACATCACAAAACCTAATTTTAAACTCCTGGTTTCAACTTCTGTGCATTTTAAAAAGCTTTGAGGAATACAGATATTCAAAAAAATAGTTATCCTAGGCAATTATGTAAATTAAGTTAGCACTATGGAAGCATAATATTTCCATTCATCTCTTCCACTTTCATAGAACCGTAGAAGGAGACACATGTTTCATTTTCACACTGAATGTGCTGTCTACACCATGAGCTTCATTCACTAGTTTTCAGAAGAATATTTTCATATCTGATAAATGGCATTTCTGGGCCAATTTTACAGCTGTGTGTCAGACAGAAACAACAAAAAGGCATGTTCACACTGGATTATTATTCAATTTGATCACATGTTCAAGACATAAACATTTATAAATTACATTTTTTTTTTTCAATTACAAATATTATATGGCTCCGGTATATTCAGCTTGTCAAATCTTTTTAAGATCAAATGTAATACATTGTTCTTTTTTTTTCTCTAAGTGCATTCATCTGCAACATCCGAGGGAGATCAGCTACTTCCTTTGAATGCCAGTTTGTCTCAGACTGTTTTTCTCTTGAGTGTTTTTTTCCTTTTCACGCATCACCATAAAATTTTGTTTGGAAAGTACCAGAAATGTTACTATAATTTGGATAATAATCATAAATTTCCTCCTCATAAAATATATGTTATTACCTGAAATGGATGCTCTATAGCAGGAGATCATCTGGTTTGTAAAAAGTCTATGATGTATCTTATATCAGCTTGCCCATTATTCAAGATGTTGGCGATGTGTGAAATTACATATACAAGTTTGCTAAAGACATCTGTCAACATCTAAAAAGTCTCAGATGTACCAGAAGCCAATTTTAAGGATCAAACTGAGTAAAACATTCAGTTTATCTAAAGGGATTTCAAAAGAATTTGGCTAACCCTATTTACTTCTTTACACTCTACTAAGAGAATTCAATATTTATTTTCTTCCTTTTTTTTTTTTCTTTTTTTTCCCCAAAGAACTCAGCAGCATAGATCTTCCTTCCTGCAAAATCTTTGCCTTTACCTTATGGATTCTACAGATTAATCTCTGTTTTTTGTTCATAGAAGTGAGAAATAAATATATGTGATCCAGGAAAAAAACATTGTTCCCAGCTGTATTTAAGCAGTACCAAGTACTCTCCTTACACTGGAACAAACTCCCTTTACTCTAGACTCATGACAAAAGGGCAGCAGTACCACTCCTCTGCTTCACTCCTGCAAAATAACTACCCTAGTTTTGAAATTCAGAAACAAGGACTGATTAAAAGACAGGTATTAAAGAAACTGAGGTCTAAGGCATATAATTCAGTCGCCACAACTTAACAAGCAGTCATGCACCAAGAGAACACAGTAATAGCCTATGTATGAGACCATATTTAAAAGAATTACACATTTAGGAGAATTTAGTGCAGAATGAGGGAAGAAAAATGGGTATCTTGCAGATGACATGGCAGGCTGAGAAAGTGAAAAGCTGAGATTTTGGAAAAAATATCTGTAACTCCTGAAAAATTAGCAATTCTGTAAAGCTGAGATGCTAAATTAATGTTTCTTTTAACCAGTGTGAATCACTAACTTCATGCTGAAAAGTGCCACAACGCAGTCAGCCATTAGCTCTCCATCATCTTATATCTATCTATAAATATGACGTACACTGACACAGCATACACATGAGCTTTGACACAACTTGCAAATATATGCTTGCTTCTAGAAAGGCCATTCATTTATTTACCCAGCAGATCTCCAGTCCAGATTGACAAGTAAAATAGATGCTTTTCAAACCAGCCTAATGATTCGTTCAACCCTGAGAGGCAAAATTTCGTCCTCAGTGGTAAATAATACTTTATCATGATGCCCAATTATTCTTTCTGTTTAGCAGGCAAATGGGATTTAGTTCAAAGTCATACTGCTAGTTCTCTGTAAAAATAATCTGGTACACATATTTAAGTTGTCTATGATGGGCTTCAGAAAATGTAAGGACACACACACACAAATACATACAAAACTCAAAACCAACACAGAATTTTCTATCTGCTAGACCTCAAGACAATCAGAAATTAAATTAGTGCCTGAATGCATCTAGTCACACAATTAAATGTATGCAAATATCACTCTGTAATGTTATAGATAACAGTACCATTTTTTAAAATGGTTATAACAGCAAAAAGTAAAGTTACTTAATAGACGTTGAAAACAGGGTACAAGGACTTTAGAATAATAAAATAATTATAGAAGTTATAGTCTTATATGTATCTGAGAAAGAAAAATACAGTGTAAGCCTCACTGTCAAAGGACAGAGAATTTAGGATAGTGTCCTGGGTTGTAATATAGGATGNTTCCTTCTTCTTATTAAATTGGTTTTTTTTTTCCTGACTTGGAGCCTCCCACTTGGTTTGCTTTCAAACCATTACAGGTAGCATGATGAAGCAAATGATCAGCCATTTCCTTCTGTTGATTCTATATTCCAACCTGCCTTATTGTGCTCCTTCCAGAGGGTAATTCTAGACTGCAATACCAAGATGGGAAAAAAAGGTTAACAGCATGCGGTAACATTGTACTCAGTCTATCACAATAGATCCCAGTTTGGTTTATCATTATTTATCTGCATTTATTCATAAACAATAGAATGAAAATATAAACACATTCAATGCTATCTTACAAAGAACTTGTAGTGAGAAAGAGACAAGTTTTGTTACTTTCATGTTTAAACATCAAGCATTGAAACAGACTTTTAATTTTTCTTTGAATTCTAACACAGATAGAGAAAATAAGACTTTATCAAGATATTAATAAAGATTAACCCATTAGTTGTGAGATACATTGAAAATGTGTTACCTTTCTGAAATATCCTTACCAGTATTGAATCTCTGCTGGACTTAAAATGAAAACTTGTAAATAACTTTCCCTAGGGAACTTACAGAGGTGAGGAAACATCTTAGAAAAAATCTTGAGAAAGAAGAAGATGACCAAGCCAGCAGAGACACTGTTCCAGATACATGGAGACTGAACACTTAAGTTTCAGTGTAGTTCTCAAGCGTATAACTTAGATCTTAAACAACCCTACTCAGATATCACTTTTCTTGAGGCAGCCAGGATTCTGAGTACATTAACTGGAAGTGATGCTTCACTTGTATTTTGCACAATTCTGGCACCTTTAACATAGAAGACAGTAAGGTTCAATATGTGTTTTGACTGAGGAAATATGCACCTATCTTGTGAAAAGAGCTTTGATAACCAGGCTATAACCTAGTCTGGAACAAGGCACTCTCCTACGAAAATTGCTTCTCAAAGTAGAGAATTATTACCGGCTAAATAAAGAAAAAACAGAAATAACTCTACAAGCTGGTTACTAAAGCACTCAATATACAATGGAGAGACTTGAATTCAATATTTCTAATGGCTATTATTCATTCTACATTCTTTCTCAAGAATTCCTTACTGATAGGTCCATAGTCAGCTACTTACTTTAACATATGCTTACAGAACTAATCAGAGGTTCATTTTGGGGTGAAACTATGACAATTTAAATAAAAACCGGGATTCAGTCTTACCCAAGTACGATCTTTAATCATCTACATTCTTCTAAATCAGCCCATCTATTTTGCATTCTTGTCTCAGGGTGAAGGTGCATATTTACCTACAACAAGCACAGAAATAGTCTAAAGACTTGTTAAACATTGATGGTTAACATCCAGGTCATTAAAATACAGCAAGAATCCTACTCAGAGAAGTTCAGGTTCTCAAGACTGAGTAGAACTTCAGTTTTGAAAATCAGCAATAGTGAGTAATTCCTCCTTCAATAACAACACTTAGTGAGGAATGAGACAGGTTTACTTTTAGCTTGTGTCCAAAATATCCTTGTCAGTAAGAATCTATTGACTTAAACAGCCTTTGGAAAGAAACGTAATACCAGAAAAAAACATACTCATAGGTCAACCTCAAGTACTTGACTGGTTTGTTATGCAATTATTTTATGCTCAAAATGCTGAGATCTGGTGCTTATATAACGCTAACAAGCCAAAATACACAATGTGTAGTGAGTCAGAAAAGCAAATGTCTGTAATCTGTCATTCTCAAACATTTAGGACTTGGCGCTTGTGAGTGACTGAGATGTTAATGGTTAATGGCTCAAATATTTGGCCATTTGCGAAGGTGGAAGGGTGCTTTGCTGGGGCCAGGTTTACAGCCCCAGAAGGGCAGGAGGGGAGGTTTTGAGCGTGTAGTGGCAAAGCCTCTGGTCTGCTTAAGACAGAGGGGTCAACACTCGCCACCAGAGGCTCTGGGGTTTGTGCCAGATAAGGGAAATGTCTGATTATTAGCAGATCCTGTGAGGTGGGATAGCACTTTTCATCATGCCAGTGTCCTCCTCCACCCCACACTGGGGGAGGTCACATCCATATAGGATATTCACATTCACTCTCAGGCCTGAGAATGCTCCTCCCCTCTTACTGAGTATAGCTGGCTCAACTGCACTGATGTGAGAGGCAGCTTCATGTCTCAGAAGGGCTCATAAACCATCAAAGACCCCCAAAGCACACCCCAGACTCTTTCCTGGGGCCTTCCAGCATGGGACTGTGTGTGATCCAGTGTTGCAACAGAGAGTGTAAAACTGCCCAGAGCAGGTACTGGGGCATTCCCATCTTACCTCAGTGTATTTTAACCAATTGGATTTTTTGTTTCACAGGATTTCCCCCACTCCTGGCAGATCAAGACTGCAACCATCACTTTGACAAACAGACATTGAAACTGCAACAATCAAGTCTCATCTCTGGATCAACAGGTGGTGATGTCTTTCTACTCTTATCCTTTCTTTCTCTTTTTTTTTCCATATACATTTTCTGAAGTGTTTATTCCTTTATACTACTGCATTTCTGCAGATAATAACAACCAAAAAGGCTACATACTTGCTTTCCATTGCAACCAAACTGTACTAAAGTAAACCATTTATATATATATATGTTTATTTATAAACACCAGTCATTCAGTGTCATTTCACTCTAAGGGGTTAGTAGATCCCCCTGAGGAATCTATTAAAAGAACCTGAGTTACCCTCACTGACGGGGCAGGTTGTAACAGCTCTCTGTTCAGAAACCTCTCCAGTGTTTAAAAGTTTATTAAATTAAATACAATGAAACAAACGGAAACCTGTTATGTCTCACTAATTAACAGGAAATGTCAAAATTAAGTGCAGTAATTACTTGAAATTTTGTGATTGTTTATTTGCCTATTTCAAATTACTTTTAAGGAAATAAGTGCAAGTGAAAGGCAGATTGCCTCCTGAGGATGTAGCTCAGTTTAAATGCCAGTGACTTCTTTCAAGGTACAGAAAGAAGACAGAGTGGTTTCATGAGAAAATGATTGGCATTTCTTTCTTCTATTTCTAACCAGCATTTGGAATAATATAATGGAAAAGATATTAAAAATTATATTTGAAAACTTCAAAAGAACTGAAGAGTTATA
Source organism: Illadopsis cleaveri (assembly GCA_013399915.1). NCBI lineage: Eukaryota > Metazoa > Chordata > Aves > Passeriformes > Timaliidae > Illadopsis > Illadopsis cleaveri. The sequence continues at coordinate 994,385 of VXBB01010676.1, forward strand.
CATGTAGCTTCTGAAGAGATTTACACTGGATGCTTTCATCTTTTTCAACTCCCTTGAATACCTGAGACTCTCTAAAACAATTCAATCATTAGAGCCATAGGCAGAAATCCTTCTAAGGTGCCATGAATTTGAAGTCCTAAAAAGAGATGATTTGGAGCTATTTCCCAAACCTGATTTCAATCATAGTAGTATTAGAATAAGATTTCCACTATATTGGCTGACAATAGTTAACATTTCTACTGATAAAATAGTTCAATATAGAAAGTTATGAAAGCATTATCATATAATCTTGTATGTCTCTTAATAGTTGAGCACAGAGAGCGGCATGGAGCATACAGATGAGAATGACATGAAACAGAGACTGTAAGCTTGAGCTGTCAGTAGATATTATTGAATCATTTTTAACTTAATCATTGAGAAACTCAGCTCCTTTGGTCTTCCATTTTATGGGTACTAACTGATTTGCAGTGTTACCAAGTGATTTTGGGAAGCATATAATGTAAATACATTAGACAGTACACCTGTCAAAAAATATGTGTATGTCTAGTATTAAAAACCTTTCCACAAAGAGGTTATCAAGAAAAAGAAAAGCATACAAAAGTTTCAGGCCTGCACAAATAACTGTAATCCTAATGATTTTTTTGCACCATTTATAGAAACCTCAGAAAAATTAAGCACAGCAGGAATCTGTGTTGTCATTAGTTACAAGACCAGGATACTACACAGTAGCAGTAATTCCATGAGCTTTGAAGTGACCACATTGTTACAGAAAAAATACCATCTGGTATTTTCCCCTGTTTCTCCATAAATGACATTTATATACTGGAGCTGCTCTAATCACCTATTCTCAAAAGGTGAAAACACTAAGCAGATGTGAGTCTAAAGGAGTTGTTTATATGGCATAGACTTCAGACAAGCAAATTAGACTTTTAAAGTTATTTTCCTCTACTAATAGTACAGTAATACTGTAAAGTAAAAAAAAGCACAAGATGAAAAAAAAATCACAAACAGAACAAAGAAACAAATGCAAGACTCCACCATGAATCAGAACATAGAAGCTGTATATCTAGAAAAAGGTACAAGATTAACTTCTTGGAATCATAATCTGGAGATCTCAAAACATCAGATATTGCTTAGAGAATTTTCTGACCCACAAGATACATGTCACTAAACAAGATGAGGCTTTTACAAAGGAGTAAAAAGGGAAATTGTAAATTTTAAATTCCTCAACTGGATATGCATTTTATAATGTCAAAACCTGAGATTCACATTTGTAAGCCATACTTCTGTTCCCATTATCAACAATTGCAGTATAAGTAAGGGTTATATTTCCTTTTTCTAAAAAGACACAGTTTTGTAGCTGCTGTATAATAATACACCAACAGGACTAGTTCTGTTAAATTTACCTAGAAAAAAACAGAGCAGGGATAGGTACTTGGCTGACAGTGAGAAGATCTAAGTTTCAGTCATTGTGACAACCAGGTGGTGTTAGGCAAGGTCACGTGTATTCCTGTTTATTCTCTTCAAGTATTAAAACTGTCCCATGGTTATTTCTCTGAATAAGGAATCAAATACATGAAAGAACCTAAAAATACACTATGCCATAAAGTTACAAATTATTACAAATTGTTGCAAATATTACAAATGTCATAAAGTAAACTTAAGAAAGACAATGCAGACATGGGGTTTTTTTCTGCACAATTAAATCACTTACAAATATATTTTTATCTATAGACATAACAAGACTTCTGAATGTCATCCAGACTAAGTGATGAATAAGTGAGGTTTTCAACTGCTGTGCTGCCCACTTAGCTTAAACAAATTCTCCTTCTCTACCCCCTCAGAATCTTGTGAGTTTTTTTTCTCCTGACTTACACAATTTTCCCATTTCTCTCTAGATGCTGTAAGGCATTATAGCTAAAGTTTTAGAAAGGGGAAGTCTCACCAGATAACAGGCAATTGCTGCTGCTAAAAGTGGCACTCATTCCCCCAACCCACTCTCTGTTAAATTGGCTCAGCAACCTCATGAAATTTCACCTTAAAAGGACAATTAATCCTTTGACCCAATAAAGTTGAGCCCTTAATCCATACCATATCACTTTAGGAACTCAATTACATCGAACTATTCAATGAACTGTGATCCTAGTCTTTCTTCATTATAACTCCTTTTCAGTTAATTTATAGTGAAATATTTGGACAGGTTGTTACAATTATCTACCTTCTACTATCAGGAACTTTTCCTGCTTCTCTATGAATGATTCCTTATATTCATAGTTATTTACACAGCAAATTTTACTTGTATGGTAGCTAGTAGTCCTTCAACTTTCTTTTTTTTTAATATTCTGCCAATAATTGTAATGAAATCACTTACTTTTATTTTTACCCTGGTTTTACTTTCAATGCTATTAGTTCTTAAGCTAGTAAGCTATGCAAAATTCAAGCTAAGTTTTAAGCATCTGCACTCACAGATTTGGGGACTTTTTGTTGAACATGAACCCTCAAGTAGCAGCAAGTAAAAAGCAAGAAATTTACTCCACAATAAAACTACTATTTTCCTGGGAGTCTCTGAAACCAAAACATTTTACTGGGACTAGAACAAAACCAAACCAAACCAAACCAAACCAAAAAAACCCCTACCAAATCAAAACCACACACTAACAAAAAAGCCAAAAACAAAAAAAACCCCACCACTACCAACAAAAAAAAACAAACAAAAAACCCAAAACCAAACAAACGAACAAACAAAAACCAAAAAAACCCCACCAAAACCCACAACCAACCAACCAAACTCCACCAAACTGGAAGAATAAATCATTTCATGTCTTAGCCCACATGTTGGTCTCTTGCATTAATGTTGCATTAATTTATTTACCACAATACTTTTGAGACTTCTGGCCATTTCATCTCACTGAAATGAAAGTGATAACACCTGTGTGTGTCTCAGTCTTGGAGGTGTCTTGTTGCATTGCATTTTCAGTGGCAGCCAAAAGACAATGGAGAACATATAACAAAGTAGCATTCTTTACAGACAGGTCTCTGAGCTATTCTTGAATACTGAAGAACAATAAGCAACTTAGTTGTCCTGGCTCATATTGTTCTAGGGAGAACTGTTGCTAAACCTTTTCATATGAGGTAAGTCAGACCTGTTTAGTGAATAACTACTGCCATCTACTTATCTTTTCTAATGTCACTTCGAGACTTTTCATGTTATTGAGATCACATTAAGCTGCACTGCACTGAAGACATTGATGGGGAATTTCTTTTTTTTTTTCCTTATACAATCTTTGCATGAAATGTTTATAATAGGTAAATCTGTATTAATCCTTTCTTTGGATAATGACAGAGTGAGCAGTTCTAATAAACTCTACCACAGCAGCAATGCTTTTATACTATTAAGCATCTTGCTTCAGGGATTCGTATCAAACCAGGTCTGTGTTTCCCACTTGAATAAATAACTAAAGGAAAGACACAAGATAGAAATGTAGAATAATTGATAATTTTCTCAGTGGAGAGAAGTAACCTTTGGAAAATTGAGAGGGTCTATGTGGTTCAGCATACTTATTAATGAATAATCATTAATTGAATCACTAGAAATGGGAGTGAATAGTATGTTCAAGAAGTAGCCAATGATACAAAGTTATTCAAGTTGGTCAGGAAAAAGTATATTGATTTTTAACAAGCAAGAAAACAAATTAAATTTCTAAATAGCTTCAAATCACTTTTGAAAGTTACTGATAAGAGTGAATTTTCTGTTCTCAAACCCAGAATCTAGTAACTTCCATTAAAACACAATACAATCAGAACCTTACATTTCTGAATTTAGACGCAAGTTATCATTTCATTTTTCCATTCCAAACTTTACCTTTTAGGATTCGGCGGTGTGGTCCTGTATACTAGGGAGTGCTCTAATTGTTTAGAGCTAATGATGGTGATGACAGGGTTGAGTATTTATAGACTAACAAGGCAGACATCCTGGTCGGAGTCTGTTATAGACAATTTATGACCTTTGGAAGAAGAAGCAGGCATCTTCAGAGGACTACTAGTAACTTGTGAGGTTATGCAGGCAGCAAAGTAGAAGAGGCAAACCCCAACTAGGACTTAATATGGTTATGCCATAAACGACAAAAAAAATGGTTCTATAAATATGTTAGCAACAAAAGGAGGGCTAAGGAGAATCTCCATCCTTTTTTGGAGGCAAGGGGAAACACACTGACAAAGATAAGGTACTTGATGCCTTCTTTATCTCAGATTTAATAGTAATACCAATTGCTCTCTAGGTACCCCTCTTTTCTGGACATGTCTTGGCTTTCCAGCTTCAAAGAAGCATGATGCAGAAGGATTGAGAAATTTAAAGTGGCCAAAACAGGAGAAAACATAACTGTGATAAGTCAGTATCTAGCAAAGCAAAATGGTGATTAAATCACATAACCAAGGCAAACCACTCGTGAAGTTTAGGGATGGAAGAAAGAAGTTATCACATTTAGTGTCTGTGTGTCACATTTCCTGAGTCAAAATGATAAATTGCAGAAATTCTGAAACTATGAGAATATAGTGTCTAGGAGAAAACTCTTTCCCTAGCTGTGTGTATTTCATTCACTCTGTTCTTTACCCCATTTGCTCTGCTATCTCATGGCTGAGATGTATCAAGTCAGTAGAGAATCAGTCATGGGCGAGGTCATGAGAAGCATTTGAAGACCAGGCACAAAAACGAGCACAGGGGAATGAGCTTTCTGATGAACCACACAATCTAGAACTAGTAAGTGTCACTGGCGATGCGACTCGACTGGATCAGCTGGGGTGGTAGTTGAATAGAGACGGGTACAACAAAGGTTGTCCGAAAAACAATTTTAATAAAGGAGCCAACAAAAAAATAAACTGTACACTGTATGGGACAATCTTCGAAGACCTGACTACAGGGTAAACAAAACAATATATTACCTTAGTAACAGAACTCTGAACCAATGAACAACTACATTACCATATATGTAAAATGTTACCAACCAATCATTAACAAGAACTTACCTTATATGGATACATTACCTTATATGGATAAACTACATTAACATAACCATTCCCATAATCCTGTTCAAATCTCCATAATCTAACCAGATGTTTCCTTTCCTAGCATCCCATCTCCCACAGCCTTAGATCAATGCCCACTTAGTTGTCAACCAGGGCCAACTCGCTCCTGGACCCTGGTTGCCCAACTCCCACAAGTAAGAATGCTGACTAGCTCTGCTCCGTTTATTAAAAAGGTGTTCTAGAAACATCCCTTCCCAAAGCAGCAGATAGTTACAGTGTACAACCTAGACGTGCATATTACCCTGCTTTCAGTGACATTTATTTCCATGTGCTGTTTTATTTTTCATTGCTTCAACTGTGTTATCATAAGTTGTTTGTGGACTATTAAGCAGGACAAAACTGAGTAAGAGAAGCACTATTACTCAGCTTAGCTGGGTTTATGAGGAGGCAACAGTATGATTTGGTGATTATATGCATGTTCAGATCCTAGTGGGCTGTTCTAAATTCTCACAGGAAAACAGTCACAGAGAAATCTTTTTATAGGTTTCAGAAGCAAGGGAGAAGTCAATAACTAGGAAATGATAATCTGAAATGGCACATTCTCAAGACCTGCAATATCTGCTGTACAGCTTCTGAAGTGTAATCTAAAATCAAGTGATACTGCCTCCTGTGCAATCTGTGAATAATTTTTGACACACATTGAACCTATTTATATACAAAGATCTTGTGAAGAAGAGAAAATTGTTTGTACTGAAGTATCTCAATATATGTATTGCTGAAAGCATACCGTATGCAATAGCAACAAAACAGGGAAGTATCTCTAAATAAAACAGTAGAATTGCTGTCTAGTAAATTTGATTTTGAAAGGTATTAATGTTCTTATATTCTATTATTATTTTGAGTTACAGTGTATATATTGTCAGAAACGGGCATTTCAAAAGTATACTTTCAGTAGTATTAGATTATCTTTCATAAAACTCACTGGTAAAACCTTAACACCTATGGCAGTAGTAGTATAACAACAGCTCTGAGATAAATCGTATTTTCTGAACCACTCTCTCTTTTATTCCTTCTGTTAATATTGCTTCTTTGTTTTCTCTTGGCTTATATTGAAGCACTCACTGATGAAATATATTAACTTTATTTAGAAGTCTCACAGTTAATTTATCAAAGAAAATGATCCAGGAACCATAGCAGGTAGGAATTAAAGAACTTGTTTTGTCCTTAACTGTGCCTGAAGACAAAAATCAACTTGACAGATCTACAAGCAATCACTTCTTGAAGGTTTCCAAAGTGGAAAATCCAAACTTTATTGGCAATTTATTTCAGTTCTTTATTATCTTCACCCTCAGCAAGTTTCCAATTATATGTAGTAGAAAACTTCCTTGCTGAAATCTGAACTGTATAATTCTTGCCTGATCTTACCTTACTATGATGAACAGTTCCCTTCAATTTTCCTGTTGCCTTTTATGTATTTTAAAACAATAGTGTTCTCTGAAAGCCTCTTTTTCTCATTTCTTCTCTTTATGTTAGATAAGCCCAGTTCACTTAGTTCTTCCTTCTAGGAAGGACAGTAATAATTTTTCTCGTATTTCACTAAAATGTTTTCCCTTTTTAAGTCATAGTCTGTTGTTATAGTATATTCTGTATCTCCAGCCAGGTTGGACAGAGGTTAGTTACATGTCTCATTGTATGAAATTCACCTGATTTCTAATTTTGTGAAATAGATTCTAAAATACTGTGCATACAGTATTGGTCTACCCATGCTCAAAGTAATCCTATACATTCTCAGTGACTGAATGGCATTGATAAAACTATAAAGATCCTCTTATATCAAAACTGAGATATAACATGGTTCACAAAGAAATTCCATTTACAGTGGTTTACATATCAATATATTAGTGATTGTCACCTTGATCTGCAGTTTACAGGTATAATTCTGATTCTCATAATAAATAAAAGTGCAAATACTAGTAGTCTGACATCTATATTTAAGGACCTACAAATAATTCTATGTGTCCTACTATTAAATACATACAAAACAGAAATAGAAGGTAATATTAAGCTCTGCAGGCTCCTCTTCTGTTACTATGGAAACCACAATGGTCCTCAAAACAGGCAAGGTACTTCACCCTCCAGTCAGATAACATTCAAAATTTTGTTTGGTTTTTACTAGCTGGATAATGGAAATTCAACCCTCAAACACAATTAAGTTCACCTGTGCTCTAAAGTATATGAAATACAGAATAAATTTGCACACACAACAATGATGATTTCTAAAAAGGAAAAAAAAAAATGGTATCTGAATGACAAGGCTTTTAAATTTAACTTATTGTTTTAACTTAGTTGGAGAAAAGAGATTTTATTTCACCACTAACTCATCATTTTGGAATTTCCCCCTGATATATTTTGCAAGTTTGTATCAATCTGTTTGATTTAGAACAGGAACATTTTAGACTTAGTCATTAAAATAACCCATCCCTAAGAGATCATGGTGAATTTGGGATAAAATCTTGTAGAAATACCTGGTTGTTATTCTGAAACTGAAATGCAAGCATTCTCTGTCTTTGGATAGATCAAACTTCAAATTTCTTTCCACTATGGTATAGAGGGATTTAGATTCAATGTAATTTGATATAATTCTAAACCATATAATCAACTTATCCAAAATAGTTACCAGATGATACATAAACTTCTTTAAAAACTCCTAAAAAATATTGCATCCAATTAGAACCATAGTTAATGAACTACACACTTATTCAATTTTAAGGGATTAAAAACATAATTCTTTTAGTTCTTGATTGGTAATTTTCATGGATTAACATAGCTTGGTTTTTAGTAAAAGAAGAAACAGTTCCCTATGATACTGTAAGGGCCTGTTAATTTCCTGTGGAAAGGACAGGGGTCTATCAGAGGCCACTTTTTAGATACTGACATATTGTTTAAGCACTGAGGAAGCTGGATGTGACTTTGTGAATATCCATATAAAGCTGAGACTGTGTCTGAGCTGGCCCTTTTCCCTTCTGGCCAGAGCAGCAGGTAACAACGGGCCCCTGCGGCTGCTCCATGGAGCGGCCCAGGCCAGCCAGGCCCCGCTGCTCCTCCCTGTTCAGGGGAGCCGGCTCTGGCCTGGCCGTGCCCCCAGGCTCTGCCATTGCCACAGCCCTGGCAGGGCTGGGCAGGGCCAGGGCCAAGGCTGCCGGAGGGGAAGGGGAAGCCACGGCTGTTAACATCCAGCCGACCTTAAGGCCTGCCCCACGCTGCTGGCCGGACCAAGGGAGATGTCTCCTGGGCCCCAGGGAGCAGCTCCAAGCCAGCCCCACTCCATGAGACTGAGGGGTGGCGGGGGAAATGTCCAGGCATGCGAGAGATCCTGGCCACCGTTCCTGAGTTCTCTCCCATCCTCGTGGCTTTGAAATCCTAGCAGCTGCTAGGATTTCAGATTTCCATTGACAACTACAGGCTCTAGGCAAGATATTAACTCCTTCATTGCACAGATGAAACTTGTAGAACATTGATCCTCTCTAGAGTGTGAGAAAAGGTCAGAGTGGGAGACATTTAAAGAGGCAGTATGAAGATACCAGGGTTGGTGAAAGAGAAGTTGTATCTTAAGTGATGAGGAGATAGAGAAGATGCCTTGGCATTTTAGGCTGAAAGTCTTTTGTGAGCCGTGGTAACAGATTGTAATAAGCTAGAATATTCCTTTAAACTGTGGACAGTATGGATTAGGGAGATGGATTGAGCAAAGGTATCTGTAATTGACTGAGTGAATATTGAATTAGTATCTGTGGTCCTGTGATCCCATGAGATGTTTCAACAGAGAGAGGAGATAAGAAGCCCTCTGCGCCAGTGAAGAAGTGAAAAGAGATCTCTGTTCCAAAGGATGAAGAAAATCCTTTGCATTTGAACTAACCATTTTAAAATGACATCCCAGTTGTCTCCATGACCCATATGCAGCTTGGGAAAGACTTCAAAAAAGCAGGTTCCCGAGCAGCTGTTTCTGTGACAGTTAAGACCCACAAAAGAACTGTTCTATGTCGTCAGTGGGGAAATTCCATGGCAAACTAAAGAGACTTTTCTCTCCAAATGAACTGATGAAAGAGTTTTTTATGGGCGGTAACTGACTAAGAGTTCTGAGTTTTGTCTCTTTACATTGTTTGTAGGCAAGTGAACACTTGCGGGGGGAGAGGAGGAATGTTTTGAAAGTTTCATTTTGATTCTCATTTTCTTCTTTTAGTGTGTGTTAATAAGCCTATCTTTATACCCTTTAAGTTTGAGTCTGCTTTGCTTTTCTCCTAATCCTATCTCACAGCAGAAAAGACACTTAAATCACTACAAAATGATACATTGGCTGGGAAATCAAAATCAGCGAACATGAAACCCCTACACGATTGGTGTTTCTGCCCGGTTACAAACTTAAACCAGCACAGTAACAGAAAAGCAATTAATGAAATTCTGTTTCAAAATTTTCAAACCTCTGTCTCATTATCCTAAAATACAAATCTTACTCTGGACTGCAAAACCTTTTGATTTATTTTAGACACAGAAGAGAGAGTTTTGTTTGGCTTGGACTAGTCATGCTAGCCTTTAGCCACTGGCCTGAGACTTTGCCTTTACAGCCAACTTCAATCTACAAAACCTTACTGCCACGAATCATCAGGTGAGGTTGATTGAAATTCCATACAGACACCACTGGTGAGAAACAGCAAGTGGAGGAAAAAAGCTGATCAGTAAGAAATATTGAAACGTTTCAAGAAGAATTGTTTTTCCAGAAATGACACCACAGATGTGAGCACACTAAAAAAACCCCAAGGCTATTAATTGATAAAGATGGTTTTGCCTTTTGGAGAGATGCTGTTTTGTTTACTATATAATTTCATGCTCTAGGAAAAATCAGAGTGAAAGAAATTGCCAAAGATACTAATTAAATATTGTCAAGCCTAAGACAGAAATTTTTAAAGCTATCTCAGGACACAGCTAGCAAAATGCAGACAAAATTCACGGGATCAGAATTTGCTAAGCTGAAGACTGTCAAAGACAAAAAAATAATACAATAAAAATCAACAAAAAACCCCAATAAAACCAGCCAGATGTAGAACTTAAGACAACAGATGTTGGATATTTACATTTATCTTATATCGCACATTAAATATTCCACATTTTATAGTATATTTATAGTAGCAAAAAGCCATTTATATGTGCTAATTATGGAACTTAAGAAATTCTTTGGATTGTTGAAACTATTTAGTCCTCAATTGTAGCATTTATAAGTAACCAGTGTATGCTTACAGTTTATAAAGTATGTTCAGTGTGCTTTTTTCCTAAAGTAACGCATAATTGAGCAGGAAGGAAATAAGCATTATGTAAACCAGTTAATATAACAGCTAAAGATTATAACTTATGGACAAGAAAAGGTTTGTTTTGATAAATTTTTGAAAGAGAGTAGAAGCAGCAGGAATATATGAGCCTTCAAATTCCAGTTGCTATAGCAACTGGTGGTATTTTTAGCCATCATAAGAACTTTAACAATTGTAGAGAATATCAGTGCTTCTCTCCCCAAATATCAGTGCTGATCTTTCCCTGTTATTCCAAATAGAAGCCCATAAGCTTCTGAAGCACAGGAAATTCTAATTAATGTTTTGCACATACAAAATAACTTGCATGACATCTTGCCAGCTTTGCCTCCCCTTGCAGGGAAAAAATGAAAAAAAGGCAAGAATCATGTGGCCTTTTAATATGATTATAGAAAAATTAGGGTTAAGTCTTAAAACTTTATGGAATTCCCTCCTTTTTGAACCAGTTAGGCATTTAATTTTTTTTTCTCCTTCTGTAGGCATTGGTGGTCACAATTTTTCAAATTCTATGTCCTTTTAGGACACATATGCCTCATTCCTCCATATTATACAGCTCACAAAAATTTTCTAAGTCCAGATTTCTTTTACACAAAGAAGACACTTAGAAGGAGGCAATTCAAACCATAAACAAAAATTCTCAAATTATTTTCTTGCTGTAGGTCACACAGGGGACACTCTTCATTCTTAATGGAAAACCTTATGAAAGATAAGATGGTTTTTAGATTTGTTTCAACTTCCTTCCTATTTCTAGTCCTTCCAATGGACCTGATTATGGGTGAAATCCTGATCCAAACACCTGCAGAGCAGAGCAAAACAGTTGCTCATAGTAGTCTGTTGCTTCCATATATATAAAATGCATGTTAAGTTATGGCTTTCAATTAAGGGTACAATTTATTTGTCCTTAACCAGATGCACACAGCCCAGGAGTCACAGCCGTGATAGCATAACAGTAGAATTCAACCACTCTTCATGCCAGCAATAAAAAGCCCAGAAATGCACCATAATAATGTAGAAGGTACAATTTCTTTCTTCCATAAATCCAAAATTACACCCAAGGCAATCATCATGGGCAGAGTGTGATTACGCACCACCTAAGCCTTAACCACAGCCTAAAACAAAAGCTTGGGTGCTGCTTTACCTGATGCTTTTTCCTTTAAACATAAACACACACTTAACGAAAATAACATCCTCCAAAACACAGCTAGACTGCCCCAGCTAAATTCCAAGAACACAAAGGACAGAGCTGAAGGGCACCCAGGACATGCAGGGGCTTGCTGTAAGAACACTTGTTGTAGTGGAAATAACAAGAATAAATAGGTGTGTCTTGCCCAACTTTATGTTGGCCTGTAATGCTTCTACAGATGATGCCACAGAAAGCAAAGTGCATTATAAGACTTGCACATATTTACTATGACCACAGAAAATTACAAGGTGAAACTGTGTACAAAATAAGATTTCTTTGCGGTACGTGGTTTAAGATCTAAAATGGTATTGACCTAAAAACCAATATATAATTTACATTCAATTTTAAAAACAGTCATAGATATTTGTCTTCTCCAATAATCTGAATAAATCATAGAGGCTTTTGTCCTCAATTAAAATGAACAATTAAACACTCTCAGGATGTCTTTTAAAATTCCACGACAAACCCAAGGCAACAAAGGGTGACTATACTTTGCATGCCATCCATGTGCCCCCACAGTTCTCAAATTTTTTTTAAGCCTTCTCGGTAAGCAAAGCCCAGCCCAATTATGCAGATAATGCATAACCCAGACTGAGATTATGCTTTAACCTGCTGTTGCATGTGGTCATATTACCCTAAGAGACACTGTGAATAGGGATTTAGAGTCTTTTGTATCTAGCAGTTTATTTTTATATGGGTGCGTGGACTGCAACCCAGCCTGCAGCCAGCAACTTCCTGTGATATCTGGTCAGCAGACAAAGTGAATTCTCATCACCCACAACCAATAACCCATTATGCCTAAACTGCTTTGATGTCATGGTGCTGCCAAGCATAGCAATCTGCTTCGTTGCAGAAACCCACGACTAAAATTCCAACAAAGACAGTCAGATCATCCACATGTGCAAGATCCATTCCTTGTCTGGGACTCCAGTCCCTTGCCTGGTCAAGCCCTTGGCTGCAGGAGGTCACCAGGCTCAACATCTTTCAGCTTTAAGCAAAAGCTGCACTTTGCCTTTCAAATGTATGGTAAATGTAGTCCGCTCTTACCTTTTGCTAACACAAAACTGTTTCCTGACTTTTCACATAGATTAGACTGAACTATTTTAAAAAGCTATTTTTGACACAAGAAAATACAACAAAAAGAGGCTATTGAGAAATGTATTCAAAGACCCAGTCAGCCAAACTAATCTCTGAAACTCAGTGAACAACATCATACAATAATTATTTACTGAATTTAAAATGAATTCACTTTGTCCCTGGATGAATCTCCTCTGTTTAATATTTTAAACAAAATGCTCATCAAGTTTTACCTTTAGGAAACAATAACTAAAGTTTGAAAAACAGTTTAGGGTTTTTTATGTTTTGCCTCCTGCACTGAGCACACTCCATCTCCTTCACTGCCTCTTGGATGAATTCTCACATTTGGAAGCAAACTCTAACCCAGATGGATCTATCTACATGAATAAGGCAGGTTTGGCAGGAAGATGCTTGTACATAGTGGTAAATTAGTGAGGAGAGACACCACATCATCAAATATGGTTCCATCAGCCAAAAAAAAATCTGACCTCAGATTTTATACTAAGACAGCCATAAAGGCAAATATACATATTTTCAGCAAAATTATTTGAAAATGTATCTGTTCACAAATTAAATCATAAACCAGTCTAATTTTAACAGTTTTTTTAACAGTTTTTTGCCAAAAAACAAGGAACGATACAAAACAGTATGAAATTCTATAATTCTTTGTTCCTGAGTTATGGGGAGGTTGGTGACTTTTTTTTTTTTTTGTTAATATCTAAAGTCCTTTTTGAAGTCATCAGGTATCCAGAGAGCAGGAGTATCATACGATTTAGGCAAGAAGTCAGAACTACCAAGCATAATAAGGATGGCAAGCAGTCAATATTTAATTTGCACAGCAAGCTGTTAGCAGTCACATTTATGTGAAGAAAGAAAATTCTTCGCCAAAAATATATACTCAGTAGATTTTAACTATAAGCACATCTGAGAAAGTAATAATAAACATTTTTAAAGAAAAAATATTTCTCAACCCCAAATACGTCGAATTTTGTATTTGTCAAAAGATCTACCCAAATTACTTGATTTTGTTTGTGGCTTTCCCTTTTTTAAGTAGGACAACTGCTTTTGCAGACCAGAAACCCTAATTTCCAGGACTGGTTTGTGTCCAAATCACATAACTTCAAAATTTAACTCAAAGGCCACTATCAATGGTTTTGTGACAGAGGACAAGTAACAGTTCATGTCAATACTAGCTTTAAACATAGGTGTTTTTTAAAACCCTAAAGTCAGGACCTGGGTTCTAGCTTCACTTACTACTTCTATTTTTGGGGTTTCTTCTTTTCCATGTGTTTTGAAACTGTATTTATGCAAGATGTTTATAGCTTTAAGCTTGCGAAATAGATGCCAATCACAAAGAATCAAAGATGAAACACCACAATGATTCGTATGTGCTGTTAGCTTGTAGGAGGACACAATAAAATTGTCCCTAGGTAAGTCTGCCAATGACTTGTGAGATCTGATGCTCCCAGACAGAAGTATCGCCATTTTTTTCCAGAGGGTGTTGATCTACCTGTTTAGGGGAAATATAAGCAATCCCAGGCAAACATAAAATGCATCTCTTCAAGGAAACATAACATCACAGCACAAAACATTTTACTTTTATGTCTTATCTTTTTAGCTCAGTCATATTTAAAGATCTCTTCCAGACAGATTAGAAAAACAGATATGGCAGAAAGGATTTTAAACCCAAGACAACAAGCATTAGCATTAAAAAGAAAGGAAATCTATAAATGTAAATGTTTCAAAACACAACATTATGAAGAAACAAAACTCCTAATTTCCATAAATGCCCCACTTTTGTTTTTTAAGAGAATAAATAAAAGTTGTCTGTTACAGAAAAAAAATATTCACAGCTGATTGCCAAACTGACATTTATCAGAGCACCATGAATCAAGGCAGCTTGTTTTGTCTTGCTTTCACTGAATTTTGGTGAAGAGTTTATTATTCCCTTAGTTGTCATGGAAACATATACAGACCAAATTAAAGCAGATAAAGCACTGCTGACAAAAAAATTAAGTTGTTCCTACTCAGGCTGTGCTGACTAATGCTTTCTGAGATACTTAGAAAATGGTGGTATTCACATATCATTTGATACTAATTGAAAGTACATTTTATGACACTAAAGCTTTATACAGTCAACTGTCCAGCTACTATGGAAATGCTTATTAGTTTTCCCAGAATTCAAAAAGGCATTTTACATTTTAGCATTTTTAAACATTTGCAATGACAGTAAAAGAGAAAAAAGAGAGAAAGAGGGGCAAAAAAACCAGAGAAAAACTAGGAGAAAGAAAGAAGCACAAGCTCACTGTTTCTATTTATAGATTTTAGCATATTTGTATTTTCATAATATTCCTTTCTCTGCTGCACTGATCCCTACAGAAGAATGACAGCAAAAGCTTGAAGTCATCCCTGGAATTAAGAGCCTGAAGTGGCCATTCAGCTGGGACAGTTCATATCTGGAAGCAACTGAATCCCTTGAATCCCCAGGTAGCCCATGTCATGACATCCTTGTGCCACCTTTACTTTTTGTCAGGCTGCAGCTTCTCCAAGTTGTGACATTTTCCAGAATATTCCCTTAATTACCAACATCCAGTTTATCATACCACATGAAAGGTTTTGGGTAATCCCAACACTGAAATACACCACTGAAATACACCTAGAACTGCCAAAGATGGGGTGAGTTCAAGCTTTTACCGTCATTCTTCTGTAGAGATCAGTGTAGCAGAGATAGGAATAATATTAAAATACAAAGATGCTAAAATCTATAAATAAAATATCTTATATCACATGTGACACTCGTGTGGTGGATATTGTAATGGGAGATACGTCCTGAAGGGCACTGCCCAAGGACCTGCATAAGCAGATAGAAACATGGCAACCCTTCCTTGAGTCCCTTAAGATCAGTGCAGACAGGTCTCTTATTCAAATTCAGCACACAGGAGCTTGAAGCTGGAATTGATGGTTGGTATTTTGAATGGCTCGTTAGGCAGATGAACTGTATAACTTTCTACACTGCTAATGTGGCATTTCCCTGGTCAGCAGACCCTGATTAGTAAGCAGCACCCTGACAAGTTCCACTCCACCAGAGCACCTGAACACTTGAAATCGGACAGGAAAGCAACTTCAGCTGAAAATGTCAGATTCCAGGATTAAAGCAAACACAATAATAACCAAACCAAATATCAACATGCTAACTAAAGGTGATAGGAATAACCACGTTCTTTTCAGGTTATTCAAAACATTTGTACCAATTGCACAATATTTTTTATATGCATAAAAGTACATCCAATGTACTTAATTTTAAGCCACCCATTATATCAGTAAAAAACAACCTATTCTCAGTATAAAAATCCACTCTTATTACTGAATATGCACACATGAAAATGGATAGGAATTTGTTTAAATAAAAATAATCTATTAAATCATATATGACTTTATTTAAAACTCACTAAATCAGCTTTGGATCAAATAAAAGTTTTCTTATTGTTTTAGAGTGAACAGTTTCTGGAATTGAAACTTGCAAGCCATGTCTGAGGGATTAATATTAACTTTCTATTCTTTTATCAAATAAAGAAAAAACTCAACACCCTGCTGGTTACTGAAGACCATAGATACAAGGTTCTCTCCAGGTGGGTATTATCATGTAGGGAAATGAGTAGATAATGATGGAATTGGTAAGAGTCATAATTACAGGATGCTAATAGTTGGCATTTTAATTATTTGTACTTAATTGAGAAGACAGTTGGAATTCGGGGTTACATAAGTACATCAGTGGCATAGATATTTTTAATTATACACTCATCATGCATCTTTCCATCACAGATTGTGCTCAGAGATACCATCCAAACCATTTCAGAGTGCAAGAAGGATACAGCTGGAGACACTTGCAACTTACCACTAACAAGATGTTGTCATCACTGATCCAAAGTTTGGTTTATGCTCTTAACACTGGTTTTAAGATTCACAGCATCACAGAATCAATTTGCTTGGAAAAGACCTCCAAGATCATTGAGTCCAACCTGTGACCAAACACCACCATTGGCATGGTGACCATGGCACTGAGTGCCACATCCAGTGTTTTGTTAAATACCTCAAGGAATCGTGACTCACCAGCTCCCTGGGCAGCCCATATCTAATCACTCATTTTCTGAAGAAATTCTTCCTGATGTCCAATCTAAACCCCCCTTGGTGCAGTTTTAGATTATAGCCTCTTCTCCCGTTGTTGATGCCTGGAAGAGGCTGACCCACACTTGGCTACACCCTCCTCTCAGACAGTCGTAGAGAGTGATATGGCCACCCCTGAGCCTCCTTTCCTCCAGGCTAAGCAACCCCAGCTCCCTCAGCTGCTCCTCAGAGGACTTGTGCTCCAGACCCTTCACCAGCTCCATTGCCCTTCTCTGGGGCAGCACCCAAAGAAGCTTCTCACTCCAGCACCTTCTTGGAATGAAGGGCCCAGAACTGGACATGGGATTTGAGGTGTGACCTCAGCAGTGCCGAGTACAGGGGGACAATCACTGTGGCTCCTGCTGGCCACACTATTGCTGATCCAGGCCAGGATGCCATTGGCCTTCTTGGCCACCTGGGCACACGCTGGCTCATGTTCAGCTGGCTCCCAGGTCCAGCACACCCAGATCCTTTTCCACAGGGCAGCTTTCCAGGCACCCTTCCTCCTACCTTCACTCCAACTGTAGTGCTGCATTTCATATTTGTGAAGAACATAAAAATTAAATATAAAATGCATGTACCTGCTAAAAAATTTTGATCCATTTGAACTGACCATAAGAAAGGATTTTTGGAACTCCAACAATGAAAAAGATCTAAGTTTGTGCTATAGTACATCTACATTAAAATGCAAACCTGTACATAGATTAGTCAATTTTAGTTTCAATTTAATTGGCAAAGGGAAAAAGTGTGACCATTTGTAATTTTACGTCCTGATATTCGTCTCCAAAGAAAAAACTTTCTCTTAAATATTTAAAGCTCAATATCAAATATTATTTTTGTATACTAACTAAAAAAAAGACAAGGCTGCTCTGCCCTGAGAAATGACCAAAGATTCTTTCAAGTTACTCTTATTTGCTTTTCAAACAGTGATTCAAAGAATATAGCTAATTAATCACTTCAACTTCTTTTTAAGTTTGTTTAATGACAATTTTTAAAGTTGTGCAATCTGTTTAATTTAAAATACTGTGTTGAATTTTGAAAAAGGCTATTTTTTCCCCTGTAGGCTACACAAGGCAGAGTACAAATTTGCACTTGGCTCTTAAGATCCTTCAATCACTTTTGAACACATTCTGACAGATTTCTGTGCCAGATGGATGTGGATCAAGAATGTATAAACATACGGCGGGAATGGTAACCAATATGCTCCTAGAAGTGTATAATGATTCATTTCAAAATATATATCCCAGGGTTATTAATTGTCTCACTTTTTCATATTTTTGAAAGGTTGAGATTTAGAATAGCACAGTTTATTTAAGTTTTCTTCAGTGAAGTACCAGCCCAGCAAGCCTAACTGATAAGTGCCCAGAATGATTGCAATGCTTAGTTACAGGCTTTTAGGCAGGAAAAGGCAATGAAATCATCCTTCATCAGCACATGTTCTGTCATCCTCAAGCAACTGACATGCTTTATTTCATCCACTCTGTTTCACTGTCAACCAGTGACGTCAATAAACAACTAAGAAATAAAGGGCTTTGGTTTGCTTTAATTTACATGTGTGCAAATAATGACGTATTTAATGTGAGCCAATAAATACACTGGCGAGACCAACAATAAATGGAACCAGGAGACCGTGCCCTCATACTGCTGTTGGAATCCCTCAATACAATATTAGACAGTGAGATAAAGATCTTTTATCAGGTCTTTCTCTCAGCACTCATGAGACCCTTTTTAGTGATTTACCTTCTGCAGTTAGTACACATATTGGTTCTACAACCCCTTACTTCTGGAAAAAAAGAACAACAAGCCAAAAAAACAAAAACAAAAACAAAAAACAACAACAACAGAAAAAAAACTCCACACAAAAAACCCAAGAAAACAACACACACAAGGAAAACAATAAAAAAGGAACAAACAGGATAAGTGGGAAATTGGTGTCAGTATGTTTTGGAAGCCAGTTTTATACCCTCCATCTCCCTGACTTCTTTGTGATGACTCATCAAGCAGCAAGTGCCAGATTTTTAAAATGCATTTAGTATCTATGGATAATAATGTCATTAAGGACAAGGCATCACAAAAACATGCTGCCCAAGTGCACTAGTACATGATAGACTTGGCTTCTCAAACCTTATGCTACTTAAAGCCAGATTGTCTAAATTAGCTCTTTGAGATGAAGCCATGCACTACACCTAATATTTCTATTTCAACATCCTCTGACATTGTAATGACTTATAACATTGTTTTGAAGTAAATTACTAAAATTTTTTCTCAGAAATTCGGATTTAAAAGCAAAAAATCAATATGACAACACATCTTGATGTTTCCTTTTGTCACTTCACTCCCTATTCAGGAAATTTACCAACAAACAAACTCAACTGGTCGCTATCGAATTTACCTTCGTCAGAGAATGGGAAAAGTCCATTCATCTTCCTTGTATAAGTTTTTTCTCCTAAGTCCTCCTCTACTTGTCCATCCAAACATTGGAAATGCCTGTCTTTATTTTACTTTACTAACAGCCAGTCCTAGGAAAATAAATCATTTTAATTTGAGAGAATGCTCAAAATAAAAGCTATTTTCATTTTGCCATTTTATTTCTTCATGGTTTGTCCCTTATTTGGCTCCTACTAGCGAATGTTTAACTGCCACTTTATATATACTGTTTCATATATCCTTCAGATAAAACTGAGGATATATGAAAAAAAATCCAAAACAGCAGGTGAAAAGGTGAAGAGGTGAAAATTCATGCTGCTGTAGTTTCACTAAATTTCAACAAAGCAATCAACACCTTCTAGATATGGCACTGATTAACTCAGTACATCAATCCAGTATTGCAACTGGAACTAGAAGGTTCCTAATGATCCTGGTGAAAAACCAAGAGAGATTAAAAATAAAATCTGATATACTTTTATTTATTCCATTTTCCATCCTCAAAAAAAAAAATCACTTCTCTCTGAAGTGCTAATGTGGTAAATCAGCATTTACCTGCATTTCACCACTTGCATGCAAAATAGTGTAATTAGTCTGTTGAACTGCTCTGTCACAGTCCTGTCTCAGAAGTAAAATGAGCTGTGAAGAGCTGGAGAGCTAAATCTTTACTCTGCTGAACCACAGTACCCCAGAGATAGGTTTCCTCACAGCACTGTACATTTGTAAACAGCAAATTTACATACTATGTTTTTTCTACAGTTTTGCTGTAATTGCAGACTTGATCCTTCGATGTTTCTTGGCTCCTACTACTTTTTTTTTTTTTTCCTTTTTTTTTTAAGAAAAGGACATTTCAAGCAGTGATTTTGCAAGCTTTTTTGACACAAATTCCTACTTTGAAAAAGCAATTCGCTCAGGGATAGCATTTAGAGGAACGGAACATAACTAAGCCAAATGTGGTTCTGGTGCATCACATTAAATGGTACCCTCCTGTCTCTGGGTATTAGTAATGTTTATAGGGAAACCATCTTCAGCTGTTGTAACCATATAGCTACAAAAATGATGTAGAAATGAGTGTATTTTGGTTTGTTCCTTATTTCCTTGACTATGGATGTGATTAACTTTAAAAAGTTTTTATTTCAAACTACAGACTACGTAAGTAAGAGTAAATATCTGAAGTTTCTTTTCATTATTATGACAGAAACAGCAAGTTTCTGAGTGTATTATGTTTCACCCAAAGTTAATTATATGTTACTCAGAATTTTTCTAATTTGACAAGTCTACAATATCCTGTATGTGCTACAAATGTTCCTTTTGAATTAGTAAGTTAAATCCTTAGAGTTTAGATAGTCATACTAATAGCTCACATGACTTGAGAAATCAGGATAATTTATTCATGTAATTACTACTACATTTAGCAGGATTTGCATGCACAGGGAAGTGTTACTTAGTCGTTGTTGAAAACTCTGTGTAAAGAAATGTAAATATTTTCAAATAGAATTTGCCAAAAGATGACCATTACATGATAATTCAACCTGTGGAAAATGATACTTGAGGTCATGTAGATTTTCCATGTCAGGAAATTTACCACTACTTATCAAGATTTGGTTTGACAACGTGTAATGTTGTAGGTGCTCTAGGCCGAAAAGGTATTCCACAACTTAATGCTACCAGTCTTCACTTTTTTACAACCATGACAGAAATTAATGAAAAGTATTAAAACAACAAATCTCGCTAGTAGTATAGGATAGAATGGCTTAAAGATCATCTTGTACCTCTTTTCCTGAGATGCCCATGTTAGTGTTGATTCTAACTCATGCTGGGAGATAGAAAACTGAGCCAGTAAGAAGGATTGTAGACATCAATGTAACTCAGTTTTTAGAGAAATGATTTTTTTTACTTATTGACCATATGCTCAGGGTGGTCTTAAAACTGGAGAAGTTTCTCAGGGAAAATATTAGCCTGTAATCCTTATCAATCCTTCATTTGTGTAACCAGTCCTTCAAAGTCAGAAGCCTAGACCTTAAGCTCCATATAACTATCTCTGCAACACAGAAAAAAATGTTATGGAAAAATCTTTTTCAACTTCTGTAAAAGGAGACACTGAATTTCAATGTAAATGTACAATTTTCTGTATATATTTAAAATCTAGAACCATATAATCTAGACATTGTGTCTAATTGTGTTAGTGCCATATAAAGCCAAAGCATATTATTTTCTGAAGCTATATTAAAACAATGTTGAACTAAATTTAATATTTACAAACCATGAATGACTAAACTGAAATACATTCAAAAACTCTCTCAATTAGCATAGGGAAAATAGGCCTTCTCATGACTCAGGCCATAAAATCAACTTTGCTGACTTGACCCATCTACAGGCATAACACTGCTAGTACAGCACACAGGATTAAAACCATAAATACATTTTCTTTACATCAGCCTGCCAACTCATGTGACAGCAATGTAGACAGACCCCCATAATCTACCAGAATTTGAAACACTTCTGTCCATGTTGGAGCCTCAAAACCAAGGGATGAAGCAGAACTCTATTTTTCGGCAGGCCTAAAAACAGCTCTGATTTATACTGAGGGAGCATCTGGTAATAGCCATCTTTTCATTACATAAAAATTGTGGGGTTTTTCTCTATTTGCTTAATTATCTTCCTACAGAAGCAAAATGCAAATACCAAAGTATTAGTTCCAAATAAATAACAGAGAAAACATTATTATATTTTCTGCTTAGTTTTCAGGGCACTTAAATTTCCAACAGCTTCCACATCATAGAGATCATTTGCCTAACTATAATTTCATAACTACTCTACTATTATCAAAAAAATCAAAATTACATATATTATTGAATGGAGAACCTCCATGTAACCTATATGAGTTTTTTGCTCATTTGGTTGTGCCAGCAGTATTACCAGTGGTCTTCAGCATGCAGCCCATATGTTCCTCCTCTATTGTACATGGTTATTTTTCAAGGAGGTTCTCAAAGCAGATGTCCAAATATTCTGTAACGCTCCCACAGAGACTTCAGGTTGAATTGCTGCCCTCCATTTGATCCCGCTAAGGGAAAACCCTGCTTCACAGATAACAGCTGACAGATAAAGACATTTGGATGACCTCCTCTTCCCTCAATCAATACTTAATTTAAAAAAAAAAATGTTTCACTCCCTTTGACACTGGAGAAAACAACAACAAATGAAAAGTTAGATTGGCTGTTGTCAGAGAAAGTTGCTGGAAATGTAATAAATCTGTACTGTGGGGAAGAATTGAACATTACTTCTATAATGAAATGGCTTGGGGTGGGAAAACGGCAATTTGTCATGATCAGCAGTGGACTAGTGCTAGGCAGTAAGCAGAAAAGCAACATAAATTCTAGGAATTACAATGAAAGAAAAAATGGAAAAAACTCTCCATTACACCACAGTAAAAAACATCCTTCTTATACCTCTTGAATATCCTTCTCTGCTCTTCCCAAAAAGGACACAAAAGAACTGGAAAAAGCCTAGCAAAGATAAGTAACACTTTCCATATGAACAACTAAGTAGCCCAGGATTGTTCAATTTGAGTAGGGAAGAGTTCAAAGCCTACAAAAACATAAATTGCATAGACATGGTGGAGAGCTGACCAGATTATTCACTGCCTCTGTCTACATGAGCGCTGGGCATGATCAAGTGAAACTAAGAGATACAGGCTTGGAACAAACAAAAGGCTGTGATTCATTGCACACTGCTACACTGAATTATGTAACCCCTAGCCAGAAGACATCGAGGATGCAGAGAGTTTTGTGGATTCAGAGGAAGAGTGTGCAAAGTGAACTATTGAATGTTTCTAAATAGGAACCATATCAACACTAAATACCTAAATATCTAAATGATACAAACCTCAGGGAATCCTGTTAGCCAAAAGACAGTCAGAGAACAAGAGAATATCTTGAGGAAGTTTCATATCCTTTTACACTGTTTTTTATCCTTCTTCAGGCATCAGTATATGCACACCTTAGAGTCAGGATGTCATGCTACGTAGAGTCATAGTCTGAACCACTGAGCTATTTTCATGTTCTGAAATTTTCCAAAAGAAAAGGCTGAGGTTTGACAAAATTTATATTGGAAAAAATTCTCCCTTCAGGGTGGAATTAAAATCTTAACTGGATAGATAGGGAGAAAAACATCAAACAAAGTAGAAAAGCACACATTCTAGGGTCTAGGGCAGTCAGGCTTAATCTCTGCTAGTCTGTCATTTGTAGGGTGAGCAGCAACTTGAAAAACAGCTGTTCTCTAAATTTAAACACTGATTTTGCCACAGAGAGCGTCTCTAGAGCTCAGAAGATTCCTGCGACAGCTTTAACTAGCTAGACATTCAAGTCTGTGTTTTGTTGACCAGAATAGAGAAAACTGAACAATTAGAGGCAGAGATAAAGCAAGGCTGCTGCCAGTAGTGTGATGGTGAGATCATTCACAGAGCAATGATCTGAGAGGAGAACACCCAGACACTTAGACACTGACTTCACCTGCACTTTGGTGGGGTGTGAATAATGCAACAGCCAGTCAGACTAGCTTGTGTGATGCTGCATGTGAACTCTGATGCTGCACTAAGACAGCAACATTAGCAGAAGGTCAGCATTGCCCCACTGCTGGATTTGAGCTGGTTTGTTTTAGAGAAGTCAGGAGGAAGTGGAAAACCTGTAAGGAGCTACTCTCTGTTTTTCACATTCTGGATGTATTTCCAGACAAGAGGATGTTTACAGACCTACTTATCTCCTACTGTGAAAATTTTTGATAGATCCTGGGTAATTTCAGTACAGATCTGGGCTCTCTTTTGAAATCTTGGGGGCTGGTTCCTTTTTAAAAGCTTTGCCATATTGATAGGTGTTAGTGTGCTACACCTTAATCCATTTTTATAGACTGTAATAATGACAAAAATGATCTGTTTCTGATATATCAAAATGTACAAAATTCAACAGCAGAGAAAAGGAAAAAATCCACAAAAAACTATACACATGGCTATTCTCTATGTAGCATTTTGCCTTTCTTGACTACACACATACGATGCTCATTGAATACATGCAAACAGATTTGCTACCACTGGCAGCTCTGAAAGGCATTCTTTTAAAAAGACAAATTGATGTACTAACAGTTTGGGTTTCTTGAGGTTTTTTTGGTTTTTTAAATACATGTAAACAAATTACATAGTTGTCATGAAATATTTGGTTATAGAATTGTAACAGATACCTGTATCTGCTAACTTAAAAAATAGGTTCACACATTTGCTAGCACTAAGGGATTGTGTTATATATTAGAGCTTATTTTGGAAGATCTTTGTTCTAAGTTCTTTTGAGGTCTGTGTTACTGTCAAGAGCCAAGAGCTTTGACAGCTGTTGCCAGCTCTATGTGGTTTGTTTAGAACAATAACAGAGTTGCCTAGCAACATCACATCACACATTTGGTACCCTACAGTATCTCACATTCCTAACTACTCTGCACATCCTCACAACTTAAAGGGACACTGTCAAGTTAATAACCTTACATGAAAAGTAGACTTCTCTTTCACCCATAATTAGATACATGAGGTGAGAGAAAGAAAATTGACATTAATAAAATATTATTTGCACTTTCTTTGCAGCAACATTTGACATTTTATCTCAAATCAGCAATATCTGTTATCACTTATGGCCACACTGTTTGGCTTAAAAATAGTTTAGTAAAAAGCCAAGTTTTCATAAAGAATTTTACCTTACTAACATAATCTTACAAAATTAATGTTTTTTTTCTGTATACATGCAATTCCTATCACACACATTATAAGCATCACCAAACTTTTTATAAAATATGGATTTACTGTCAAAAAATTAATTGGCTATTTTTTTCTTTTAGGTAGCATTTACAGTAAAGGTTTGTTAGAAAGACCTGTGGAGCCTTCAGACCTCATGCATAGTCACAGAGAGTTTAGGGTCCTTTGCTTATATCAATTGCAGCCCTAGTTTGAGAGAAGTCATAGAGTCATAGAGAAAGGAAAAGAAAAAATGAAAACCCAAGGAGTAAGAAAGCGATTAGGAGAGGTGAGGAAGAAAAACTGCTCAATAGAGAGGTGAAATGAGATACTGTAGGTGAAAGAAAAAAATTAACAATAAAAAAATGGAAGATAAATCTTTACAATACCATCTATAGCTTTTTTTTTTTTTTTTTTTTTTTTTTTTTTTTTTGGGAATACTTTTTTTTNTGTGATGCATTACCTTGTTGTAGGTATGAGATTTTTTTTTTTTTGTTTTTTTTTTTTTTTTTTTTTTTTTTTTTAACTGCTACAAAAGGACCAGAGAGACAAAAAATACACAGCATAGCTTTCAAAACAGTAAGCATACTGTCAGGTATTTTCTTCTCTTTTTTCCATCCACAACTACATACTGAAAGGTCTTAATGCACCAATGGTAAGGTTTCATTTTTATCTAATAGAGAATTCAAATAGATGTATTAGAAATGTAAAATCATTCAAAGGAATATGGGAATTTTTGCTACCCTAGGGCATCTGGAGAGTTGCCAGCACAATATTCTGTGCTACTGTTCAAAACTTACAGATTCCCTAAAATTGAACAGAACAATTGTAAAGTATAGACAAAAGCACACATCCTGAGTTATACATTTGAGAAGTTGGGAGTCATTAACCTTGTATTGCAACATGTAATGACATTTTAGGATATATTTGGTTTCAGTGGTTTAAAGCCTTTTCAGGTATTTTTAAGACATTACGAGCTTCTGCAAAGAGTATCAAGCTCCTTAAATGTAACCATGGCACCATTGGATTGCTGCTCTGAAAACTTCTGCCACGTCTCCCTTTCTTGTACTCCCATTGTCAGATGCTGATTCTCTGGTTGGGAACTAGCTGTGATTCATAAACCACTGCTACTGCAACACCAGATTCTCCATTTAAAGCACAAAGGTCTTACCTGAATTAATTAGCACAAGCATGTTTCTGGTGTGTCATTTGAACTACTTGGTTAAATAACAATGCCAATAGCTGGGGGGTTTTTGTTCATGTTTATATGATGAGGTACACTTGGGACTGAAGGATTATATCACACTGTATCCAATCAGGTCAGTAAAATGAAGCCAGGTGGCAGAAGATGAGGCCATGAAGCTTTTGAAGTATTATATCATATTAAAGTGTCATGGATGCTCAGCAAGTGCATAAATATCACTGAGGATGGCAACATTTGCTACTTCAGAGGACATAGAAAAAAATAATATGAGCATATTTAGCTATGTATCAAAGCTAATTGCCCACCATCTGAGGAATAGAATGATTTAAGAAAAGAAAAAAGGAAAGGGTTAAAACCAATGCAAAGTTCAAGACTTTCTGAAAGAAGGTAAACAAATGACAACAAAATGAAATAGCAATGACAAGTGGGTTGATGTCACATACAGGAAAATTCAAACATAAATCATAAGATTAGACAGCTGCAGAGCAAGAAAAAAATAGCAGTTCTTTCTAGTCAATGCATTTTGTAGACCATAACTGTACCCCTATTACTGATGCTTTATTCAACCTCCTCAAACTTCAGCAATTATAAAATCCATCACCTCTTGTGACTTTTGGTGTTCCACCTCTCCACTTGCCAATTTCTCTTATTTTTTTTTTCTTTAACTGAAAAAATTATGTGAGCATCTGAATAAATGATGGCAGGTAAATAAGTTTAGAAAGGCACATACTTACTTTGACCTTGGGCAGCCAAAAAAAACTCTTCCCAGAAAAGCTCCCTGTGATTTTGTAAACTGCCCACCAGTGGCTGCTTAACCACAGAAGTGTCTGAACTTTTTAAATCATCTTGTTTTTCACTTCAAAGCTTCCTAGAGCCTATTATTATACTTCTAAGAGCATCCCAACATTGGTTGGGATGTACAGCTCCAAGACTACCTTCTATACAAATCCAATCAATTTCTATTTATTTTAATCAAAACACTATTGCTCACTTATCCAGCTGAATCTGTCAAGAAAGATTCTCTCTCAAAAGAGATTCTGCATCCTGGTAGGCATATTTCTATGCAGTACTTCACTCCAAAGGTTCACTTACCCATTCAATTTGGGGATTGGTTCATTTTGATAAAGTATGTAAGACAGAAAATGGCAGTTTAGATTTATTTTTTTTTCAATCAGAACATCTGCAGAATTAGCACATTTCTTTTTTTTTTCCAAAATAAGTAAAAAATCATGTTCAATTTTCTGAAAAATAGTTTGTGATAGCTACCTTAACTACAGGGAGAAGTTTTTCTCCACCTCTGAATAAGGATTTAACATGGAATTTTTTTTGTGTGTGTGTGTGTTTTCTTTTGGTTAGTTCTAAATGTGTGAGAAAGAAAACTTAAAATTGCTTGGTGCTTTGGTTGCTTTCAAAACCACAAGATTTCACTTAGTCTTTCATAGCCCACGCAGGAACCTTTGTTCTACACAGTATTCCTAATACCCATACAAGGTACCAAGGCTTTAAGTATTGATCTTAACTTGTCAGTATTAGAACAGAGCCTCATCATGTTTACCAAGCTAAATGAGTGTCACTATAGATGCATATACTAACTATGCTACATATAAAAATGTGCTGTTGGTTGGTTGGTTGATTTGGGTGTTTTTAGACAAGAGCTAGGGCACCTATTATTTTTTGTTTGTTCACTTATAAACCAAATTTATGACTGCGAGAAGTAAAATTTAAGTATTGAAAATAGGCTTACACTGGTTCTATAATCACTGAAAAGTTTGGGAAAATGGCATTTACTACAATAACTAATCTTTTCATTTGGAGCAGACTGGTGTGGAGCCATTAAGCAACTGGTAAGAAGTAAACTGTAGAGTTCAATATTCCATGGCCCCAGCGCTGGCACCTAATAAAGCTGTAAGTTTCAATAATTTATGCTTGGCAGAGGAGCATTTATTTCCTTAAACTGCCTTTGAAATATTGGACATTTCAGACAATGGCCAAAATTATTTCTTAGGTTGGAAAGAGTAAAACAATCAAGCAGAAACATAAATGGGGAAGGAAGCAATAAATAAGAAGAAAAGCACATAGACTGATTACTTCTGCAGTGAAATAGCTAGTAGCACTAATGAGTTCCTCAAAACAGACAGGGAAGGTAAAAGGTTTTGGTTTACATATGTACAAGTAAGTTAACATACACTGACAAATTCTCCCATTCTTTTCATATATTTTCACATATTTTGTGAATTAAAAAAAAAATAAAAAACACACCTAGATGGTATATTTCAACAAAACAACGCATTCTAGCAAAGCTGTATTTACTTGAAGACATACATCTGAGGCTCTGATAGATACATCTCAAATATTAAAACCCTAACTTTTTTCTTCTCCATAAAGGCAGCAAATATGCTAATAATATACTTTCTGATAGCCATAATTTCTTTCAGTTAACTTGTCTTTCAGTCAGGACCAGGTTAAGATTATTTTCATTTATTTTTTGTCTGTAGGGCACCTAAGGGTAAAATATCTACAGTAAGCCTGATTTCCTCTCACTGACTGATACTGAATTCATAACAGTCCAACTGCTTTAGTGCATATTTCAATATTATCTGTCAACTACTATCTCACTATAAACACAAAACAGCTAAATGTAAAATAGTCACCCTTTGAGACTGATTTAATATCAAGAAGAAACATTACTTCTCAAAGTCAAATCAATATAAAAAAAGTGCATCTAGATATCTTCAGTGATCCCATTCAACCTCAATGATGGTATGATTGCATAATTTCTGTTCCCCAAAGTATTTTTCTCCAATATACAGCCTCAAAACTGTGCAGATCAGGTATTTAGACACATTTTTCTCCTCTGAAAACGTGCTTAAAGAGTTGAACAGGATGCCAGGGAAGGGGTTGAGCCACTATCCCTGGAGGTATTTAAAAGACGTGTGGATGTGGCACTTTGGGACATGGTTTGGTGATGGAGTTGGCAGTGCTGGGTTAGTGTTTGGAGCCAATGATCTTAGAAGTCTTTTCCAACCCAAATGATTCTATTATTCTTTGATGCAGTGCCTAAGAACAGATGCTAAAACACCATTATTATTATCATTACTGTTATTTACTTGACTGTTGAGGGGCAGAGTTCACTTTTTTAACTGGCATTGGCAGAATATATGGATTTCAAAACAAATGCTTTAAAAATATGCTTATGGTAAATGAATTTTGTATGCTGTAGTGGTTTAATATGTTTCTCTTAGCCAGATTGTACCATCTTGCAATACAGAGCTGAAATGTTTAGCCTTATATACTAAAAATTCCTAACACCCAAACAAAGCTTTTTGAATTTAAGAATGCATTCTGCATATATTATGTTTGAATATATATATTTATATTTACACATACAAATTTATCCTACATGAACAGAAATTGATGAAATATATTGTATTTATCTATTTTAAAAGAGTAAAGGAAAATTAATTTTTTAAAATTCTTGTTTTCTGATTTTTTAATTTTTCTAAAAATAAATAAAATTGAAAGACAGCCACTTTTCTAATTGGCAGTTTTGTGATTTTTGAGCTGTAGTCAATATATGCTACTTTGGCTGTCTTTTTATGATTAAGAAATAGAAATGCTCATTGATTTTCAAAAATGCCAAGAAAGTGTTCAAACTCTGTAAATATAGTTATCTTGGAATCTGTACACCACAAAAGAAAAGGCTAAATTTACATAATTATATATATATAATAATAAAGGTTAAATTTGAGTCCTTTGTACATCCAGGCCAGAAAACAACTGGCTTACAGTACTTTTGGTCAATGGAAGGTAACAGTGTGTGTCTGTACCAATATATGAGGATAGCCCTGAAAATTTTAGGTGTATGGCAATTAAAATAGCCCAAGCACCTGAAGAAATAAGTTTCCTATATTTTGTTTTACTTATTCATGTGAAGCTGATAGAATAAAAATCTCCATACTCCTCTAAAAGATAAAAGCTATGAAATGCCACTCACAATGTCAGCGATATTTAATCATCATAAAAAAATATCTATTGGACAAGAAGCCGGACCATCTGCCACAATAAATGCATTCAAATATTTTATAATGAGAGAGGATAAGTTAGAAAGTCTTTAGTTTATAGGAAATTATAACTATTGTCACTAAGAGTAACAAGCTGAATGAAACAATAAAAACTAGCAGAGAATTAAGACTTAATTCCTAAATCAAGCAACACTCCCTGTTCTTATACTTCTATGTTGCTTTTTGAAGAATAATCACTCCAATGTTTTACCCATGGTTCTACTGCCAAGTTTCAAATTGCTACTGTTCTGAGCAAAGCTGGCAAAAAGAATTCTAGACTTAATCTATCACTTTAAATAAGTGAGTAAATTGAACATATGGGCCAACTCATTACCAAAGCTTCTGCCCCATAACTGTCGTATACTGCATGTGCAATTAAATTTAGTATGAAATAAACAAAGTATCAGGGCATGCCAGATATACACCTTTAAGTTCCCTTCTTTAATATTAGATTTTAACAAAAATGCCAGTAAACATTCAAAACAAAATCAGTTTTAATGAACTACATCAAAACCATTTTTAAAAACGAAAAAGTCAGCTAGCAATTAGTTTTTAATTGCCTGTCTTCATGTCATCTTAATTAGTAGCAGATTATCATTTTTGCTTTGGCCCATTAGTTTCTCAGCATGATTGGTTTTGGTTTATACTATTTTAAGATATATCAGTATTACATTTTTCAGATTGGTTACAATTTAGTTATTTAATTACAGCACATTGCTCCAGCCAGTAGCAATCCCAAGAGAACTAATCATCAAAGTAGAGTTGTGTACACACTGAAGGTATGCTGTGATTTTTTCTGATACTTTACTGAATATCTAAATCATATTATTTATTATGAGCTAACTGAAGAGTTCCATTTGATAACATAATCACAATAATTATTAAGTTCTACTAAAAATGAATTAAATAATTATCATTAAATACCTACTTGTTTATGGTTTGTTCACATGCTACATACAGTAGAATAGTGAGGCTGCCTTTAAAACTGTAGCTATTGACGCTATATAAAGAATAAGAATAATTATAATAATAACCGAAACAACCCAAACCCACTCTCAAACTGCCAATTGTCATCCAGGGAACAGAAGTAGAACAGAAAGGGATGTTTGGAATACGATTTATAGTATACAGTACAGAGTAGGCACAACAATTCTGTTCAGCCTCAGAAGGGCAGATGAAGGATCCCACTGTGCCAGTACGGGAAAGGAAGACTGTAGCCTCAGAAGGGTTGAAATTTACCTCTAGCTCTGTGCTTTGCAGAAGTCATTCATTGGAGTTGGTCATTCACTATAGCTCTCACATAAATGCTGAGGGGCTGTATCAAAAGAAAAGTTGAGGAACCAGTTTGACTACTTTGGGTCTCACCTTGACAATATCATTTGTGCAGGAAAAGATAATGGAGGTGGTAAAAGGCTATAGGGTTTTCTTGTGCAGCAAATGCTACAAGGAGAGTGCTGAAAGATGAGCTCACAAGGGGAATGTGAAGGAACCATGGTTCCCACAGGCCTGAGAAAGGGCTACTGGAGTTAGCTAACTGAAGCAAATCTGTATTTTGATGATGCTGGCATAGCTGAGTTCCTTTTTATTTCCATCCTCCTTTGTCTTCCTTCTAAGACCTGGGTCAAAGAAGGAATAGGAAATTCCCGAAATTCAATCTAAATGCCATCAAAACAAAACAATGCATTTTTGGTGCAGTATAGCTAGTATTTAACCTGAGCAAATGAAGAACATAAGGTTTACCTTCCTCTTGCTCTCTGCAGGAGCAAAACAATGTCACAAAGGAGAACACCCTTGATTTGTGTGGCATTTGTTTACCATAGACTATTAGTTAGGTGGGATTTAGCCCACCATAAACAATATTATAAGATCAGATATTAGACTTCGCTTACTAAAATCAGCACTAAAACTCCCTTTATACTGAACATGGAGCAGGGTCAGCATTCTGATGCATAGGAAGAAAAGCAACCATATGTACTCAAATGATGACCTAAATGCACAAGTTGATGGGATACATAGGAATGAGAGATCAATTAGAATGAAGTGTTCTTATATACAGACTTACTGGTAACACTGAAATGTTTAGTGAAACAGAAGCAAAAAAACTTCAGTATTACCCCAAGAATTACAGTAAGCAATCATAACCTGTGTAAATTATCTTCATGAATGGCCCCGAAGAGTAATCTTGATATTCATCACAAAAAGAGAAAGTATATGAAATCTCACCTGCTGGTAGAGAGAAGGGAAAATATCAGCTAGATGTTCTTTATGGTTCATAATTACATGTTGCTCAAACTCCATTGCCATGCAATAAATAGACCCCACAACTAAAACTCTCACCTCTTACAACCAGTAACAGCAATTTACCTCTGTGAGGTTTTCATAAGAGAATTTTATAGAGACTTCTGAGTAACATGATTCTCTTCTTATAAACCATACTGATTTTATTTTAGCTAAGAGACTTAAAAGATAAGCAGGTTTCACCATGGCTTTTTTCAAACCATCAGAAACTCTTATTACATGCTTTTAAGCTCAATTCTTGTTTTGCTGAATTTAGCAAGTGTTACTACATGATTAAAAATGGATGTATGAACAGGTAACAGGCTGAGATCCTTTGTACTTGAAAAAGCAGAAACAAGAAAACAAAGTTGCTTCCTCTCCAAGCAGTGCGTAATCTAAGCCTAAAATGAGACTAAAGATAGACTGGAAAATATGAAAGGCATTTCCAGCAGTGCCAAGTAAAAAAAAAAAAAAAAGTCCTCCAATCATATGTCCACTATTAAATTCATTTAAGATGTTTTTCACTGCTCCTTAGGGCACTGGCTTCCATGAGTACCAGTGATGAGTTGAATGTAACCCATTCCCTATTTTTTCACTGCTTTTAAGGTATGGGCTGGGTTAGGTACAACTAGCCTACTATGGAACATAGAAAGTGCAGAGTGCCACTCCTCCCTATGTTTCTCCAAATGAAAGGTCTGGTTAAGGTGTATAATCACCACCGAGAAACTTCTCTTTGAGCTACAACTTCTGTTTGTGACACACATGGACAATTAAACTTCTCAGGTATTTGGGGATCGCTGAAGCTGAAAAGCACTAAAAGTGTCAAGTCTCATAATCCTCACTTAGTCACAAGTGATAGCTTTGAGAAAAGATTTTCCTAAATAAAAAGAACAGATTTTTTTTTTTCATAACAAAAGCATGTCATTTTTATTTATTTTTAGTTCAACAGGAAATTGCAAAAAATCCCAAGTAACTTAAAAAACCAAATTTATTCTGAGTCTAAGAGAAATTAGCAGTTTTGCAAGGTAAAACAAATACCTCCTTTATAAACTGCATAAAAATGTTAATTTTGAAAGCCTTAATCAATCAAATTTAAATGCCACAAGATTTGTAGAGACTGGCACAGTTTTTCTATAGAACTCTTAGCAGAAATAATTAGTTTGGAATGCAACACTGACATAGATTTAAAAGAAAATAAAAAAGACAACAATATATTTCACAATCAGCAAAATCTTTGTAGATGTCAGCACAGGAAAAAATAAAAAGAAAAGAAGATATATATAATGATTCATAGAATTGGATCATATTTTTTTACTGGTGAAAATACCTGTAGCTTTTGCCTTATCTTGAGAATATATGCAAGATTTCACACTTTTTGGATCACAAAACAAATGACTGAATCAAAGCCCTTTGTTTGACTAGCTTCTCCCACTCTCCATAAGAATACCTCTCTGTCCAAGCTTAATAAGCATAATATTTGTAATAATAGAAAGAAGATTTTAGTTACTGATACACTGGACCCAAAATAAGTAGGAATTTATAACTGTCCCACTAAAACGTTGAACCAACAATGAGTGGGCCATGACCCAGCTAACAACTAGAGCAAAACCACAGTAGAATATCCAGGGGCCTATTTCTCTTTCCCATGAAATCATGAACAAAGACTAATGCTGAAACAAATGGACTAATGAGGAAAGAGAGAATGAGATTCTGATCCACAGTAACTGAATAGGAGACATTCTGGCAGCAGCTTCCCTTCAAAGGGCTTCAGCTCAACATCTTCCTCCAATTTCAGCTGGAAAAGCAATTATACACTGAGGGCTATAAAAAACAGACTTGCTTTTAGAGTATCGGAAATGTTTTGACATGACTTCTAAACAAAACATGTACTACATATATAAAGCCATGCAAAAAACCTGCTTGGTTTAATGTTTCATTACAAACTGGGAACACAGCCCACATTAACTGAAAGGTTCACAGAACTTTTGTATGAACTTGGGCCAAGATATGTTATGGTTTCACATCAAAACCTGTCAGAAATTTGTGGGTTTTGCATGGTTGCAGTGTGAAATTGGGTGAAACCAGTATTTTACTTGGAGTTCTGGGATCCAGCTGAACCCAAACACAAACCAAAATTCAATGAACTTAAAGGCAAGTAGATTAAAGTCTTCTTAAAAAAATTATAAACTCAACATGTTTTGCACAGCTATGAATGGAACCCCTTTTTCAGATCATCCAACACTGATCAAATGTCAAGGAGAGGGTTCAGAAGCCTTGCAGTCTTTGAAAAACCTGTATTCATTAAGCTCTGAAACAGTCCAGTTGAAACTGGAGTAAGTACATCTTGAGGACAACACTACTCAAGTCACATTGTTACTTTCACAGACTTTTCTTAAATTGCTTGGAAAAGAATTCAAGCTGAATTATATAACTATATTTTACATGTAATTGAGAATATTTGTTAACACACCTACACAAAACATATCTGCCCCCAAACATGATAAAAGTTTCTAAATTTAGCAAAGTAACAACTTCTTCTTCCAGGAAAGACATGAATACAAGGGAACAGAAAGAACAGATTATGATGTAGAGGAAGTGACACACTCTGACTACTTCCTAGAACCTTATGTAGACACTTATACCTATTAAGGAAAGATAGTAGAATGGCAGTCCAGATGTAATAAATCAAAAGGGCAGGACTTTTTCTCTTTTTATGTTTTACCTGCAGAGAACAGTACTACACAATTCAGTCTAGGAAAAAACTGTTTCATGCTGACGAGGTCATGTTTCAAATCCTCGTATACTGCAGCAAAGTACTCTAAAACCATTCCACAAATACAGGAAGAGGAAGACCAGTTTAAAAATGTGACCTGCTGAATCCAAGTGATTAAAAAAAATACAATTCAAAACAGCATTACTACTGGGACTGCAGAAAAACAATAGCTCTCAAACTGACTTTACATGTGAAATCTGAATATGTTCTAGAGGGTGGTACATAGAGTCTGTGTCAAGTCAAGTAACATAAGTTATATGATTTAGGTTAACTACTAACTTCAGTTTTTAGCTCTATGAAATATCTCTTGGATTAACTGAGGTTAAATTCAGGCTGTTAATCCACTTCAAAACCAAACTCCTAACCCACTTTAAAAGTAATTATTGTCTCATGTTCATAAACACACATTAAGAAGTCAACTATGACTTGCTATTGGTTTTCACGCCTCTATTTAAGGGGTAAGTATTGGATAAGGAGAGAACAGGTTGAAGCAAATATAGGTAAATTAGATGTTTCAGAGGGACTGGGCATGATTAGCTGCATTTTAGAATACTGTAGCAAACTGTCAATGAAAATTCAAAGCCATAAGTAGTTCTCTCTAAAAAGCCATGGGAAACAGGAAAGGTACTTTTAAAAAATGAGAAAACACAGAAATGTAAACCAAATGGCATAAGTTCAATATTCAGAAAAAATACTGGGATAAATTAAACTACTGATAGATTATAAACACATGAAAGGTAACATTCAGAACAGATCTGTCAATAATACCAACCCAAAACCACACCAGAGTGAACTATGATTTATTTCCAAAATGTACTCTGAAAATCAGAAATCTCTCTAAACTCTGTAGAGTGAGAGATATACTATCCAATATATATTATAGGAAGATTGGTTCACTGTGAAAAAATTTCCACTGAAAAAAATTAGAATATTAGTAATTTTGTACTATATTGTGCAGCTCTGTTTTTAGTTTTACTTCAAAGTTGTCAGACAAGGAAAACAAGAGAAGCACTCAGATTACTTCTGCTTAGGGAGATGGGAAGAAGGAAATATATTTCCTCATACCAGCTCAAAGAACTGAACATTGTAGAAGTTTATGGAGACAAAAATCAGTTCCCTTCTCTAATGGAGAGAACTTCCATAAAATGTAAATACACCATGATATCCCTGCAGAAGTAGAAATTTAGCCTGCCCTTGAACATCTCCCTTATCAAAGTTCAGCACATTTCAAGCAGAAAGAGCACAAGAGCCAGCTGACATTCAGTGATGGTTCACAGCACTGAAAAGCTTCTGCAAATGCCATTTCTACTCACAGAACCTGACTAAGGAGGAAAAAAAATTAGTTGTTTTCTCCCCCTGTCCATTAAAGTGTAACATCAAAGTAAGCAGATTGTTTCTTATCCAGTGGATTTCTTACCTTTGTTTGCTTCTGTAACAGGCTCTAAATGTTTTTGTGGTTTTACATTAAGTAACCAAGGGCTGTAAGAATTTTCATGCAACAAACCACAAATTCCACAATGCACATTCACTCTTGATGTGCCTCGCTCTGAGAACCAGTAAACTAAGAAATGAGGGGAAAAAATTAAGCTGTGCTGTTGGATCTTTGCACTCTGCTTATTCTAGTAGAGGACTTTTCAAATCCATACCTGGAGACATCATTACTAGACCACTCTGGTCTAAGTGTAGAAAGAGGAAAAACTTCTCTTAGAGGACTACAACACAGAGGCATATTTTTAAAGTCTTATAATCATGTTATGATGATAAAGCACAGCAGCAGTCAGAGGTATATCATGCTTTTTTCACACTCAAGCAATCTGAATGTTCTGTGTAATTGCTGCTGAACTGATCCTTATAAACAGAGTTGTGAAACAACTTGTTTCTACTGTGCATTTGCTGTGAATGCTTCAGTATTAGGAATTCACTCAGTGCATTGCCTGTGCTTTTTAAAACTAAAACCCAGGCAAATTGCTATGGTCCTTTGCTTTTTAGATACTATATTTAGACAGCAGAAAGGTTTTCAATTTTTTTTTTTTTTCACTGTATCATTTCAAGCAAATATCCAAACTCAGAGGATGCACCATCTGGAACGCAGTTTGCCTAATTGGTGCTGCCTGTGGCATTCATGAATCAGGTGTTTTGGGATAAGTGTTCACAATTGGATTTTATGTGCATAGTACCTGGGAGGATTGTTTGACACTTGCATCATTAAAATTAGTAAAATCTATTGGAATGAAGGCAAGCCTGAAAATTATAAATGTCTTAATGTTACTTAGTTTAATCTTAATGTACCAAACTCTGTAAAGAAATGATTTCCAAAAGGTTTCTCCTTCTTGCCTTTTCCGTGTCGAAATTTAATGGTGTCCTTACAAAACTGAAAGAAAAGGTAGGTAGAATGAAAATATTTTAATATATTAATATTTTCACTTAGATCAAGAAAGTTCCCACAATGTCATAAATATATGTATTCTAACTACATCTAACAGATCTAAACAGATACCTAGACTTATATCTAGTATTTATATAACAGTAAAACAGATAAACCTTTATTTATGGTCTCTGTTACTGGTATTGTTAGCTCACCCAAATATTTTAATCCTCATTTTCTAGGGCACCGGAATGAACTTACCCTGAGTAAGATGGTACCACCTGAAGAAAATGCAGTTCTGGGTTTTGAGGAAAAAGAACAAACTTCCTCC
>VXBB01010676.1:1032420-1088038 GCA_013399915.1 Illadopsis cleaveri
CCCTATCTTTCATTTTTTTTTTTAAAAAGGAATAAAAAAAAAAAAAAAAAAAAAAGAAAATTAAAGTGAGCCTTTACAGATAGTCCAGAAAATCAGCCTTGTATAAACTGATGTCCACTAATCTTCCTTCTTATTTGTTTAGGTAATAAGAACTCATGTAATTCTACAACATAGTAGAATTCTGGATTTTAGAGTCAGTTGGAAAATATGAGGTATGTTCTTACTGATGTTTTCAAGGCCAGTATTTTAGGGAGAATGCTTGATTCTGGTGAGGTTCCTCAGGAAAAAAAAAAGTCAACAGAATCCTGCCCTGCTTTTTTTAGCTTACTTGCTTACTGAATTCCTCAGCAGCTGCATTCCTAAATCTGCAGTCCATGCCAAAGGCTGTCACAGGGTCAGGCTTTCAGTAACCAATGCTGCACAGGCATCCTGCTAGACCATGCTGGGATTTCAGTCCCTCTTCTGTTCCAGTATATTTAGCTTTCACTACCAATATATCCCTCACTGAGCATTCAGGCTTAAGGCACAACTGGGACTCTTTGAACATTTTCACACGTGTGTTAAAGGAAATGTGATATATTAGCAATCCAGCAGGCAGAAAAGCATATTTCATAATGACAAATAATGAGAGTGCAAAAAAAAAAGACTGTGGTCCTACCTCATGATTTGGTCATAATTTCTTCTAGGCACAGTTAATAACTGAACAGATTCCTTCAGAAGCAGTGGAGAGTCATGTACCATACTACTGCCTTCTGAGATGACCAGAGCCCAAATAAGCTCCAGAGACACCTCAGCTGTGCCCTAGCCTTTACATCCTGAGAAAAAAAAACAAAACCAAACCAAACCAACAAAAAAGCCCCAGCAAACAAAACAAAACAAACAAACCCAAAAGCAAAGAAACAAAAAAACCCCTCAAAACTGAACAAAAGAAGCCCAAAAACCAATATAAAAACAAACAAATAAACAAGAACAACAACAAAACCCACCCTCAAACTTAAGCAGGGGGAACCACACTGCATTGAAAAGAAAAATTTACATTAGTTCAAATGGCCAGCAAACCAAAATCAAACTTCACTTTCCTCTAATTCAGCATCCCTTGTTATACTCATCTTTTATTACTGCAGTGTTCTCTATCACTTTCTCTATTACATTCATGATATTGCCTTCCCACATTTTCTTACTTTCTTCTGTACTTTCTCTTGTGCATGGATCGTTTCTTGAAAAATATCACAGTTGCTTCACAGTAGTTTCTCCCAGTTCTGCCATCTGGCTAATCTTTTGTACTCAATCCCCTTATTTTCAACTCTCCAGATGACAATTTCTCTCCCTAGATACTCAGCTAGACAGATAAAGGTGTTTTCAGCACATGATCCACAAACATACTTCGGTCCTGTGCTGCTAAAAGCTGGAAGGCACACAGGATCCACAAGGCAGCCTTTGCTTACTCACAAAAGACTGCAGAAAAGCTTCCTTATATGAAAATTTAGGATGCCTAAACATATTAAAATACTCTAGCCCATTTCATTTAAGTATCTGAAAACCATCATATTAATGTATCCTCTCTGCTTTCCTTTTTCTTAGTCATCCAATCTCAACAGTTCAAAACAAAATAAATGTACCTTGCAATCTCTAAAGAATGGCTAACAATGGTTTGCCAACGATTGTCTCTTGCCTGCAAAGATGCAGGAGTACATGAAATAAAAAGAATAACACTTGAGTAATAATGAATTTTTCATTTGTGGTACTATAATTCTGTCTTCTCCATTCCACATATTTAACTATTATTCCTGCTCAAAGTCTCTTTAAGAAAATAGTTTATCTGCTGATTTCTCTACCAAGAATATTATACAATTTTGGGTACTGAATTAATAATAGAAAAAAACTTATTTACTTCATACCACAGAGGTTAGACTTCAGACTAATTGTAAATATTTCTTCCATTTCTTGAATTCACCAACAATACACAAAATGCACTGGTCCTCTAAGTATTAGACTCTATAAATTCAAAAATATTTCCACATAAAAGCTAGAATTCTATGCATGGGATAGAAAGAAGGAGATAACATTAAAATAATAAAACTTCCCCCCACCCATATAAAGAAAGGATCACAAACTTTAGCAGATTAAATTTAATAATGTAGTGAGCAAGGCTGAAAAAAGAGTTTGAGGAACAAGTAGATAGAAGTAGCAAAACTAGTTCTATATCCTTCTTCTAACATCTCAGAAAAAAAAAAATAACTCTACCAAAGTGTGTATAATGCCAACTGCTATTCAAGGCAAAAAGGTAATATAGGGAAAGGACAAGATTATTGCAAACAAGCCAAGTGAATTCTCTGAATTTGTTCTCTGAGGAAGAAATCATCAAGGTCCTAACTTGGGAATCCTGTAGAAGAGAGTACACACAGGCCAAGCAAAGGATAGCACACCACCAGAACCAGACAGCACTCACCAGGCATCTTTAACCGAACTCAACGATGAAATATCAAAATTATCTACGTACTGTGTGCTATAAAGGCATGTACACTTATCAATATAGAAATACAGTCCAGAGAAGAGATGGAGGGGTTGCTTTCCACTAAGCTCATAATTACCCTGAGTTTTGGTGAGGTGCAATTTTGTGGAATCTCATGAGCAATGGGCTCCTCTTTGGGCTCCTCACACAGCAGATGCAGCACTTGTCAACTTTTCTTTCAAGCAAGTTCCCCTGGACTGCTGCCCTAGTCTTCTCCCTGTTTACTCAGCTCTCCACAATGTCTGTCTCTGGAAATGCAGTATAATGGCATCATAGCTTCTCACTCCTTGTTCCCTGACTTTTGGTCCTCATCACAATGCTTACTTGAAGTCACCAACTCCACGCATGCATAAAAACTGCACAAGGCTTTTCTGCAGCAAACATTAATATTGCAGAAAACTAACCTCCTACCCTTTATATTCCAGCCTTAATAATCTTCCAAAGCTCTGTGTTAAAAAGGATTTTGTTATATTAGAATTCTCTTATCTCTGTTTTCCTTTCAGCTGTCCTCTGTATATACTATATGCCAGCCAACATTTAAATAATTAACTAAGGATAAATTACTGTATTTCTTCCTAAATAAGTAGTGGAATGTAGTCCTGCTAAAATTATAGGAACAAGTTACAAGTTATGAGCCATTTCATAGTATGGATGGTCATAGTTACCAGAGTATATATAGAAAAAGAATATATACATACATAGCAAAAAAATGTGGAGAGCATCAGTGTAAAGTTATCCTTAATATCATATATCTGGTTTTATGCAATAAATACATTCTCAGAAAACTTTCTGGTGCTCGGTAGTCTTCTAAGTGTTGAGCATTTTAAGAAGTTATGATTATGAATAATGTAATTCTAATATGGAATGTTTTTCATAAGAAGGAAACAACCAATTTTTTTTGCTTCTTCAGCACTTATAACAAACTCACTCAGCAGAGGAAGAAAAATAAATCCTAGCATATAAGTGGCCTTTCAAATAATTATAGCATCTGCATAGTTGGTACTTTGAGATTTGATAGCAAGGAGATACTCAAGGACAGAGTTATTTGTTGTACACATAATGCCAATGTTAAGTTCCCCACGCAGAGCAAAGCATTCTGAAAATGCAGGATTATAAATATGACAAAAAGAAAACAAACAGGGCAAGGTAAATACAAATTTTACACATACACACATTATTAGCCTCTTCTGTCCAACACTTTACAAATATTGCAGAGCACTAATGCATTGTCCTTCAGATTTCAGCCTTGGTATTTTCCCAAAGGTCTGACAAACATTATTTTGTTATTTCATAATTTCTTTGATAATTTTTTCCTTTCAGTTGTTCTCTGCTTATACGCTGGTCTGGTTGATACACTTGTCCAGCCATGCCCTGAACCGGATCAGTGCAGTCTGTCCTGCCTACCATTAACAGTCCAGCTATCTACATTTTCAGTTCTAAAGATAAATGGTTTTATTCCAATTTTCACTGTCAGACAACAGTCACAGTCCTTCGGAAGGGTTGCCTTTCAGGCATTAATTTAAATTTTGCTAATATTATACGAAAAACTTTGAGGATTCCTCATGAAAAAAGGGAACATACATATGTAAATCTCATAATTGCTACTTTGAATTAGATATGGATGCTTGAGGAAATGTT
The DNA here is from genome assembly GCA_013399915.1 of Illadopsis cleaveri. Taxonomy (NCBI): domain Eukaryota; kingdom Metazoa; phylum Chordata; class Aves; order Passeriformes; family Timaliidae; genus Illadopsis; species Illadopsis cleaveri. The sequence goes on from VXBB01010676.1 coordinate 1,036,571, forward strand.
ACACTGGAAGAATACTCAATTTCTGATTGCTGTGGAATTGGTTGTCATTGGGGCCAGGGTGAGAAAGATATTTCAATAATGAGGAAGGACTTCAACATCCATTAAATACATCCACTACATGCATGTTTATAGTCTGTATTTTTTTATATTAGCTCTGTATCAGGAAGTAAAACTTAATTAACATCATTCATGATTTTGCACGTGTGCTGTTCAGTATAAACTGCTGCCTTCACTGACAGCTGCTTTGCAAGCACATGGAGTCCATGTCAGAGTCTGTGAAGAGTAGAAAATATACTTCCTGATTTATTGTCTTTAGCTTCACTGAAAGATTGCAAGACAAATTAGATTTTCCAATTTCCTTCAGGGAAAGCAGTGACATTTTCTGTTATCCTTTAAGCACTTAGAGTATATGAAGAACAGAGAAGTCAATAATCAGCAGTAGCTATGCCACCCAATATCTAATTACCAGTGCAGTATTTAGAAGTACTGCACTACCCTCTTCTCTAAATCTTCCGTGTAATGGCAGATTTTATAGGCTTTTAAATTTTTGAGGGTTGCCATTAAGAATAAAAGAGCGCTTCCTGAAATTAAATAAAATATTCTGTATTTTAAAGTACTCTCTGAAACATAGATCCAGAACACTGAATATTTTTTGTCTGCTAAGCTGAATTGGACGACAGCCTCAGAACCATCTACCCTCATGTTTTCAACAGAACTTTCCAATTCTCTTTAAAACATGGTAGCACAACTCTTCCCAAAAATTCTTAGTCTTTCTCCTCATAGTGAAATAAGAAAAAAAGAAACAACTCAAACCCAAACAACGAACAAACAGAAAATCCAACCAAAACCACTGTTTGGAAACGTTGGAAAGCAGGGCTGTGTAACCTGGCAATCAGGAAAATTCTTCAAGCAGTAATGGCATAGAACTACACAGGCGCAAGAGTTTCAATCAGCACAGGGAACACATGCTAATTTTACCTCTCCCTTCCCCCCAGTCCAAAATGCCAGGTTAATGGAAACTAAACAAGAAAACTCATGAGAAATCCAGACAAAGATATCAATAGAAGTTTTGCCTCTCTTGACTGCCTGAATATTTTAAAAATATAAATAAGGCTAAAAAGAAGCAATGGTCACATTTGCCTATTAATCTGAAAGATATTTTATTGTTTTTATTATATGCTAAATATGTTTAGTAAATTTCATATAGATTGAAGGTGTTTTCTCTCTTAGATTTGAGGCATTATTGGCAGTAGTAATAGAATGAAAAGTATCTTGAAGAAGGTAAATCAGGGTACTTAGAATTGAAAAGACTGAGATAGAAATATTGTAAATGCTTCAGGATTATTTTAAAATGCACAGATAATCTACTGATCTATTAGAATTATCTTGTAACAATCAGTTTTGACAGCATCAACTTTGATGTGATTTCTGTGTAATTAGAAAATTTTAGGAAGCTTAATAACTAAGTATACAGTCACTCAGTATTAAACATTTTCTTAAATCCTTAAGTATTTCACCTGGCTGCCAAGTACCAGTACAGCAACATTTATTAATACATACAGTATCCGCAAAAATTTAATAAAAGATAAGGAAGACTTATTTGTCAGTAGGAAACTGTAAATGTGAAACAATAATAATCTTTACTTTTCAGATAGCACCTTGAAATACCTAAAAATGCTGATTTTTATTAGTCTTCTGAACACTATACAGAAGGTTACATTCTACATAACAAGTGAAAACGTTTTTCATATTCGAGGGTGTAAATGGAACTGCCTCTGGGCTGGATAAGTTTTGGCATTCATCTCAGAATTCAGCATAGCAGTCAGAACTCAAGAATCACTTGTCTAACTGGTCAAATGAATAATCTTCCCCCTTCCTATTGTGATGGTGGTCTGTTTGGTTTGGTTTTTTTCTCAGCTTGTACAGAGTGTCACATTTGAAGCACTGAAAAATATTTAAATTGAAGAAGAATTTCTAAAGGGACCAAAAAATTTTCCTTGCACCAGCAAGGAACATCACATTCAATTGATGACAATTGCCTGACCTGTGTTTCAACCTCCCAACATTAACCACCAATATTTAAGTGCAGTTTTAAGAAATCAGTTACATGATTGTCACTTGTTTACTTGCTTGTCACAGATAAATTCTGTCATCTTGCTCTACAGCACTGGTCTACAATTACTGCTCTTCACTAGAGCACCTGCCTGACATCTCACCACAGTTGGAAACAATTGCTCAGAAGAATCCTCTGCACAAAGGCTGGATGTTCATAGCTATGGCAAAAAATCCAGGGGTTCTAACACCTCCCACCTCCTTCCTTTCTCTTTTATATAGCTCTGTAAGGGGCAATGTGTCCAAGAGAAAAGTTAATTAAACATTTCTGTTTCTAATCAGTTCAAGATCTGAATAGAATACAAAAAATCTTTTTCCAGCCTTGTGTGGAACCACAGACAGACATATTCAGAAAACAAGACACTCATAGCACCAGGGACTACACATGGTCAAAATAATAATGTGAAGGAGAAATAATTCTTTCTGAGATCACTTAGTGCCATTTACAGTAATGCTTAATGAGTAGTGTGTTTTAACCCAATTCAATTTGAGTATTCATTAGGAGATGTATTTATATTGTATCTTTTTCCATTTCCAAGTTGTAATGATCATATTATGAATTCTGGCTAGGTGCCCAACAAAGTGAATGATACAGCTGGCAAAGGGGAATTAGTCTGTTTTTATCTCTGTAAAGCACACATCAGAATACAAGGAGATCATTTTAGTTTAAGCAATCTGTATGCAGTGCACATCAGCAGCAAGAGCATAGTGCCACAGCCAGTTTGTTAGCTAAGGATTATCAGATTGTATATCCTGTATCAAGAAACATACCAAATAAATCCTTATGCTGATTAAAGAAATAGACCATCAGACTTAGAATTCTTGTTTCTAATGGCTGAATCTTCCACAGAGTCCCTCTTAAATTTGCATGTAGCAGTTTTTTTATCTGCCTAAGCTTGTTTGCATCTCTGGATAATTCACGTGAGAATGGAAAGCAGAGTGCCATTCTTTGACAACTACATTTTAGACCATTTAGCTCATTATCTAAATCGTACTGCAAACTGCTTAACCTATTTGCACAAAGAGTCATAAATAGAAGCATGAGAAAATTAAAACAACAGTGTCCAAGAAATGAATGGAGGCTTTGCATTTTTATTGTTTAGCTGGTATTATTGGAGCTTTGTTATTAGTTACATATTCAAAATTGTACTGGGACTATGTGATTTTTGTATTTGTGCAGAAGCTATTAACTGAATAATAATAATAATAATAATAAGAATAAGAAGAATAAGTTTTATTCCATTCAACTAATGGTCTGTCAACTAAAAGACTGCTGCACTCCTGGCATTCTCAACTTTGCTGGATCTGTTATCAAGTTCTACAAAAGCCTGAGTCCAAAGCAAGATCCTGAAAAGGATCTGGATCAGAACACAATCCTTCTAGGCAGTAGACAATGCATATTTATATTGGATAAGTAGTTTTTTCTGAAAGTACTGAGGTTTCCCCCAGATACACTCCTCTAATACCAAGATAAAGCTTCATCACACTCTTACCCGTCATTTCTTGGGAAAGTAGTGTCCATGCAGAAGAGCTGCCTCATGGGAAAAAAAAAAAAAATAAAAAAATAAAAACACACCAAAATTCTGTTTCCAGGCATGTGCAGAATTCAGATTTAAAAAGCACAGATTGTGTTAATCTGAGGTCTGATATTCGGAAAACGAGATCAAGAGCATAAGTTTCTTCAGCTTCAGTATATCTGAAATCTACACTGTTTATATTCATTGTGGGCCTTGTGGGCATTGTTGGCACTTTATTGTTGCTGCTAATGGAAGTGGCTATAATGCAGACTATGGTTGCAGAATCAAAATAAATGAATTTATTAACTAAATTTTAAACTTTCCTCATCAGAATCAGCTATTATGTCATGAAATATCAGCTGTTCAGCCAACCTGTGGTTACTCTTTACCCTGGACTTTGTCCAGAGAGCATTGCAGGGTACAGGAGCACATGACAGGGAACAGAGCACCTTCCCATTTTTTGCCTTGTCTGTTTAGAATTATATTTCTACTCACATAATCAAAATGTTTAACTGTATAGGATGATATAAATTACACAGAGTCCTTTCCTTACCCTGCCAAAACAGCAATGCTTATAGGAGTTTATTATTAATAGTTATTAGTAACGGCAATGGCAATATCCACTACAGCACAGAGATAGAAAGTAAATGCAAATAAAGGCATCTGCAAACTATGTTTAAAGATTTCAAATTACATGAAAAATTTAGAAGCTGAAGTGAGTTGATGGAGCAGATATTAAGAGATTTAAGTTGCCTTCTTCTATAAACACCAAAAAACAGTACTTTCCTGGCAAAAACCCTATATTGCAGGGGTTTTTTAACTAGCACCTTTACAATCTTCTTCATATGACATACCTTTTCGAAATCTGGATTTTTTTCACTGAGTAATGTTATACTATCCCCAAGCCATGAATATTTCTTCAGTCCCTGAAACAAAAGACAAATTGAAGCTTCAAATCCAAGAATGTATACATTTGAAAAGGGAGACAACAAGAAAATCCATGAAAAAACCATTTGGTTCTTTGCCAGTGTGTCAATAGTCATTGAATGTTTTCTGATAGAGAGATGACGAGCAGCCCTGTGTGAAGGCCTAGGACAGACAGATGAACAGCCAAAAATCCCTGTCATGGAGAAATGCTTATCTCTGATGACAAAGAGATATCCATAATGGCAAACAAATCTCTCCTTATCTTATTGTAACATATGTACTCATTGCTAAAGTAGCACACTTTTGACATAGCCATCTAAATTTTTTTTATATCTTATTCTTATTTTCTTGGCTTCATAGATTTAAATGACCTTCTGTTTAAAGTTACAGAGCTCTGGTAAAAATATATATCAAGTTTTAATAAAATTACTTTCATTTTCTCTGAAAAGGGTCTAAAAGTCACTTGCTTAAAGTATCTGAAAAGATTTCTAAGTAATTATGTATAGTCTCAACAATAAAAATACTACCTATGGACTTTTGCTTAGCTCAGAAATTTAGATCAATTTCTCAGCAGTCAAGAACAAGAAGTGAAACTGCAGCTGTTAACCAAGTGATTAAAGCAAGTGTGGGAGGAGGTACTGTATCAATCCACAAACCATAATCTCTGGTGGTTCAGAGAGACTGAATTTGCAATAATAGAAAACATAACCATATCATGTTAATTTGCACAGAATCAATACCTTCCTCATTAATCAAACATTCTCCTATGGTGCAGTACTGAAAAGGAGGGCATTCGGGTATATTTTTCCCATAGCACTGAAACTCCCTATTTTAAATTCTGTTAGAAAGACACGTATCAAAAACCTTTTCTCTCTGCCCCACTGGCCTCACATTTGTGGTCCATGAAGAAACTTGTTATAACTCTGATTCTCCAGGCTGGCTCCTTTCCTCATGAAACCTACAGCAGCTGCTTTAACACTTTTACATTAGTCTCTTTGTTCTTACATTGCTATGAATCAGTGTAATTACAAAGAACTACAGAAATATTACACCTTTTTATGTGGTAGTCCTTAACAAGAATACAGCTGTCATTCCTCTGCTTCAACTACTCTCTAATACAGTTCTCAACATTTACTACTAAACTAAGTCATATTGCTAATTTAAAAATATTCATATTTGGCTAAGATGATATTGTTTCTTCAAGATCTGATTCTAATTTTTTTTCAATTGTCTATTCATGCCCTTTTTCAGTTCTCTCAGCCAATCTCAGCCTCACCATGCGCATCTTGGAAAAAACCAGACCTGAAAACCTGATTAGCATGGCGTTGTTAACACCAAGATTGTGGGTTTAATCCCCATATGGGCCATTCACATAAAGAGTTGGATTTGATGATCTCTGTGGATCCCTTCCAGATAAGAATATTCTGTCATCCTGTTCTGTGATTACAAGGAGATCCATGGTGCTATTAAATGTAGAGCAAGACATTTTCTCTTTCCATATTGTGTTTTAAAAATTCTATTCAGTTAGCATGTTTTCTATCCATGATTTTTTCTCTCTGAGCAATTTTCACCCATTTAGTAGAACCTGGCTTTCCGTAACAAGTATATCTATCCATAGCAGTGATATTACCCATTTTAATATAATGACATGCTATGAAACTAAAAGATGCCATCACCTGATAAAAGCAAAAAGTGACTCTAAGAAAACCTATGAAGACACAAAGCATCCCCTTTTTTGTCAGGGATGAAAAAACCGAAAAAAAAAAAAATCTGTTTGAGGAAGGAAATTAAAAAACCAAAACTGACAAAGGTACTAAAGGAAGTTTAATGGGGTCCATTTCCCTCCACATAGATATGTTATCCTGGATATATTAAAGATCTATATATTGCTATTACAAAAAGTGAAGAATCACATCATTACAGGAGACTGACTTTCCGGAAATAGATTGTAGAATAATCCTGGATACAACAGGTAACAGATTTATTTATCAAACAGTTATTATAGGGAACAACACCAGGGGGAAGAATGACTGGATGAAAAAGGCCTATTAAAAAAAGATTTCTAACCCTCAAAAAATCTGGTTTTGGAATACTCTTCCATTCGCAGTATTGAGGAGGGATTTGGTGGTGGGAATGAAGTGAACATGTCTCATTTTAATTGAAAGCTGCTGTGAAAGGATGCAATTGTGGTCTAAAACCTGTGGTTTCCAGCAGCTCTTACAGCACTTCTGTGTAGGCAAATATTAAAAACGGGTGATTGCAGTTTTCTACTTTTCTCTAAAGCACTCACTGACTTAGGAAGCATTTAATAATAGAAAAAAATATTGTCCTCATTTTGTAGTAGCCCTGTATCTGAAAAAACACACTACTTTTGCAATACCAATTCAGTCTGTTTATGTATCATTACCCTCTTCTAATAGTATTCAAATAGGCTGACTTGATGAAACAGAAGTGGTAAAACTGGGCATTTTAACTTTTAAAAGGTGTGGCTTGTAATCAAAACAGTTTTAGGTCAGGCAGTGAATGGTATAAGGAGAATTAGGAAATACATAATATGCTGTTCTGATGATGTCTTTTTGCCCAGAGGCACTAAAATATATTTTGCAACACTTTTTCTTTCTATAGCGGGGCTTTCTTTGTCTTTTTGTAAAAAACAGTTTTTTCAAAAAGGAAGGTCTTTCAGAAATGAAAGTGCAAAGATAAGATTTCTATCAGCAAAATTACTCACAGGCTGTTTCCTATATTTGAAACTATCTAGTACTACATGGAAGGTGTCTAAAGGAAAACAAGCATTATGTTTCCTCCTCCTTTCACTGCTGCTGTGCCTCAAGCATACAGAGGGAAAAACTGCTGAAGTAAGAAAATAATACTTTGGTTTACAAATTGACTATGGCTATGTCAAAAAAAGATGTTCCTTATTAATAAAAGATAAAAGATAGGCCATTGCGATAACTAGGAAGGGTAAGAAAGTATTTATATTATAAGACAGTTAAGAATAATAGTTTATTCTCATCTTTTTTCATATATATACATTCAATGCAGAACAAAACTGTTTTCATTTTTCTTTAGATTTAGCCTAAAGAAAGATTGAAACTAAATCCAGACTGCATCTTAGAAGAAGATCAAACATGATGATAAATCCATTTAACTCACAAGTGGTCTTTTTCATCAGACAAAGATAACTTAATTTCAGAGCCTACAGTATGTCTAGTTAGGAAATAAAATATTTTCATGCACAGAAGGATCATATCTCACAGCAAATGAAATACTTGGATATGTTCTGCTCATACAAATGCACATACACATAGATCAAATTCTTTTAACCAGGAGTATCTGTTGCAGCTGTGTGTGGGCATAGAGCACATATATATGAATTAATAAACATAATATCCTCCAGCTTTCTCTCAAAAAATTCACTCAATTTCTCACCACAGTTGTAAACAGAGCATTTCCAAACCTACTGTCATTGCCAGGCAGTTCTCTCTTTGCCATGACACTTATCCCACGTGGATTCAACCCCAGATAACTAAGAAGGCACCATGGTTTTTTAAGAGAAGCAGTGGAAGTCCAGTTTAAGAGAAGACTATAGGGCAACTAAGTGAAATCAGGCTCTGAATCTAGACACCTGAGCCAGACTTGAACTATATTCCTCATTAATTTATAAAAACAAAAAAGATCAAATATAGATGCTTCACAGTGTTTGGATACAGGCACATTTTTTTCATCAGACCATTCATGTCAAAGATTTTACTACACATTAAGTAGATGAAATTAATCAGGCCAACTCACCATTATCCACTTTTCTTCCATAAAATACCTAAAGCCTATCATAATACCAACATCCCACTCAAAAACAAAAACCAAAATAAGACGCAAACAAAAACCACAAAAAACCACTCAAACAAAGCAAAATACCAAAAAAGCCCAAAAAACAATCAACAACCCCTCCCAAACAAAGAAAGAAAGACAGGGTGAATGCCCTTAATCAAGTACATATATGAAACTTATCTTTCTTCTGGTGTTGACTAACGTGTAAAGAAAACTAGAGAACCCAAATACTACAACAGGCTTACATGGGAACATGGTTGTACAGACATTTAAAGAACACCTGCAAATAACAATTCTTACTAACTTCTGGAGGAGATCACAAGGTGATCATAATCTTTTCTATCCTTTGAATTGATGGAATCACTCTCAGTAGTCTTCCATGGAAAAATTATTAAGATATAATCTGTCTTATTAATACCATCCCTTTACAAAGACATACCATTGATAGAAGTGAAACAAAGCCATAAGCAATCCTAGGAGGATCTGGCAAACTCATTACGCATACTTTTGTATGTGTTTGGACCTCTGTATTCTTTAGGTCACCCATTAACATAGTTTCAGTCCTTTCCTTTGCTCTTTTCCACTGGTGGTGTATCTGTGAGATACAGAGTGAGAAGCCTTGGAGCAAAACTAAGAATTATGATCAAGTTAAGGTAAAGTCCCTGAATTCTAGGCCGTACAGACACTAATGTGTCTTCAATAAATATGGCATGTCACTGTTTGGAATGAGACCTCGCTGGCATCCCTGGCCCAGAGCCCTGCCTCACTTGACATCAAGTACTTTATCAGGAGCATGGTTAGCCAACCAGAGTATTCCCAACACAATTATGTTGAAAAAGATTGGATAGTTGTCCATGAAACTGCACGCTCCAGAAGAATAATGTTTAACTAGCTCCACTATAAATTAACAGACCTACTATCAGTATGACACAGGTAAAATCAGAAAATAGAATCCAGTGGCAAAGATGTGTTTTGCTGTGTATGGAACTCACGTGAATAACAGCTGGCTATACCTCCTTTGTTATCACATAGAACTGAATGGAGTATGTGTTCAAATACAATAAAATACCAACACCATTAAATGGCTTAGTGGAGAGAAATAATTGGAGTGTTGTAATACCACTTCCATGAACACTGATTTATTTTAGGTTTATCAGCAAGCCTATAGTTAAAGTGAAGGTATCTAGTGTAGATGTGCACAGGATGATACACAAGCATGTATATGCAACAGTGCTATTAAGATTCCGTGGAAGTCCATAAGGCCTCCATCAGTAATTCTCCATGAAGTAGCATTGAGCAGAAAAGTAAGTGCATTGTTTTCTCCTTTCATTTTTTTTAATGCAGCCATGCCATGGAAGAAACAGTAAGACTCCATGGGCTGCAAAATGCTTCTCTTTTCTTCTTATACATCACAGAAACTATTTCACAACAGAAATTAGGTTGGCAATTTGGTTTTAAACAAAATAAAGAAATAAAAGAACTTGCCACTTCACTTTTTTTTTCTTTGAACCACACCTGATAGTATATGGCTATACTATCTACATTGAGATGTACTTTCTTCTAAGCAAAAAAATATGAAAGGGGGAAAAAAACCCCAAACAAAAACCCAAAACAACCGGCTAATGCTCTCTTATTTAAAGTTCCTGCTAAAAGGTATTATCTTATTAATAATAAAACATGGACTAGGAATAAAACCTTGCAATATAAATTCTTCTCACATAATCTGTATTTTCTCATTAGTCTGTTCCACACTGTTCCATGTTTTGGGAAACTTAAAATGTCATTTGGAAAAAAATGCATCCTTTGCAGTAGCAAGATATTTTAGATCTGAACCTAGTGCTCCAAACATGTTCTACTTTATATTGCTTTTTAGCTGATGATTTGGCTTGGTGGGACTGAATTAGTTTTAAATAGGATACTTGTTTCAGATAAAAATTATTACATGGCACAAATATAAATAGTGGTTGCTTTTGTTCTTCAAAAATTCCAGGATGAAATATTCTTAACTGACTTTAGGGACAGCTATTCCAGCTATTAGTATCATAGTACAGATGCGCATATCCATGTTGTGGAATTCTTGGTATTCTGTTATTTCCAAGAGTAAAATCACTGGAAAAACTTCCAGATTAAGAAGCATCATTGTAGTGCCCTAAAATAAAGTGTATTTATCAATTGATTTTCAAATTAACATGAACATCTCACTGTGACCAGTTACTGCATCCTCTCATGCCCCTCCAGTTCTCTTCACTTAAAAATATTTTTAGGGTAAAAGATCAAAATCAAAAGCCACTGTACGAAGAACTCACTCAGAAAAGTGAAAAACTGATCGTGGCATGTAAGCTACTAAAATAATTATGATGTGCTTTGACAAATACCTCTTTCTCAGTCTGCTTATTTTTTCTGACCATCAGAAAAGTTAAAATAAATGGTTTGTGACATTCCAGGAGTACAAATTTTATGGGAAAACTAAAACGGGTGATATATTTTAAATCAGTGAAATAAAGTGTAAGTACATTTTTATACTTCTACTAAAGACTTTGTTCCTCGCTATTCTCTTTCAGTCACTTATCTAGGATTTTGATTTATTATTCTAAGTTATACAATTCCCCTTTGTTATGCCACTTCTTTTCCTAATTTAAGGATGAGTAGCAATATTCAAGGGTTCTCTTGATCTCTTATTCTAAGAGAACTGATTTTGGCACCATGGCAAGAACAGTAAGAGTTCTTCCAAAGACAATTATGTTTTCCAAGATATGAATCATAGAGATAGATATTTTTTGCTTCATGAAGCCAAGTACAGAATCAACATCTCAAGCCTTAAGAGTCAATAACCGACAAGTAATTTAAAGAGCATGGTGTCCTGGTTTAGGGACTTTTAATTTTTTTTACATTTCTGTCTTTTCCCCATAAATCCCTCTCTCCCAGAAAGGCAATGAAATATCAGGTGCTTGCCTTTAACTGAGAAAACTACGGAAATTACTTTATTCTTATCCAAGCTGCCTCCATTCCGTGAAAAGGTTATTGCCAATTTACGTTTTGGCCAAACTGCGTAACACTATTCACTCTCAAAAATCTCAATTTGGGAGTAAACCTTACAGTTCCCAATAGGAATTCTTTAGATCTGACCTGAAGGCAAGAATCAGGAAGACAAGCTCCCTCTAACCACAATAAAATCCTTTGTTGCACATAATAATACAGCACCCAATTTTAATACTGATATTATGAAAATTACAAGAGCAAAAGCCTTTGTAGTACCAAGTGTAACTATGGCATTTTTTAGCACCTGGATCTACTCTAATTGAGGTCAATAGGGACCTTCTTAAACTGGAGAGGATTATGTCCCAATAGTCAGATTTGACTCACTATCGCCTTCAGAAACCCTGGGGTCTGAGAAGGAAAGGCTTTGAAGCTGAGCTTTTCCAGTCTTTTCTGCTTGAAAATCTCCTTTCTATACAGCACTTATAAAGCCCTGGAATAGTTACAGCCCCAAAGCTTGCCTGTGAAATTCAGGGACTGAGAATCCATGGCCTGTCAAACTATTAATAAGTTCAATATAACTAATTCCACTATTTAACTTTCAATAAGTTAATTTGCATGGAAAGAGAAGCATTTCCAACTGCAAGAGCAGCTTTTATTGTATTACATACTGTCATATAGCAGTATGTGGAAGTATTGCTTCTTGCATTGTGCTATTTTGTGACACAAGAATGAAAAGCAGCAGCCAGTGGTTGTGGTTTTAGCCAAAAGACTAAGAGAAAATGTACTGTTTTTGAAGACATTTGCTAAAATGATGACTGATGAAATACTGTGTGCTAATGGAAGAAATACAATAACAAACTCAAGACCAAAATGGAAACATTGCAACACTACTCATGGAAATAAATACAGCTGAAAAGGTGTATTGTTCTTCCCTATGAGAAACTGCAAATTTTCAAACACTAAAACAATGTATTAGAACATAATATTATAACTAAAAACGTTTCAGATAACAAAATAAAATCTTTAAGAAACAGTCCCATAGTACCTTACAAAAATATTCTTCAACCTTTTTGTTCTTGTTAAAGCACTGCAAAATAAAAAACTTATGGAATCTCTGCAGCATGTCACGGGAAACAATCTAAATTGAAAACTGGGACTTTAGAGACAAGCATGTGGGACATAAGGCACTTGAACTAATTCATGTGAGATATTTGGTGGTATTTCTAAGTCTCTTTTTGACTGGTGGGAGTGAGAGGAGAAAAGGAAAGAAGCACCAGAGAAAAATTCTGTATCTCTTTTCTCCTAAGAAGTCAAAAAATTTCAAATGAGAAATAGTAATATTAAAAAACTACTTAGTTCATTTAAGAGACAAAATTTCTACAGCAAGTATTCTAATGCAATAATGCTCAGCCATTTCTGAATACATTTGAAGCTTTCTATTTACTACTTAATATTTACTTCATTAAAGTAAATTGTTATATTAAACTGTAATTTTACAGCACATTAAAATCACATATGTTAAGCAGTTGGTTTTATAGATGTGACAGATGTACAAAGATAGACATGAAGAGCCAAAAATGAAAAAAGAATCTCGTTCATGAAAAACAAAGTATTTTAAGGTTTCTTTTCTTGTCAAAGTGATAACCAGCTCTCCTAAAACAAGTATAATTTTTACCTCTGGCAACAAGGGACAGTTGGGATAGATCTTTTACCCACATCCATGCAATCAAGCAATCCAGCCAAAAGTATATTCAATGTCTCACAGACACTACAGAAATAAAATTAATTTAAAACAAAACAAAACAAAACAAAAAGCTTGAGCTTTATTCCTCTCTGAAAGAAGTCAAGTACTGCTTCCAGGCTCACATCTGCCAAGTTCTCAAGACATACATGAAGGGCAACAGGTGCATAGACCAAAAAAGTAGAAATTCCTTTTCCACTGTGCCGTCAAGAACTAGTCCTCACCTAGCAGACAACTAAAACTGCCCAGAAGTAATTTCAGCAGTGTTCCTTTATCTGCATTTTGAAGCATGTTAGGATTTCTGTATTCAGTTTGAATATCTGTATGGTTTAAAAGATGTGATTAACAACAAGGCATTGATACCTAATGACTTAGAACATTTTTTCCCTGTTTAAGACCAGTGTATTAACAGAAAGCTGACATTTCAAAGTTTTCAAAAAAACATCCCAATCCAAACAGAACTAGGAGATCTGCTCCCATCTGATGTAAAGCTAAATTCTGTGTTAAGTCTTCAACAGCTTGTGTGACAAATAAAATCCAGAAACCAGCAAATATGCCAGGATCTGCTAAAAAGACAAAAAAAAAAACCAGAAAAAAAGCAGGCTTCTATGCAATACATAGATATATTACCAAGTTACATTATTCACCGAATTGATGTGAACAAATTGTTAGAGAAAGGTAGGCAAACTGAGTTTCCTTCACATTTAGAAATTCAGTAAATTCTTCAATATCATTGCTGAACTAAGGGTACTGAGTCCCTGGGCTTCCTTCTCACAGAGCAGGGAGCAGGACGGGCAGCTTCCCACTGTGCACCTCGGCTGTTTGACAAGAGCTGCCAGTGGATTGAGGAGGACAGCTTTTTTTTTTTTCCCCCTTTTAATTCCAGCCTTTCTTCACCTCCTCACTACAACTGCCAGCAAAAGGTGACAAATTACAGAACTGGATCTCTCGCCTAGCATGAAGCCATGTTAGACCACCCACAGCCCTGCTTGAGCCAATCCAGCAGCTGTCCATGTCAGAAGGCTGGATCACACCTAGGATGAGAAAGGAGCAGGTGCCAGCCACAAAATTCATGGAAACAAGGTAATGTTACTGAGGGACAACTGCAGGGAATTACACTTAGTTATACTTAATTACACCTTGGGGAAGAGTGATCAGTGTCCAACTGACATTCTGTGGATCAGATTTTTGATTTGGTTTTAATGGGACTCTTCCCTCCTCTTACTTTTTTTAATTCCCACATACACACTTGAAGACCTGCAGCTATAACAAAGTAAGTAAACAATCACAGCCAAGTCCAGAGCATCAGTGAAACACCTTGAAATTTCAAGGTCTTACACGTGTATATGAGAACTAGATTCCCCGCACACATATATATCCACACATTCCTCCCATACATTCTATATCCAGACATTTGTCAAACCTTATCAGCATCTTCTGAAGGGACAAATCTTCTATCCATGCTCAAAAATCAAAAGCTACACCTAAGAAAACCCACAGCCACTCACTGCAATTTGACTTCAACAAAGGTGTATACTGTGAGACACTACTGATATCCAGAAATCCATACACTAATGAATATGGATAATTTGCAGAAATAAAAGATTAGCAAAAAAAATCCAGAGAACCAAGCAGACGTCATATCCTATTAAAAATATAAATGAAAACTGAAAGGAGGTTAGTTGACCTCAACAGCTTTCAAACTTCTTGACTTTTTTCTACACACAAGAGACAATGCTGAGCAGCCATGACAAAAGCATCCACGCATAACTAAATATTTTATGGTACTGAGAATGACATTAATGTGACTTTTATGTTAAAAAAGCAATTAGACTGCTTCTGATAAAAATAAGAGCAAAGTAAAACACCACCACAACCTACTCCCTGAAAAAAAAAATCCTAACAAAAACCCCCACCCAAATCACTCAATTCAAACACCCAAATCAAAACAATTCAAACCCAAACAAATAAAAATCAATATATCTAGCAATAATCTAGTAAACATCTTCATTTTGGGGTACGCAATAATTGAATTCTGGAGAAAATGAAGAAAAAAAAGGCCGATCACATGTAAATAAGGTAGCTATTAAAAAGTTAATAATTTTTTACTTGATATGTTTTAGTAAGATTTGTTTAAAAAGTTTCATAGTTTGCATCATTCACTTTACAGACTCAGAAGTTTGTTCAATCAATACTGTGCAAATGTACTCCTAATATGAGTCATCAAAAATTGTTCTCATATGTTAGTAAATTCCTTAGAGAAAAATTAGAATAAATTTAAAATACTGATCCAATAAAAATACATATAGTCTTAAGCATTACTACAAAGGAAGGTTTTCTTCTTAGTGGAAATTCAGAATTAAATCCAGCAAATACTTGAGCAATGAGGTCATTAAACTACTAAGGACAGCTGTTCAAATGCTTTAAGCAAAGTGACACAGTAACACACTGAAATGATGCGATCCCTAAATATTTTACTGTGCGAACAACATTATGCTTCAAGCTGATTTAAAAAAAGAAAAAAGGAAAATAAAATTTAAATACAATATTAAATACAGAATAGCTTGATTGTTACAGGTTGTTACAACACATTTGCAGTTTTGAAAAATGTTCAAAATATTATAAAGCAATCAAAAACCAAATGCAAATAGCAAAAGGAAAGCAAATCACTAAACAGCACACAAAGAAAACCTTTCTTAGAAGACGATTTCAGGTGACCTTTGTGATGACATTAACTCTGGCTTGTTGAAGAGAATGCATACAAACCTGATATTCAAGCTGTTGGAAGATAGTTTCCTCCACTAGCAAAAAATGTTCAAACACAATGAAAAAGGTAGTAGAATTCTATTCTCATCACTACCTGAGTATTTAACTGAAGTAAAGTTGTTCTCTAGTTTGTGTTGCAATACTACAATCAATTAGATCAGAAAATTAATAAAAGCAGCCCAGTTTTCCTTGCTATGCAACACAGTCTCCATTGGTCTTACTATGAAAGACAAGTGAAAAGAATTTGCAATAATGGATATTATTTCCTTTAAACATTCTCTTTCTGAATGTGATTCAAGATACAGATTATCATCAGAGGCATGGTTTTCTGTGCATATTGAGTGGCACAGATTGGCTCAAGAGAGAAATTCATTTTCTTGTAACATAGTCATGGGCAAAACCAAATTTTACAGTAAGATTACCAAAAGGATAATGATGTGACAAGGATTGTCCTTAAACTGTTAAGTTAGATTTCACAATTTTTACTGTTAAAGTCAGCAAAAAGTACTGGAATATAGTTTATGATGCATCTGATTTTAGAATCTGAGAACTTCCTTGATTACAACTAAAGTCAGTGAGGTCTGAAATTATACAAAACAAGAAAACAACCATTAATTCTTGCAAATGCATTTGCAAGTACTCAATAAGTCCCTATCAATTAAAGAGCAGTTAAACTGAGTTTGCAGAGCAAGTGTGTGTGTATGAACATCACAGTCTTAGATCATCTGGCTAAGGCCTGTAATTATAAAACAACCCCATTTCATTCATAGATAACTTTCATCTCTATATCAATTACATGCTTTATAAAATACAGTTTAATACTTATAGATCAGTATTGTTAAGAAATCAAGCATGACCAATAGCATAGAAATCCCTGTATTGATTGTTCTGTCTGAACATGTATGTCAAGTCTCAACAGAAGTATTTCTTGTTCTAAAAAGCAACTATAGAAATACACAAGTCATTTCAGGTCATGGTCCATGATTTTGTGCAATGAGTCTCAACTGAATTAATAGAAATATGAGAGAAAATAGATTAAATGTTTTGTCCTCTTGTGAATAACATGCAAGAATCGCTAACTTTTTAATCTATATTTTCAAGAAGACACTAAAGACTGACATGAAATCATGAAGCTATTGGGTAAAACCTGGACAAAATGGCACCCTTTTTTATCCTGAAGGTTCTAAAAATACTCAGGAATATCTAACTACAAAACTGTAGTTGACATTTTTCTGGCATTAAATAGAAATCAAGAGGTCGTTCTATTCTCCCTAGGTAGACAACAAGCCATGTATTGATACTATGTAGAAAATGCTATAATTTTCTGTTTATGTCAGCCTAGAAAAACATTTAACATGAAAGAAAACACTAACCCTACACTACCTCACCCTACACACACACACCTTTGCTATCCAAAAGTATTTCTGAAAGCTGTGGTTAAGGGGGCCAGAAAAAGTAGGTTTACTGCTTTATTACAGGCTATAGCAATTTCTTAACACAAACTCAAAGCCATGACATCTTTCTTAATTCAAGGGGTTAAACTTCAGAAACTAAATATAATTCCCTGCTTTTTATTGTACAAGGATTATGCTGAAGTCGCATAAAACCTTTCAAATGAGAGGGGAAAAAAAGGGACTGGAATTTATTTCAGAAACTGCATAATTTACAGAATTTACTCAGCAGATTACCTTTAGCAGATTTCTCTCAGCATAAAGAGAAGTAGTACTGAAATTATATCAACTTTCACCTTCTTATGAAATATTATGAAATAACCTTGAAATGTCGTCATTACTAGAAGGCTCAGACAAGTTCCATTAAGGGTTTCAGTTTCTGTAGGCTTTAATGTATTCCTCAGACAGCACATTCCAGAATAATGCTGGTCATAACTATTTTTTCAAGCAGTGAACTCACAGAATGCTTTGACACTACCCATGGCAACATACGTGACTAAATCCCTACAAGAAACACCTGGGCAAAAGTGTTCTGATTTTCATACTCCCCTCAACACTGCTACTGCACAACTGTATTTTGTGTGTCTTGAAATAAAATTGTCTCTGAAGCCCCATTGATGTATTTGCCAGCTGGCTCCCTTGTCTGCTGAACTATAAAAGGTCACAAAATCACAACATTAAAGAGGAGAAGTCAAAAGAAGAG
Organism: Illadopsis cleaveri; assembly: GCA_013399915.1. Classification (NCBI taxonomy): domain Eukaryota; kingdom Metazoa; phylum Chordata; class Aves; order Passeriformes; family Timaliidae; genus Illadopsis; species Illadopsis cleaveri. The sequence goes on from VXBB01010676.1 coordinate 1,054,595, forward strand.
TCAGTAGACACAGCCACTGCCTCTAGGCTTCCTTCTGACCGTGCATTACCTCCAGCACTCCTGCTGACTTTTTGCCAGCTTCTCAATAGGTCTACCTGTCAAAAAAATGCCTCCTGGAAAAAATAGGGTGCTAGGCAGTCATTTTTCTTTAAAGTTATTACTACTGATGAATATATCAGTTCTGATACATAAAAAGCTGTGAGCAGTCCAGTTTTTACAACTTGAGAGTACACTACGCTGAGCAAATTTGGGAGTTTTTTAAGAAAGCTAAAATTTCTGAATACAAAGACTGTCCCTTCAAACCCTAAATGGTACGCTGCTTCATCCTCTTCTCCTCTGCAAGTAAATGCAGTTATACTTCTGCTTACATCTTCCACAATGACTATATTTACTGCTTTCATCCACCACATCAGCAGAGTACAGCAAGACTTTTAATGAGAATACTATAAAAACAGCAGCAATAAACCCCAAAGAAGAAATAAAGAGTCTCAAAATATCAGTCTAATGGAATTTAGGGAAAGTATCACTACTAGTTTATCATCTGACAATATTTTTATGCCAACTGAAAAATACATGTTTTTTCATTGCAGAGATGAAATGACATTAAGCAATCTTGCCAAAGCAAAAAAGATAATCCCACATCATAACATGTAATTAAAACCACATGGTTCCCATAGGAACAGATCAGCAAAACAAATAACTTGGTGATGGACACAGCAGAAGATCACAAACAGAACTGGGTAACTCAATGCTCAAGAAATGTTATCTTGGTTATAAGAGCAAGGTTTCCAGAACTTCTAAATAGAGTGAAGATATTCTAACAGTCTGACTGATGAAAAAGATAACCTCTGAGGTTATTTTTTTTATTTATTTTAGAATTACTTAACAAAAATCATTTTATGTGTGATGCACAAAAAAAAAAAAAAAAAATTCCTAGAGAATTCCCTTTACATGTTTCCTTGAGGGTTTTTTTTCCCCCATAGATTCTTCTTCTTTCAGGCTGCTGTGCCAAAGGGATTCATTCAGGAAAACTGATTCACACAATAGTGCTCTGTATAGGATCTATTCTTCTGTACGGGTGGTACCTGTACAGCATGTCTCCGATCAACTGGTACCCAACTCTTATGGGCACAAAATACAGTACTTTCGGATATACAGATGCATTCTGAAAGCATCATAATATCCAATACAGATTCATCTTAAATAAGTATAGTTGATGTTTGTAGGGTGTCACAATTTGCTGAAATCCCAAGGAAATATTCCAAGTTTATTCTCTCTTAAAATGATTTGGAGGAGGATGAGCATTGAGACCACTGAATTGAGAGAGGAGCAATAGGATGAGTCCAGGACAATTTAGCTGCCACCTGTATTTCAATTTTATAACTAAGTCAGTCTCTCAACATAATTAAATTGTTCTCTTTAAGATTTCTTGCAAGTTTTAATAAACTTAAATGTGCCATAAAGTTTAAAGAAAATGGGAATATGTTTTGAATATTCTATTTATTAATTTATCTGTGTATATAAAATACCAGTAAAGGCCGAAAAGGCAAGTGAATCTGCAGTTCATAAATTCTAGAGATTCTTTTCTGATGACATACCTTTGTCTTACAGAAAGGGAGCAGTATCTTTGTGAAAGTTATCCACCTACATAGTTCTGCTAAGGCCAAACAGTACAGCAAGCCCTTCTCAGGAAATGTGAGCACTAGTATGCTTTTCCAACATTCAAGCCCTGCTGGATTTGTGAACTTACCCTTATTAGCTGGCTAGAGGCCTATTCAGCTCATCTTCTTCCTTCTGCCATGGTTTCCAGATCACTTCTGCTTAGAGGATAGCAAAAGTTGCTTCTGACAACACCAACCACTCCAAGCCAAGCTGAGCTGAAGCTGCCAGCTAGACCTAGCATAGATAAGCAAGAGCAGCGTCTGAAACTGGCAGTTTGATTTTTAAATGCTGCTATCTGCAGTATTTCTGGAAAGCTGAGCAGAAAGACAGAAAGTACAGCTCTCAGAATAAGCTGAGAAGAAAGATGGGACAGGGATAGAAGATTTATTCCACATTAATTTTAATTTTTGTGGATTCAAGCTCTAAAATTTAGAAGCTTACCTATAAAACAAAGAGGAATCACTCATACATGCATCTTACAACAACAACAACAATAAATCATTATCATCATCCTGCAATACAGTCCTGACAATTGCCAAGGCTGCGTTCCGTTGCCTCTTAGTCTGAAAGCAGGTCCAAGTTAATTCTCATCAACTTAGGATAAACTGACAAAACTGTGCTCTGAGTTTCAGACAGCCTTCAATTAGTTTCAAATAACTTTAAATATTGCTATAAGAAATTATCTTTCTCAGAACAGACATGAGCCATCCAAGAACCATAAATAGCATATGAGGTGGGAACCAAAATTACTCAACAACTAGGCATTGGGCACCAAAAACACATTGAAAAAACAGAAGTAAATTTGCAGAACTGACTGCACAGCCAAATACCTTGGACTCCTGTTAGCAGAGAATTTCAACATCTGTTTTCATCAAGGGTATTAAACATGCCCCTAAATACTCTGAAAAACTCTAGGCAAGAAAACCAATACAGACTAAGGTAAACAGATTAATTCCACAACACAAGGTTTAACTCCTCCTGAGTAAGAGCTCCCCAAACAAACAAACAAACAAACAGCACAAACTATCACAATTTTCAGTCCTGCTAATTCATATTTCAGGCCCAGTATGATTTAGGGAAAACTGAATTATTTCAACTGGCTGGAACTACTTTCATCCCAGTAGTTTTTAATAGAAGAACTAGGTTTAGAATTAAAGAATAATCATCATTTACATCACTAATGATGAAGGGCACTTACCTGAAGTGAATTCTCTCCCTGCATGAATCAATACATGTATTAGAAGCACAAAAAAAGTTCTAAGTAACAGGTAAAAAATTAAAATACTTGGAGGCAAATTGGACAAAATGGAGAAAACCATTCATCTTTATTATGCAAATAAAACATCCATTGAAACCAAGATTTGAATATAAATAAGGAATTTGTCTTCAGTTTTGTGCATTATCTTCAAGCGTCCATGCTCCCAGTCTAGGCCCAAATGACCAAAATGTTGGTTTTTAGAACACTAGAATGTTTCACCATTCAAGAATGTTTCTTTTTCTCCATTTTTGTGCCAACCAAAGCTAATTGAATCCCATTTTACCAATATTGCCAGCAATAAGAAGCTGCATTTTTTGGTGAATAAGTGTCTTAACAAGAAAGACGTCACCCAGCTCTGTATTGGTAGAATATTGGCTTCAAAGTGTGAACCCCCTCACTAATGGGCACTTTGCCCATCAAAAACTCCCCCAGACCTGCTCTCAAATCAGGTTGCACACGCTATTCAGGCCCTAATTTAATTTCTTCTCACTTCTGGTTAAATTTACACAAAATGAACTAAAAATAGGTCATTTGTTACACCTGTTAAAAGAGAGGCTTGGCCCAATCTTTTTCATTCACTCTGAAGAAAGAAGTTTTAGAAATGCATTATATAGTCAAAGTTTTAAAGTACCAGAATAAAGATAGTCTCATTCAAAGAAATAAAAATAGGCAGGAGATGAGCATCACTTTCACAAATCCAGATGAGGTAGACATGCATAGTATTAAATTGAGAGGTCAAAGATGACTAGATTAAGTATTTATGGATTTCTCTCATTTTCCTTAAATTTGCCACCAAGGTTTATATTAGGGTATTCCTGTTTAAACTTCACTATAAACTGACTTCATTTATCTATGAGATTTTGCATTTCTTTATGCTGAAATGACCTCATGTCACTATTGTGTATTTAGTGATAAGAAGGTCTCATTCCAGCAATAAAGCCATGTGGAACACATTACTCAAAGTCCTATTAAGTATAAAACATTCAGCATTTATTTACCACATTGAGGGAACTGAGTCCTTAAAAGGTTATTTAGACTATAGCATGGAGACTAAAATATACCCAGCATCCTATTGATTTGACAGCCTGCCCTAACTGTCTCATAGAGTCTTAATTAGAACACAATACACACACACACACAAACTGTCTTCTGGGAAAACACTCCCAATTACAAAGAGCCACAAGAAGAACAGCACTGCTTTTGACAGCTGGAATGTATGCATTGTCATAATCCTGCTGGATACCTGCTGTAAGTGAAAGGTATGCATTTTCCTGAACCCACAAAAGGTGATGTCAGATGGAATAAAAGTCAGTGTTGTAGGCCCATCCACCTGCGTGACACATTGATGACTCCAGCTTTTGCTGAGGGGGAGGTAAATAGCCTGCCGATTTTCTTTACCAATACTATTCATACATCTATTCAAATCAGAAACAGCGTTTGGGGGGAGGAAAATGCTTTTCAAGTCTTCATCTCCATTGCAAATATAACAGCTCCATCTTGAGGCAGGACCCAGTGAATGTTGGTAGAAGGCACAGTCAAACTGAAGATGCCTATCAGCAGTCAGCCACAATTACCTAAAACATGGATTGACGTCTCCCAGTGTCCCTTTCTGTTCATCTTCTTAGCATACAAGCAGGCATGTGTGCACATGATTCATGTGTTTGAACAAATTTACTGAAGAGAAATTAAATATATATCAAATAAACATCAATTTGACAGAGCAGTTCCCAAGGATGATACAAGTCAAGCATAACAAGACCTGACAGAAATAGTCCTTCAGGAGCAGGAATTATCCAAGCTTCTCTCTGAGTGGTGCACACAACAAATTTCAGACCATTAATTTTTTCATTATCGTATTCTTCCTAAACGAGGAGTAAAAAGATTAATACATTTCAATGTTTCATTTTAAATCACTACTCAAATACTCTGAGATAACATTTTTAATACACACTGCTAAGTATTGCAAGTAAGTAATCTCCTCTTCAAGTATTAATGGCATTATTTATAGGTTAAATAGGTTATTTTAAAAATTTAAGTGCTAAATATCAGCTTGGATGTTCTTCAGACTACTTCAGGAGCTTTAATTGACAGTGTAGCAGTATTTAGAACTTTTCTAATAAATCCAAATTATGTCAGTTAGATTGGCAAGTCCAGACAGACGTAAAACCTGTGTCGCATTTAAATGGATGTTGGGTACTGAGATAGATTGGTTATGGCATGTATTACATATTTGATGATCAGTAAGTGGAAACAGGATTTGCAGCTGGAAATCAGAGTAAGCTATACCTGTAGAACAAAATGATAATAGAATAATGGAAAAAATAATCATCAATTGAGTTCTCCGCTCTAAAGAGGGCACACAAGTAGTCAACCTGAGAAAAGTCTGGAATTAGCCATTTGTGCTGGTTTTAGCTGGGATAGAATGAATTTTCTTCACAGTACCTAGTATGGGGCTGTGTTTTGGATATGTACTGAAAACACTGTGGGCAATACAGGGATGTTCCAGTCATTGCTGAGCAGTGCTTACACTCAGTCAAAGCCTTTTCTACTTCTCACACCATCCCACAAGCAAGGAGGCTGGGTGCGCAAGAGGCTGGGAGGTGACACATTTGGGACAGCTGACCTCAACTGACCAAAGGGATATTTCACATTCTCTGGCATCATGGTCAGCGTATGAAGCTGAGGAAAGAAGGAACAGGAGGGCATTTGCAGTGATGGCACCTGTTTTCCCAGGTAATCACCACACGTAATGGAGCCATACTTTCCTGGAGACTGCTGAACACCTGCCTGCTCATGGGAAAGAGGAAACAAATTCCTTGTGCTCTGTCTGTGCACGGCTTTTGCTTTCCTTATTAAACTGTCTTTTTCTCAACCCAAGAGTTTTCTGACTTTGACCCTTCCAAATCTCTTCCCCTAATGGCAGTGGTGGGGAGAAGGGAGAAGTGGAAGTGACCATGTGGTGCTTAGTTGTTGGACAGAGTTAAACCACAAGAACATTCTGGAAAACAAAAAACAGAAAGAAAAATTACTGGAGATTGACAGAAGCAAAACTTTGAAAACATGTCAAGAAAGTTATTTTGCAGGTAAGAAATATAAAAAATGAAAAGAGGCTGAAATTTTGTCCTATTTAGGTGAATGGGAATTCTGCCATTAACACTTAAGAAAACAATCCCATCCTTGGGATAAGGGTATGACTTATTCTCTTTTTGGTCTCAAGTATATAGAAACTCATCTGATCTTACCAGCATTGACAAGAGCTCTCTAAGACTGCAAGTATTGCAAAACTATTGACCTAATTTATAAATTAGTTAAATCCATTAACCATTGAAGACAATGAGGAGCTTCATTAAAAAAGCCATTTTTGCTAGTTCCAAGATGACAGGAAAGTTAGAGACGTTTCACTTAAGAAAAAGAAAATTAGGAAACTATCTCCTCTTTATCCAAGTGTAAAGTAATATAGAAAACACATTTCAAATTTATTAATCATTTCTATCCTAAACCATGACTCTTCACAAAAAACACAGGGCAAGCCTGTTACTTTCTTTGCCAAATTGCTTTATTTCTAACTGTATTAAGGGAAACACAATGTTATCTTGATATGAAAATGCAGCACAAAAATAAGCATTAGTTTGATTTTAAAATTCAGTCAGCATCTATAATTTGCAATGCAATCTCTTTTATGGCTTATTAAAATAAGTGTTATTGAAACATAATTTTAATTCTATACAGCTGAACAGACTCATATATATTTATGACTGCAACAGATGTTTCTGTGGGCTCATTTAGATCACTTCTTGCATTCCCCTCAGCTGATGAGGTGCCCTTCTATGTTACAAGGAATTCCTTTTACATCACAGTGGTACAGCTGGTTAAAACCACCATCTGCACTCATAAATGCCTGGATTGTATTTAGCCACAACACACAGAACTCAAGAATGGCTACTGAAAGCTGGAGATGAAGTTTTACATTATACTGGAGGGCATTTGCACACATTCAATTTTTAAGTCCCTAAATACTATTTATGTTGTCAAAATAACTCAATGTAGGATTTTACCAGCATTTGTTCTGTGGTGGCTATTTGGACCAACACAAAATCAATTTAACCTTTTTTTTTCCCTAATCAGGGTAGCTTGCTTTTTTAAAGGGTACATCATAAGCAATAGGAAAAACTTTACTCATTTAAAACTCATTCCTTAAAACCATTATTTTCAAAACCAGTTACATTGATAAATTTCATTTATGAGAGTCAGTAATTCACACACAGTCCATAACATTATTTACTGCCACAGTGCAGTGAAGCCCAAACACACACAGTGGACTCCCACTGCCTGGTAAACAGCATTCACAGCTTATTTCTAGAAATAGCTTTTAGGAACTCTGATCTTCATAGGGCTTGCTTCACTCCACTGTTAAACATGCTACAACCTCAGTATAGCCACCTACGCAAAACAAACTAAAATCTATTTTAACCTGCCTCTTCACCCACAGACTCACTTCTATTAACTACTTTAGTTCCTCTAACTAAATCAGAGCAAATGATACATTTCTGCTCCTTGACTGCAGGAGTCCAAGCATTTGTTTTCTCCCAGCTTTTTTCCCCCAGCTCAAACTAAATTACATTGGAAGAATTATAGCCAGTAAAATTACTTCTGTATCATTTCAATAAGGAAATAAAAGTGTTTATATAAGCATTTGCACTGAAATGCTATAGAAAATTTAAAAGATGTTCAGACATATTTTTAATTGATCTGATATTGATTTGCTTTTGATCAAAAGACAAAAGTTCAATCCGTAGCCTGAAAACTTTTTCCCTCATATTTTAAGGAACAACTCACCTAAGAAAGCTTCACATATATAATTTTACTCTTCTGCAAAAAGGTTGTTCAAGCAGTTGCTCTCTAGTGACCTCCACCATACCCTTTTAGATATCAAAAATCAGCCACAAGAAGAGTAGATAAAGTGAGATGCTGAGAAGTTTGCTGCAGAACACGCAGTTTTCTAACAATTTGTAAAGATCACTCATGTCACAAGATATTGCCATATTTTCAAACATTACTATGTTGTTAATCTTTCTGTAAATATTACATCCATTCTGCAGCTTCTGCCTACATAAAAAGCACCAAACTTTTAACATAATAATTAAGAAAAAAATTAAATTCACTGTTTCTTCTATTCAAATGTAATACTGAATCCTTTCAAAGCTATTTTCTGGACTCCTAGGTCTGTATTTCATAGGTTTAATTCACCAGAGTTGTTAAAATTCCCAGCAAGTGTCAACCTTTACTTCTCCAAACTAAGAAGAATTTTGAAAACACAACACATTGATAATTTGATGATTCACCTCCACAACAACAGTCACTTTGAAGAAAACACATGCCTGGTACTTACAGCTTCTATACACCTATGGGAGAAAATAATATAATTACCACAGAGAAACACAATTTTAGGAGGATCTAAGTACCCTCAGTTTTGTTTGTTGTTTTATGTGTGGTTGGGTTAATTTTGTTTTTAACATTTAACTGCACTGAAGCTGCAAAATTCAAGGGCATTGTTGAAGGAAGGTTAGTTTTGTCCTACTAAAATAAACAGGAGTACTAGTTTGTCAGCTTGAAAGCACAGTATTTTCCAACCTGTTCCACTATCAAGAGAATTTATAAATCAAAAACATGACATGTAGAACCAGAGGGAATAAATATGTCTCAATAATACATTTCTATTGTTCAGAAATGATAAGCAGCTCTGTAAACATTCTTTTGGTTCACCTTAGTTTAATAGCAGACTTCAATTTGGAAATCGTTATAGGAAGAGAGAGAACTTTATTTTAATAATTAAACATTAGGAAAAAAAAAAGAAAACTCCAGAAGTCCTGCAGAGGTTTATTTGTTACAAACTGCTGCATTTCAGATAACTTACAAGTCAATTCAGAATCTTAGAGCTGTTCTTTGGTCACTGCTGTCATGCACTTGAGGTACAGGATTCAGTGTTGTCACGAAGGGATAAGAAAACAACTATCACATCTGTTTGAAGTTACATGCCTCAGTAAAAATGTGTCCTCAGACTGGGAATTACAGTAGTAATTTTGGTAATTCCAAGAGTCTGATCTACTTAAATAAGTATTATTGGTGAGTAGGCGTCTGACAAGGCTATCAAAACAAAGCAGAGCTAACATTAACATTCACAGTGGTGTCAAGATTTTGAGTCTACCTGTCAGTTCGTAGTCTTGGCTAAGATGGATGCCTAAAACAAATCTACTTGTTCTCCAACTCCTTTTTAGGGAGGCAAAACAATTTACTTCTGCGCCAAGAACTGTCTACCCACACAGTGACACACCCTCCATTTTATTTCAGTAACTGAAAGCAGACTAAACTTCTGTTATAAAGCAGTTTCACTGTCCACTTTAACAGATTTATTTCCAGCACTAATTCTGCTTTTCAGAAAGCAAGTGCTCAAAAAGAAAAAAACCAACAGATATTAAAAAACCCACAAGATTTCCGTCAAATGTCTCAGAATGTCATAATTGTCCATACACAGAATAGTTCCACCAAGAGTATGTATTTAATTCTTAAAGATGAAACAGGTTTGACCCTGTCTTGTCCTTCCCTTCATAAATGTGGCTGATGGCTTTATTTAGCTGATTTTTTTATCTACTGCCAGCTTGTTTGTAATGTTATTATTTGGGGGCATTGTTATTATTCATAACAGCAACAGAATTATGAAGAGAGATATATTTTTCTTCAAGAAATGCTATTTCACATAAAGTGCTAAATTTAGAGATTACGTGGGGAGATTGCTCAGTTCTGAGGTATTTAACAGCTGAAATTCAGGCCACATACAAATGTTCAGGGTCTTGGACGGTCAACATTATGCAGAAATGAAACCTCTAAAACATATTCTGTTTGTCCCAAATGTAAGATTTTCTTCCCATTCCGATTATGTATATGCAATGAGCTCATAAACTGAGTTATAAAAAATGCAACAGATTCTTTTTGGACCTGCCAACAGACTGAATAAAACAGTAAGTCTTATGCAGTAAACCTAAGACTTAATTATGACACACTGAAGACTTAGGTTCTAATCACTGAAAATAATATGCCACATTTCATGAGAACTTTCCCATCTATTCTCAAAGTCCATAAAATCTGAACACCTCTTTGTTGGGTGTATTTCCTTTAAAATTCAGGAGAATGCTGCAGCAGAATTAGAATGAGAGACCAGTCTTATTTTCAAATATATTACTGATTTCACTGAAGGAAAGTGGAATTAAAACAAACCATAAATTGCACTTGAAAATTTGTCTCATTAGCTCCAGACTTAAATATAATGCTAATTAGTTAAATTTCTGAAGGGTTTTGAAATAGCAAACCAAGATTAAAAAAAAATCAGAAAACAAGTTCTTTTGAAAAGAACTACCATAATATAAAAATATCTTGCTCTAATACTCTGCATTTAAAACAGTATTAAAATATTAATATTAAAACCACAGCACTAAAGGAAGAATAATTATTTAATAATATTGAATAATATTTTAATACTTATCATGTACCTTGGGATTTTAGTCAAAGCTTCTGTGAGAGAAAAACAAGCCTGCAAAAGAATGTGTACATCCTTCGTGAATTACTAGAGCCCCAGCAAATTACTGTGGATATCCAGGCAACCATTCACCTGCTGCTATCAAATGAGAAAAGACCAGTTACCTTGGCAACTGCTGTATCTCATATTACACTGTGCTACTTCCAAGACAAAAACATGGTCTTAGGAAAGAGTTGTGGAGACCATGTGGGTTTTACATTTTCACTGGCAACATCCTCAGGGACACCAAAATAGACTCATAAAGCTATCCCAATTCTCAATTAGACAGAAAAGAAATACATTTTCATTACATGAAATGCAATGACAACCAGGTAGAGTCTACATCTTCGTTCATATATGGACCATAAAAGCTGTAGGGAGGATCTTATTTTGTTTCCCTTTAATTTACAAAGGCAGAAACTATTCATCAGATTCCTCAGGAGATTCATGTTACAACACACATATTTTATAGAAAAGAATATAGGCAGGTACTATGTATTTAACAGTTCCCTTAGAATTGTACAGATTCATGTGAAATGCACTATAAGACACTAACTGTGGCATCTCTTAGTGACTGCAGTGCCCCTGCACACCAGATATGAGCTGGAACTGCTGAGATTTTAAAGAGTATAACAAAGCAAGTTTGTTTTATTACTAAATTTTGCATGACTTCCTCCAAAGCAGAACAAGAGAGTGTATATATAATCTGACATAGAATTAAGAAACCATGAAGCTCATTTTAAAATGGTTTTAAAAGGTCACAGTTATTATGAAAACAAAACAAAACAAAACAAACCAGTTTTGGTAAGAGAAGCCTCTGTGCTTCTGTGTATACTACACCTTACATTACAAGACTGGCATGCAGAACCTAATTAAAATTTCGATTCAAGACAAGGACAGAATTTTTAAAAAGCAATTTAAATAACAGTTCCTAAAAATTATGGAGAAGGGTGTCTGCTTCTACTTCTCCACAAACAAATGTACTTTTACCGCAACCTTTTTTCAAAATAAAAAGGGAGAAATCATTTTTTTAAGGCAAGTACAAGTTATTTAAAGCAAAATTGTTAAGGCAATGAAGATGTTATATATCAAGAATTATACTACAGGATACTGAATCACCTAGCTAAACTCTTGGGTAACCAGTCTTCCACTAAATCAATTATTTGAAATTCATTGATGACAAAGAATATTGCTTTTTTTACCTGGAAGCTGTCAATATTTTAAACTAAGTCATTATCAGATGAACTTGATTTCAAACACTCTATTTAAAGTTTGAGGACACACTTTGCATGTGAAAGCCTTTCTGTAATTGTGGCTGTAGATCTATTCATTCAACAGGTTGCACAGGTGCTATTCAAGTTCTCTCATACTAATGTTTTCCTAGTTAATGAGAATCTCAGCTTGAAACTATTTAAATTCATCCTAAGGAAAAACCAAAGCAAAACCCCTCAACTCCCATAACCCTTTCATCACATGAATGTAGCAAAAACTATAGACAGATTCAGTCAGTGACTGAATCTGAATGATTTTGTTTCATTTTTGATGTTTTCTTGCATGTATATATGTTTTAGATCTGGAAACCTTAATTACTGTTTTTCTTTTACACTGTATAGCATAATCCTCTAAGCCCCTCCCAAATTACGTGTACTCTGGCTTCTTTTACCTTCCTAACTGACCACTGCACATCCTTTTTGTCTGACCACCACACAGGACCTTAAAAAAAAGAGTCAGAGGCAAACTATGGGAACAGTTTGTAAGTGTTTCTAAGAAACTGTTAAAAGTCAGTGCCGTGCATCGTCATATTTTAGGATCTTGCATAGATGTCAGAAATTCTGGGGTTTTTTGATTCCCACTGATTTGAAATAGTGATGTAGCTCTCACACATCCCAGATTACAGACCTACTTTTGGGATATTTCTAAGTAAACCTTTCTTCCTTCCACGTCTAGACATGTTCTACTTTACATAAATAATAGCATTCAAAAAACTGTGCATTCATGCAGGAAAAAACAACCCTTTTTTATTATCCTTGCTATTCTTTATTACTGTTTCTTTCCTGGTGTCCTTTTAGTCTATGGATAAGGTGCCAAAGAAATTTTTGTTTCATACAATTCACTGAATAGGGAGGTACTTTTCAGTGCTATTACATACTACATTAGTTCCTACTATTACACTAGCTTTATTCTTCTGTTTGTACTAAACAAGCCCCTGAAAACAGTAGCCACTCTCTGTTTTACAGAAATGTGGCTGGAGACAGGGGAACATCCCCTGCCCAAGCTGGTGAGACATGAAACAGAATCTAAGGTTTTATGACGTGTGAACAGAAATTCCTTTCAGTTTCTCTTTACAGTGGTATTTGCTGTTCTACAGTCTTGTGTTTTGCTGTGGTTAGAGAGTTTAGTTCTCTTTAACTGCCCTGTCAATCCTTTCTGCAACCTTGGCGTGCTGGCAGCTACCGCAGGAGGCCACACTGACATAAGGTAAGGTCAAAAGCAACTCTTGGAGCAGTAATTCTTCATATGACAAACTAGGAGGATTAAGGAGGACCTTAGCACTGCTTGCAACAGAAGAGCTATACTTGAGTATTAACAAGAAATTAATTTCATACTACTATTACTACTTACTACGAGCATATTAGAGTTTGTATTAATGCTTTTACTCAAAATTGGATATTATCAGTATTTCACTAATTTTTAGTTGTTCAATCCTCCTAATTCCATAAGTGCACTTCTAGTGTGCAGACAGAACTTCAGAAAAAGGGAATCATCTTCTCAAATTAGAAATGTGAGTTAACGTCTGTACCTTTTATCTTGATATACTTTTAGATCAAAGAGAACTGTTTAAAACTGAATTACCGCTTTTAGAGTACTGATCTGGCTTGTTTCATAAGGCTTTGCAAGTACACCACTTTTTCTTTATACTACATATACATATTTGAAAGAACAAAGCCACTTCTTCCTTTTGAAAGGAAGACAGAACACTCATTAAAAAAAACAAACCCCAAACCCCAAAAACAAACAAAAAACCCCAAACACACAAAAAATCTCAACAGTGTTAAATTAAAAATTTAGATTATTCAAAAGTTTTTAGTTGTTCAGCAGTTAGATTGGGATTTCCCAGACTAGACTGAAGAGAGATAACACAGGAATCATGCCTTTAACAGTAACTTCTCTCCTACAGTGCTTTAAATATCTAATGCATGCACTCTACCTGCATTAGCATAGTTATGCCTACTTCACAGGCAGGTTAAGTCCAGCACACAGCAATGAAACACCTGTCTCATCACTGCTCTGTCACTGGGCTAAGAGTAAAGAGAACCTGCACTTCAGTCTGATACTTTACTAGTCCAGACTTCATCTGATTGTATTATTATCCGATGCTCCCTTTCACACAATCATTGATGCCAGAGGATTCAAAATCAAATCTAAAGTCATTATATACAAACGATGCCAAACCCCTCAATTTTAACCTGATGAGAGAAAGAAAATAGCTGACAACAGGGGCCATCCAGTCTGATGTGTCTCAATCTCAGAAAATGCATGAAACAATCAGAAATCCACCCTTAAGTCTGCTGCTATATTAACTCAATCAGTAAAGGATACAGATATCTCTGGTACAACAAGACCTAAGAACACTGAAATCCAAAACCGCAGAATTGAAAAGTAAACAATAATTCATGAAATTAATTAATTAAAATGAAAGTGTTAAAAGCTGGAAGAACATGGCTAAGAGTACATAGAATGATAAACAGCATTTATAAAAGAGAAGTTAAAGCTTTTGTTACCACACCATAAAACAAGGGCAGCACGACATTACTTGCACAATTATATGTTCACAAATATTTTTAAGAAGTTTTAAAATAATTTTAGCAAACAATGAAACATATAGTACCTGTATATTGTAAGCTGTGACCAATCAACAAATTATAAAATACAAGTTTTGATAGTTTGGTTTTAGTTTAAAGAAAAATCTAGTAACCACTAATTTTGGCAACTATTACTTGGTTAATTGAAAGTCATTCAACTTTCTCTTATTTATTTCATGCTGCATGTTTCCCATGCATCCTTCTCTGGTTTTGCTATTAATCTAATGTCAAATTAGTCGTTCTAACAATTTGTGTATTTTATAAAACTGATAAACCCCATTTCAGAGCATGAATAACCAAAAGCCTAGGAATAACTTCTGCTGTGGAGTACATTATCATTTCCATATCCTTTAGCTCTGACTCTCTGAAAGTCACATCAAAATATCTTATGTGAAAGCCTTCAGAATATGACTTTTACAATTATAAATAACGTCACTTATTACACACAAAGTGCTTATTAAACACAAAGTGTTACCACATTCAGGTAATCCTATATTCTTTCCATTCTTGACCTCCTAAATTAATCACATTCCTTACAAGTTCCACATAAACTCTATTTGTTATTGGTCACCTCCAGTAAAGAGTCAAATGTATGCCCTTCCTTTGTGTATTTCCTTTGATAGCTTTTCTTTGTGTGATCCCTAAATAGCACTGACCTATCAAGAAAGTGTCCCAGTCTCAGTGGCAGAAGTGCTTCTAATTTGTCAACATCAACAAAAGCAGCTCTTTGTCCTTATAAAACAAAATAGCTGTTTCTGGATAAACCTATTCATTAGAACAGTTTTGAACTTCAATCAGTTTTACAGCTTTCTCCAATTTCTTTGTATCTTACACAGATAACTGGGGCCAGTCTCTGACTCACACTTCAACTTCTTAGCTGAAGAACAGTATACTTCTAAATGTAAAGCAAAGCCAGGAATATTTTTGATTGGATTACACTAAGTTCATTATTTTCAAGATATTCGGAGCTTTACAAAAATATCATTTTTCAGATTCCATACTTATCTAATTTATGTCCTGAAGAGATAAAGTAATACACTTCAAGTATGTTGGATTGCTTGTCAGTAAAGCCATGTTCTTGTTTTCCTCATCAAGAAGTGTATAACAGATTTGCTTTAAAATTGTTCAGTGGTATCACTTAGTTTTGAAAAAAAAAAAAAATTCAGAATTCATGAAGTAGACACTGTGCAAGTTATGTAGAGTTAATCAAAGGAAACCCTTCAAAGAGACTGATGCAGCTTAAGATCTGAATTTGAAAAAACTAAAAGTATCTGCCTCCCATTGCTTTACAGTCAGAGAACTAACCTCTCCATAGTAACACTTTTAATACTTGATAAAGGGGATTTACAAACACTTTTCATCCACCTGTCCCACAGGCTCTTCCAAATGTCTGTACTTCTACACCATATATTCTGCATAACATCATATGACAAACCTCAAGGGTATCTCTCAGCAAGAGCGAAGTGCTCATTCTGACAGTTTTCAAAAACCTGGAGAATATTACACTAGGAAGAGATCAAGATAGTTATCTCTCTTGCTGAGATCGTTCAAAAAATGACAAATATTTCCTACAAGTGTAAGTGGTTTCTTCTCTTACTCAACACTTACAGTCACAATTATTTTTGGTACCCTATAATCCTTTCTACAATATCCAGTTATGACATGACAAAGGTGTATCTATTTATTTATCTATAACAATACAAGAGTCTATTTGAGCTCCTATAGTTATATGTTGATGTTAATGTTTCTGGCAATTACAAAAATAGTCAGAAAATCAGTTCCTGTGTCACAAGGCAGTTCCACCCATGATCTTTGACTTGGGCTTCCAGCTGGAGGGGGAGGGCAGAAATAAGCAGTGGCATGGTTTTGGCAAGACTATTAAACTACAGAATATCATTCCTGAACCACAAGTTAATATTTTACTTTTTAAGCAAGAAAAAGTAAAATATAGAATATAACAAATACCATGCAAAATTAAAAGCTGACACGTTGTGGGGAAAAAAAAAAACCCAAAACATTCAACCAGCATCAAGGGTCTTTTCCCTTCCAACACCCATTTTGTGTAGCACCGGGGTCATCTGACCAATGTAAGAAACATGAAGTTTTGCTTGGTTTCCACTAAACCTCTTGTTTATAGATACAGGATATTTATCAGACAGAGCATGATTCTTACAGGTGCCTATTTACTTGAGATTTTATCAAAATCTAACCAGATTTCATACTGAATTGTACTGGAATAGTCACCATATGTTCCAAAGAAAACCAGCAGCATTGCAATTACCTTGTAGTAATTACTTTTTCCAACAGTAAACCTAAAAGAAAGCTGTTCATATCAAATCCTTCCATTATGCCCTGGAAAAAATGCTTGAGCTGTTACACCAGATTCTGTGTAATAAAGGTCATTATCACAGCCCTGCATCTCAGATACACCAACCAGAAGTTGAAAAAATGATGGTGAGCAGTATTAAAATGTGCCATTTAGAGAATAATGTTTCAAAACAGGTTGCAGGGCTTGGATTATGCCAGATAGTTCTAGCAGCTTTCAGAAACTGATTTATAAAACCACCACCATTTTCACTGCACAGGAACTGAAAATGAACAGTTTGTCCTGTTCTCCATTTTGGCTCACGGAGGAATTTTTGCTGATGAGAATGTTGAACCAAACCATTGTTTTGATTGATTTAATGCTAGAAAGAGGAGCATCTCTATTAAATTATTCCTCCTTGCCCCCTAACTTTCAGCTGTGCACTGGAATCCCAGCCTGTTCCCTCGTATCATAATTTGGCTGAAACAAATTACAACGTTAGTTATTTTTTGCATATTTTTCACAACACATGGGTTTGCAGAACACAGCTGAAACAAGAGGGTTGCAAAAGCACTAAACACACTGCTTTTCCTCCAATTACTGTCTCCTCAAACATTTTTATATTGTCTTAAATTAGGGTCTGATGTAGAAAAAACACCAAGATGTTGATGTCTGGACAGGGCACATCATTGTGTGCCTAGGCAGCTCTTAGAGTATTCTATGAGGTATATTGAAACCAGAGTCATCAAATCACATATCCCAAAATAATCCAAGTGCCAATAACCACACTGCTTCTGAATTTTTTTATTTCTGAAGACTTCCACTGATTTTCACTGTTCATATTCTTATGTGAAAGCCTTAAACGTCTGCTAATCTTAAGCCTTGGATCTGTTACAGTAAGCTGTATATCCCACATACCACATTAGTTACTCAGCAACATGAAGACAAGGAGAGTATAAACATTCTGAAAGGAAACCGTTGTTTGTGACAACTTACTCAAAGTCTTTGAGGCCCAGTAGGCAAACTATTAAGGCCAGCTTTGTTACATAATGCATGCTGCACAATCCAAGACCATTCAAACCCTCCATATAAACCTGTCAGTCAAGCATACCCACCTCATTCATCACCATAGCTCACAGTTTTTTGGGGGATATTCTTCTGCCCCCTTAGTAAAAAACACACAGTAACCTTGGGCTAGGTTTAAGCCACTTTGTCTGTCAATCTGCCTTTCCAGTGACTACTTTTATCCTAAATCCATTTTTCATATTACCAGATTAACAGAACTGAAGACTGTACAAAGTATGCAATTGTCACTCCTCCAAAGAAAAGGCAAAGGTGTATCCATGATGTGCAAAGTTGAAGAGCCCAGGCCATGTCCATGGATGTGGCACTGGGTGCCAAAGCTTCTGTGCACCAAAAAAGCTAAACTCTTTCAAAATGGAAATAATGTTGTTCTTCTCAATTTATGGGAAGTTCAATTTGAAATTTAGTGAAACTTAAGAATGAAGAGTATCAGCACTACACAAAAAAAAAAAAAAAAGGCAACAGCAAATAAATGAATTCAAGCGCATTTGATTTCAAAGTAGAAAAATTTTCACAAAAATACACAACTTAGAGAAGCCTCTTATGTTAGAACTCTGCAAGTCTATTTTTTGTTAATATTGATTCTTCTTGGATAGAACTCACAGGGTTGAAAGGCATATTTGCAACCTTTTCTACAATATGGCTCTATTTGCTTAAGTGCCATAATCCATCTGCAGTGTTAGTATTTAACTGTAAGTGGATGGTATTTATTCAGCTAGTACATTTTTTTCTGACATTTATATTACCTCAAAGGACAACACTGCCTTTGGAAATTCTATTTCAGATTGAGCTAATTGAACTTTTGAAGGCATGGTAATCATGTCATGAATCAGCAGCATTGGCTGTGACTTTGAAGAGGCGACGTATCATAGAAATTGATTTTTTTTTCAGCCCCAGTGAAAAGGAATCAAGTTACATCAGAAAATAAATTAGCTTTCGGTGAACCAGACTGCAAGAGATGTAACCTCTAAATGCCCCACTCCTGCAATGTATGTACACATATAGAATTTTCAGATGGCTTGTCTTTATGAAAAGAGCTAAAGATATTCTAAATACAGGCTTACTGCTTTTACTGAGTATCTCAAGCTAACAGTCAGAGTATCTGAGGAACTAAATATATTACAATGTATGCATAGAACAGTCACAGTAAATAATTTATGCTGAAGTAATCATTAGCCCTGGATGTTCTCTGCTGAAAAAATACCTGTGGAATTTAAGCAAAATTACTTGTAATTGATTACTTTGTAATTGATTACAAAATTACTTCTAATTAGAGATCAACCTAAATCCAGATCATGTGAAGTAGCAAACAAACATTAAATTCAGTTTTCTATCTAAAAGGAATTGGTATTCTCAGAGGGGAACCATAAAGATGCAACAATTCTGCTTCTTTTACAGATAATACTATATCTGTTCTATAGATAATACAAGTATATTCCAACCATCTCTAAAAAAATCCACAGACAAAAAGAAAACCAAGTTCTTATGCTGCATAACACTATTAATGTGCATTTTCTAAAGAGGTTCACATGGTAAGAAAAAGTTGAAAATTACTGATCTAGAATAACAACTGTCTACTGGATTTTCATAAGAGGTTTTGGCAGGCAGGAAGAACATTAGTCACTGCAGCATCCCAAAATGTCTCAGCCTTGTGGAGAGGGAACATGGGCAGGGGAAGAGCTGCTGGAAGATGCTAAAAACAAATTGAAAGGACACCTGTTCTGATTATTGGATTTGTGCTTTCAATAAAAAAATCTGTCTATTCTAAATTGACTTTATCTTGAAGTATGAGTTGAACAACAGGCCTCTTCAGAATTTCCAAATCCTTTCAAACAGTTTTGCTTGCTTTTTTTCTGCTCCAACAATATTTAGGTTGTTCACGACATAATGGAACAATTTCAATAAAAGAATGGCAAGTGCCTCCAAACAAAACAGCAAAAGTCTCCAGCTCTGACATCCACCTAAATGGAGAAATTGGGGTAAAATCCCTCACACTCTGAAAGACAGCAGACCTCAGACTACCATACCTTTGCAAAAAGGAGTTACAATCTTGGGCTAAAGGAATTCAAGCACATGCTTGTGGTGTACCAAAGAAGAGGCATATTGAATGTAGCCTCTCTCAGTAAACTCTTGAAGGATCCTTTTGTGAGGATCTGGAGCAGACTCAAGCACAAAACACCTGCCAGGTCATCTAACTGTGATAAAATGGAGGCAAACTTTCTGTAGGTGCCTAGATGCCCAGAAAACTTAACTGAAGCCTAGGTAGGCAGCACCATGTCAGGAAGCAATTCCATTTGGGCACTCCATTCCATAGCTGAGACCCAAGGGCTTTTGAGGCTCTGGATCTAAAAAAATATGCTATTTCACTGTACACTAACAAAGATTAAACTTTCCATGGCATGCAGCAATAATACATTAAATCATGTGCTCTAACTTTACTACAAAAATGATTGCTTTGCAACTATTTGAAATAAAATATACAAATGTCTACTGGGACTATATCCTGGTTCCTAACATTTTCCTAGTCAAAGCACAAATAATTATAAATTAAAATTCTCATTTTATGGCTCAGCCAGGTATACAAATCCATATTTTACATGTTCCAGAAAGGCAAGTATTACAAAAAGTAAATTATGTGTTTTCATCAAAGATGGGCATTCTGTGTAAAACAAATCTGAAACTTATATCATCAGGAACAATCTAGGAGAAAATAAACAGAAAATCTGAAATCAGTTACTACATAAACAATGAAAAGAAACTTTAAAATGTACCACAGTTTGAGAAGACAAATTTACATTATATCCTGTTTACCAGTACTATAACCAATGCTTAATTACTTCTAACAATTCACCATTATATAACAAGTATGACCTTTTCTAAAATAAATAGTTAATTTAAGATGGCTAAAATATGAAAAATCAATATGCTTTCACCACAAAGAATCATCACTCAGCAATTACCAGGTTTCTGGGAAGATACACTTCAAGTCTAAATACAGGCTATTTCCTAGAATTTCATTGAGCCATGAACTAAGAAGACACTACTATCAAAGGGTAGGGAACAAAATACACAAAATGAAACAGGGAAATCTACCTCTCTATTAAATAAATAGAGAACATAATTTATACTTAAATATTTCCTTGGTTTATCTTGAATCCCATAAATCTATTTTAACAAAATTGCAGGAAATTTACTTTAATATCAAATATAAATGTCCATTCATTTACTGGAAACATTAATGAAATAAAAAAACTCAAAACCATGCTCCATCATCTTATACCTTAGTCACTCACAGTGAACATGACAGGCTTCCACAACAGAAGCATAACAGTCAACAATACAACGAGAAACAGACATGAAAAATTCAGACTACAAGTGAATTCTCATAACCAAAAAGTTATTGTCAAGAACCATTTTTGAAGAGCGGTATTAAAAAAGGAGTTGACAAATTCAAATATTTGCAAACCTTTCAGTAAAACTCCTCTCAAGAATGTGTAATACTTCATCTGGTCAGCTAAAAGTCAGTGTCCCACAATCAGAATGCATGTAAAGGAAAAAAAAAAAAAATTACGAAAATAAAAACAGGGAACAGGAGGCAAGCAGAGGTCACATGTGTGACCTGAAGAAATCTTATCTTTAAAATCTTCTTCCAGTTTCTTAAGCCTTTCTTGTAGGTAGAAATAAAGTTCTGTGTTCCTGCAAAGCATACTTTCTTTCTAATGTTTTTTTATTACCCTTGCTTTTATGTTTTAATGGAACTTTAAAAAGATAATTAGAGCCTACTGCCTTTTCTGCATAGGCACTATGCATATATTTGAGCTGAAATTTTTTTTCTCCTAGCCAAAATCCAAAAAAGTGATTGGACACAAAAGTACAGACAAGCCCCTTATTGGTTCTGCTGTAAATAGTATCTCAATTTCTGCTGCTGTTCTCACAATGGACTGCACCACTCCGAGGGAAATGTTTACTTTGGGAAAAGAAAAATGAAATAAAATCCTCTCCAAGCCTCTAGTGCAAGTAGAATAAGTATTTTTTCTATTAAACTTATGGAAAGTTCTCTTTATAAAAAGAGAAATGAGATCATCCTGTCAACAGCCTTTAGCAGAACAAGTTTTCACAGAAAGCTAATAAAAGTGAAAAACTGCAGTGCCATCATTTAAATCAGGTTGCTGCATGCAATAATTTGATATTTTCTTTTTAAAAAATCTACAATTAATAGTATTCTACTTTAAGTGGACATAAAAAAGTATGCATGCTAGCATTGCACAATATAATCCTTGTGAACAGATCACATTTGATGTCCTGCATAGGATGAAGGTGCAAAAGAGCTACTTAATAAGCTCAGAGTATGGAAGAAAAGGCAATGGATCCTTCATTTTCTCCTTCCTAATGGCAGAGTAGGCTTAGTCAGTTTTCTGGAGCAACTTTTGCTGAGCAATTCAATTCCTTTCTGGGTAGAAAAACTACCATCCCTTTTCCCTTTAATGTTCTAACTAGCCTCCATCATGAACTCTTGCAAACTGCATGGAGAGAATTTAGCCAAATGATTTCTCAGCAACTTTCTGCTTAGAGCTAGTAGTTTGGGTCTAGAACATATATGTTTCCTTATCTTTAAAAATTTGACTTGTTTTACTGAAAAATCGAAAAGACTTTCCAATAGACTGAAGGTGTTCATACTCCTCCAGTGGAAGTCTAGCTGGCTGCCTCATAATTAGCTGTCTCTTCTAAAACATGCCATCATGAAGCCTCTGTAAGAGACCCAAGGGAAGACCCTGGTGAACAAAGATGAGATTATCTGACTGCTGGTATTCATATGTAAGAACAGGAGAATGAAACACATTGATTTTTCAGTATTTACTGGGGAAAAGGGTCATAAATTGAAGATTTCATTTTAATAGTCTAAATAAAAGAAATTTAAAATCTTATTAGATTCTTCATATTTTTAAAACACATATCTTTATTTTGATGACATTTTTTGATAGGTGTTATCAGAAAAGGTGTTGCTTTCATTAAAAAAAACCAAACAAGCCAGGACATAAGTGAAACTGATGGACATTTAAGAAGGTAAAAGATTCTATTTTGACATCCTACGTTGCATGCAGCTAAAGTTTGTCTCAAACTCTGCCACTCCATAACCTCCTGGAGTGAGAAATTTCAGAATTTCTACATTCTGCATGAAAAAGTACCTGTTTCATACTGACTTCCTAGTGGTTTCAGGGACTGCCCTTTAATTCCAGAACTGTGGAATTTTGTGAGTAACATTTCTGCTTGTCATCACTTTCCTCCTAAGCTATTACTTTTATTAATTTTTAGACCTTGATCATATATATTTTTAAGTCTTCCCCTACACCCTCATACGGGTTAGTATTCCACCTCTCCTGAATATTTCAGCATTTATCATACTTCTTTTTTTTTATCCCCAGAACTTGAAAACCTCATGAATTTCTGAAACACCATCAGGTTATGTTTTAAGCAATAAAACTGAGGGATTGTTAAACTCTTGCCACTTAATTATGTTGTGAGCTTTATCACTCCAGCCATGTTACAAAATCTGCCAGTAAAACAGACATACCATATGAAATTACAATCTGCATGTGCATAATGAGGAAAGGTGATTCTTTTCCCTCAACACAAAGAAGAAAATATATTTTTTTCTGACAGGTGCTCTAGTGAAAGGTATCATATGTTATTAAATTTCAAGTTTAAAATGCAGTTGGACTTGCTTTTAAAATAAGTGTGACAGTGATATTCACTCAAATCACCAGAGACCACTTCTTCCTTGAAGTAAAATATAGAAGTGATTTTATCCTTGTTATGCACTTTGGTTCTGTATGAATCATGAATGCAACATCTACAAAATTAGGTATTTCAATTACTTTAGGGGACTGAGAGAGTATAGCAGTTAGATGATAGAAGACAATCTTCTTTACACAGTCTTTAAACAGACTTTTAGATACCACATATGTTCATCTAAAGGAGTTTAGACAGATCTTTCCATTCATTCCATCCCATAAAAGTAACTATCTCCCCTCAAGATGATTTTTAGTACAAACTAAATTATGTAAAAACAACCTGCACTAACAACCTGCCTATTCAGCATGCAGCATATGAATTTACAGCACATTCAGCATAACAATGAAGGACTGATACATTTTCCTAAAACAATCCAAGTTGCCACACACACTCTCATAAACTGTTGTTAAGACCTGCAATTTCTCTTAGAGTTTGTAAACAAAGAAAGCCTAAAACTGCCAAGTAAGGCAGAAAAGGGGCTGCCAAAGCAAGAGGTGGGCTGCAGAAAATTCTTTTTATAGGTCTTTGGTTAAGGCTCAGATGACAGCATAGAATTAAGGTTGAGAAAACAACACACCCTAGATCTGCAGTATAAGTAGAGCTAAAAGGTCTGCCAAAGAAGAAATTCCTGACAAAAGGAATTTCCCCTGAAACCTTTCTCTGTGAGTCATAGCTGTTGGTCCAAGGTAAAGACTTATCTGACCATCTAGTTCAGGGTGGCAGGAAGAGGTTGCCAAAGAGAACCTTGAGCTACAGTATGCACAGGGCAAGCAAAAGTTCGCCAAAGGGGATTGCCAAAGGAACTTTCCCGTGACAGCTCCTTCCTCTGGGCAATGCCTGTTGGCCCCAGGTTAAGGTTCCACTAAGGGGACTGGCTGTGAGACAGGTAAGGCCTAAGACCTACAAACAACACTTATGCCACTACTTTTGTCCAAAATTTTGTTGCTCATTTTTCAATAAGCTGTACAGTCATAGGTACTTCCAAAAGAGAATAGTCAGATCATCATAAAGGGTTCTATAACTGTGGGAAATGGATTTGTAGAGAATTGTCAAAGCCTGACAGAAGGATCACATAGTATGCATCTCTATGCAAACTCTGAGATAAAATATGCTGACTTAGAAAAACCATGGAATAGGATAGACATTGTTGAGAGAGAAATGGAACTAGGAACAAGTTTCAAATGATGGCCTTGCAAATAGACTAGACATTTGGGAGAAATAGAACTATGAAAGATGTATTGTAGTAGTACCCATGAGGGGTATTTTTAGATGATCGGCTTAAAGGCATTAGCTGCATTGTGTGGCAAAAGCTGATAGGCCAAAAAACGCTTATAATGTATTGTAATTAGGAAATAGTTTGGCTTCTGATTGTGATGGTGTGAATTGTAACATCTATACAGTCTCACCCTTCACATAAGACTGGAAATGGAATAAAAGCCTTTAAAACGCCTCTCAGGAGCCCCACTTCTGGGTCAGAAAAAGGGATAATCCAAAAAATAATCTATGCTACTAATCTCAATTCTGGCAGAATTCACAAGATTTTTGTTGTTTCCTTGACTCTGCAGTGCTATCTCAGTTTTGACAAAAGACTCTTCCACATGAAAATACTAAGTCTGTTCACAGTTACATCCCTGAGGGAGGAATAACCTTGGAACCACTCTCCCCTTCGTAACCGCACTGTTCTCAATCCTGCAGATTTTTTCATTCCTACAGATTCTTATTTGGCCATGTCCTAAGTGCAGAAGGAAAAAGAACCCTCCAATGAATCTGAATTAGCTGCCAATTATATATATAGACATAAATATCCAAAAGATCTTGATTCTTTTAAAAGAGCTTACAGTTCTATTTTTCTTTCCCTTACATCTCTGTAAACCAGGAATAATTCCCAGAGAATGTGGAACCCAAATCAGGCAGAAAACAAAAGAAGCTACTATTATATTCACATCAAGGCTAAAAGCACAGAGGATAAATGAGACAAGGAAAGCAGATCCTTGCCAGCTGGAATTTTACCCAAACTGTACAGAGGGTAGCAACCTTCTACTTGTTCATTCTCGTACCTTTTACAAGCAATTAGATTTCAAGAAAGGAATTGTAATTAGACTCATAATCAACATAAATTTCCTCTACAGAGATTTTGATGGATCAGAGCAGACCAACGAAGCCAGTAAGATCTCTCTTATTTCCTGTAACATCTGGGCTGTCAATTCATGAAAAAGCCAGGGTAGTTCACATTTCTCATTTTCTAATAGACCTTCTCTTAATTATTAAAAATACTTCTGACATCTTTAAATGCTTAAGGAAATGCAGTTTCTGCTGGAGAAGAATATTTACAGAACATCTGCACAGATAGGCTTAGATTCTGAACTTGTAAAGTGAATTTCTTGAAATGTATGGCTATCTGATAAGACCAATAGTTCTCCTACACCTGCCTGCCTGAGCACATATTGTTTTAGATATTTATGTAGAATTCTGCAAGGCCCAATGTAGAATCCGTAGAAAAAACAGATGAGAAATACTTTGTCCATCAACCTTCTCTCCATAAATTACAGTAACATAATAACTATACACATCATTCATGTTTACTCTGTCTTAGTTTGAGAGTTTATCAGCCCTTTAAACATTTTTTATGAACAGATATCTCTAGTTTCTCCTGGCAGAAAGCTTTATTTACATAAAAATTTATTTCAGCAATTCAGAAAGGATAAAATAACCCTGTACTCAGGGTTAATGGCAACCATAAGGGTTCTTTACCAGCGTGCTACTGAAAAATTACAGCAAATCATCTTCATGAAAATAACCTTGCTCATGTTGTGATCTATTACATATTGCCCTTTCTTCCATGATAAAAATCATACCAAAAGATTAAATTGAAGCATGACCCAGAATAAGGTCACATTCTCACAGTAAATAAAATGGAAAAGGGGAGTTGCAGAGAAACACACAACAAAATTCTCATTAAGACAACAGCACTCACTGATGCAATGAAGAAAGTACAAAAAGGTACTTAAAAACTGATTATTCGAAGTGAATGACAGGTTCAATTTAGTATAGTTTAAATTCCTCAGCAAAACCAAGCAAACAAATAAACGGCATGCATTCATGATTTTTCTTACTAATCAGAACAAAATTTTCATTGCAATCATGCCTGCTTACATTTCTGTAATTTTTCTTATAAGCCCTTACTCACAGGAGTTAAACTTTGTTTTTTAGTAAAGAAGGGTCTGATTTTGAATAAAGGGCTTGGATTTGGGTCATTTAAACCATATCTGGATTAAATTTCTTTATTGTAAGATACATAAGCAGGCAGCATGTCTCATGTGTTTCAAAGTCATCTTTTTTAAAGGTGAGCAATTCATCCATTCATCTTGACAGGCACCTTCCTTTTTACACTCATCCCTATTCCCATTACTTCCTCTGCTCAAGTCTGCCAGTTTTCTCCCTTTGAATAAAAAGCTTTGCTATGGGCTCTGTGCAGTTGTTTCTCTTATAGGAAGAGAAGGTTATCTTCACAGAAGTAGTGATCCTGCATACCTGGACACCGCACTAGAGATCTGGACTGATGGAACAGCCATTTAGCTCTTCATTTTCCAATAAAATAACTTGAATACACTTACTTTATGGTTGGCAAGGTAACAGGTGCTCTGGGTCCATCTCAAAAAATCTTCTGCAGAACAGTGGCAAAACCAATTCAGAGACTAGCATTGCCATTTTTTTCAATTTCCTTCTCCCTGTTTCCCTAGAAAAAGATTCATAATGAGAAAAACAGTATTTGAGAAAAGACAGTGGCAGTACAGCAGAGGGAACAGACCTAACAAGATCAGTTAAGCATTTGGGGGGTTTTATCTTATTTTAAGAAAACATAGTTGCTTCTTTCATGAGAAAAAATGAAAGTCACATTTGTAGTCTTCAATGCTACAGACAATTTCTGTTCCATAATCCAATGTACAGCATGGGGCTGGGGAGAAATAGATACTAAGATGACAGTCAACAAGGACTATTCTTTCTGGTTCATTTCAGGTACCTTTGAAATGGAAAGAGTGATGTAATACACAACTAAATTATTAAAAAGACCGGAATAAAATAATTATCTGGGTCTGAGAACAATTTTATATGATTTGAATTACCTTTTTACAGCTTATTTTTTAACAGCCTTTTTTCTCCATGAGTTAAAAATCAACTCTTAAGTCCCCTCAAATGTTTATTATTAATGATGGATCATTAGACATAGCTCTCCAAAGTCATAAGTTTAGTCCTAAAGAAGTTAAAGAACTTCAAATACTATTTTGCATTGTAACATCCATGTGACAGGATAATGCAAACCATAATCATCTTTTTCCTTGTTTAAATATATTCATTTGTACAGAAAAAAAGAGAGGCTCTCAATTTTTCAACTTCTATGCCAATTTTTTTACACTAAAATAAAGGTATTTAATTTCAATTAATTTCATTTCAATTTCAAAAGCACCATATAAGCCACTCATTCTCATTCTGTAAATCTTGAGGAGAGAACCAAATAAAAACAATTAATAAAAATAAGTATTGTGTGATGAACCTCTGATTACATGCCCAAACAGCCTGGGAACTGAAAACCTCTGTTGCCTTTGTAATTTATCTGGCTTTTTCTGTGTTCACAAGTAACTTTTTGGGGTTGTTTTCTGCAGTAGCTATAGAATTTATTGCACTTTAGAAATGGAAAAGTGAAATTAAAAACCTACTAAATATGTTAAAGCTAAAATTGGAAAAACATAAAAAAGTGAAGTTACTGTTGTGAAAATGTGTTCTTAGGAATATCCCCCACAGGCAGCATTTCAGTGTCTTGTAAGATATATTAGGCACAGTAATAGCACTGCTACCAGCCTGTAACTCCTGTGTTTTTCAGTTATTTCATTTAACTGCACAATGAGCAAACTCCTCTGTCCAACATGGGATGAGAAAAATAATTCTCAATCAAAATATAAAATAAACATATAAATACTTCTCATTAAGCACTTACTACATACGGTTTCTATACTCTATTTTCTATGAAACAGAAATTCTTTCTTAAACTGGAAGCATTTTTATTAGTGTAATAAAACCTAGCTCATTAACACTACGTTAATGAATAAAGGTTGACTCCAGGAGTCACTTTTTTATCACAGTTAGGTACTACTATACTAATCTAGATTAGAAATATTCATATATTTGGTTAGCTGCTCTTTAATGCATCCAACAAATACAATTTTCAGCTAGACTGAAAAAGAAACACTTCAAGAAAAGTCTGCTTATGTACAATTGATTTGGAAGCTACAATAGATCTACTATATTTAAACTTTCTATGCCCCACTCTTTTTCAGATTTTATTTAGATTAATTAAATATTTGTGGAACGTTTACATTAAATGGAAAAGAAATTTACTTCTTAAACACCTTGTCCCTAATTTCTCTCTATTTGAGAGAAATTACATGCCTCGACCTTCAGTACAGATCATTCCTTTACCTTCTTTCTCATTTCTGTCCATAGCTAGCAGAATCCGTTGCCAAATCGGTTTTAAAATGTGGTTTCATTAATTCTTTCCTCAAACATATTAAAAAAAAAATAGATCTATCTACTGGCCATGTATCTTTGGCAGTCAGGCTGTAAAGTACATCTGTATTCAGCTCTGCAGTTTCTGTCCCAGTTGAGACAGGAGGCCCTATCTGACTAGAAAACAGAATATGTCATTCCACTGGAGTTTGGGTCTAGTCATGTCATGTGGGCCTATGTCATAAAACCATAAGAAATAGGAAGGAATGTGACATTAAAAATAGAATAGTGAAGGTTTGGTACTGTTAAGCAACTATTATTTCCTCTAATAAAAACTTACTGAAAGCTGATTAAACTGAAATACTCACTGAAGTATTGCTACATTTATAATCAACTGCTTCTTGCTTAACAGCAAAGAAGATTCACACTTTTAGATAGGCTTATCAGTTGCATAACGATGAATTTCTTAAAATATCCATTGTTTTTACTGCAGTACCAAGTAAAAGACTTTCAGTGGCTCAGAGACATTTCAGAATGACAAGACATTGACAGAAGTTTTAGAACTACAAAAAAAAAAATCAGTATTCACAATCTGAGGTAAAAAAATCTATAATATTTTTTTCTGCTTTCCCTTGTGCTTAGGACTTTACACAGCAGAAACAAAAATTAAATGCAAAGACATGGAGAAACTATGAATCTGAGATAAAGGGTACAAGGCCAATAGTACCCACCAGACCTTCCAAATGTTTCCATTTGTGTTTCCAATGTACACCAAGGTTCCTCTGAAATTACCCACTAGGATAATGGCTCAACAAATCTGTCACATTTCATGCACTTGAGAAGTTATTTAGCCCTCATATTGCTTAGTACGTGTCAAGCCTGGTGACTGAGAAGAGCCAGCATGGATTTACTCAGGGTAAATCATGCCTGATCAGCCTGATGTTTTTTCCCTGGAACGGGCTGCCCAAAGAGGCTGTGCAGTTACCAGCTTTGGAGGTTTTCAGGATCCAGGTGGATCGCCCCCTGAGCAGCCCTGACTTGACCTGAGGACTGAGCCTGCTTTGAACAGTAGGTTGGACTAGAAACCCCCTGAGATCCCTTCAAAACTGAACTACCCCACAATTCTGTTAAATCAATATTCAGTGGATCATTCGTATGCATTTTCCACTACATGTGACAGTATACAAAATGACTTACAGGTGACTATGAATAACTTATCTGTATGAATATTAATCAGGTATCAATACAACAAGGAATAATAGACACAAAACACAACTCAGAACATTTTCTAGACACTACCATGAAGAACAAGAGAAACCAGAAAAGAGACTGCCAAAGTGTGAAATTTTTGAACTCATGCCTTTCCATATCCATTCATTTTTAATGAGTCATTATGAAATATTAAAAATGTGCTTAAATTTTACATTCCACATTCCACATTCTACTCTTTAATGAAAGAAATGTCTCCCTTTTTAACTAGAAGATAAAGGTTGATAGCTACTATAAAAACTTAGTTTTGCCATCCAACCATATACCACTATAATACACCAAATTCTTGATGGGAAGTACAAGATTATCCAACAGCCTAAAAAAATCATAAGTCAGCTTGGCCCTCCTTCCTCACCAAATCGTTATCTATACATCACTGAAAGGGTCTCCAAGAGATTAGTTAATTTTTTTCTTAAATAAAGGCTATCAGGGGTAGCATGGAAGGTCTCATGGGTCTTTTTGCAAAATACCTGACACAGGAGTTCAATGTCATACTTCAGATAGCTAATGCAGGATATCCATAGAAGCCTTCCTCTAGGAAAAGTCCATAAACTCAAAGCTGTTTGATGAGAAAATGACTTTTTCTGAAATAACAATATAACCAGTGTATCCCATAAGAGAAATACACAAAAGACTCCTACAGATCTCATTGACAGTATGACATTTCTCTGCCAACTGTTTTACTTACCAATTTTATTTTGATTAAAATAGCAGTAGCAACCTCTAAAGCTTTTAAAAGTTCTGCATTTATATACCATACACAAGGTATGTGTATATTCATTTACTTGAATTATGTTAAAGGGACATATCCCATAACAAAAAAAAAACCAAAAACCCAACCAAACAAAACAAAACAAACCCTCGCCAAAAAAAACCCACCAGAAAACAATAAACATAAGACAATTTTGCAAAAAACCCATATGTTTGCCAAAACAATATCACAGTCAAGAAAAATCTTTCTTGATAATTACAAAAACAGACCTTTAACCAAATCAACTGAGGTTTCTTTGCACATTACTAAAATGGACTGTTTACATTTTAAAGTTCTTACCTTGACAGAAGCTCCAGACTCCAAACAGAGGTGGAATCCACCCTGTAGAAGATGGATAAAGTAAGGAGTCAGGCCCCTACTGATCAGTTCTCATTCTGCTAAATCACACCACTAGGACACAAATATTTAAAGAACACTTACCCACTCTTGGTTACAAGTCAACCAGGTTCTCTACAGACAGAAAACCAAACAAACAAATCAAAAATCCTGAAAGGTGGTTACATTTCATAGAGTTCAAGAGAACTGGCTTTCATGACCCATCATGACTTTTTAAAATGTAAGCACTTCCTGCAATATTCCATAATGGACCTAAGACATTTTGAGATTTTCATGCAGCAAACAAAAAGAGAGCAGCCAGACAGAAATCATTCCTTGTCAGTCTATCTGCCCATTTCAGTCTCACTTATAGCTACCTAGACAGGCTACCTTACTTTGACTTTTAGATACTTCTTACAGGTCATTTATGTGAGAAATTAACCTTGAATAGGTCAACACATGATTCCTGAGTTGGAATAGCATTTCCAGACAAATTTTTATAGACTGCTCTATTTCCATAAAAGTTCTGTGCATTTTCCAGTTAAAAAAAAAAAATCAAAACCATATCTTTAGCAGCTCAAGTAATTTATTATCTTAAAAAAACCCACTCTGATGCACAGAAAGGGTAACTGGAGCTTAAAGAATGAAACAGATATATATAATGAAAAACAATATCTAAGACCCCTGATTTTATTTTCTGCAAGGATTGGGAATACAATGGACTACATTCTCTGGAAACGTAAGAGAAAAGGTAAAGGATGACCAAATGAAAATGATCTTTAACTACTGACTTGGAAAACTATTTTATCTTTAATACAAAGTTCTTATGTGATGCTTTGAAAATCATTTATATATTCTTTGTGCTGCACCACTGCCTGTGAAGTACAATGTCATACAAATCATAACAACTATAACAGTTTAAAGCTTTGCGTATTACTCAACTCCTTTTTCAATTTTAGAACAAAAGAGTCCAAAACCAAGTACATTTTGAGTCAAAATACTATTCTATCACATAAAGAAAATAATGTAAAAAAATCCTTCCAATTAAGGCTTTGAGAAAAACACTGAACAACATTTTAGAGAGCCAGATACACGTGACCTGGACAACCATATGGAATTCGCTCTGTGGTCCATATGCAAACTCTGAGCTGAACACAATATATACACAGGAAAATCAACCATATTCTCAGTAACTTATATAAGGCATTCCCAAGCAGACTTGAGGATTTGCTTTTGCAAGCCTGTGCAAAGTTATGGTAATGAATGGTATGTTTCCACATGTCAACTGAAATGCCAAGGTTACCAGTACTTTTATTTCATAAAAGCTCGCGTGATTGGAACTAGATGCATATGTTTTCACTTTATGTCTAGTGGAGCTATCATCACCATTCACTACTTCCCTTAAATCATTCTTTTAGGTATAAAACCTATCAGACTTATTACTAATTATTCAAAATTACAAGTAATATAAAGCACGGTTTAAGAGATCTTTGAGAGGAGAGAGGGAACTTGCCTTTAATCTGTAATTGTAGCAAGGACTGTGAGTATGAACTATGAGACACTTGGAAGGAATACTGCTTTATAGATATCAATTCTTAGTATTACTGGCTACAGTAAACAATAGTTCAGCATTCCAGTGAAGGAGTAGGAGGTGGGATGGGGAGTTAAACATGCAAGAGTTTCTTCTCCATGGTACTCTGGACGACAACAACAACATTTGCTGTTTATTTACAACAAATCACATGATTTTCAATCCTTTTTTTTTTCTTCCTTATATTTTCAATCCTTATGATTTTCAATCCTTATGTTTTTTAGGATTTTCAATCCTAAATTCATATTAAGGTAAGGTGAATAGGTCACAAAACACACCTTAAAAACATGTATCATGTGAATTCTGCCAATGCTATAACAAAATAGCAACCCTTAATTGCACAGCTTAAGGAAAATACATTGTCTTTTGACAGATTTATCATTGAATACTAGAAAGATTGTATGAAGCTCAACCCATTGAAGTACTGAGGCATTTACTTTAACTATATGTCTAAAGTCTAA
>VXBB01010677.1:0-14925 GCA_013399915.1 Illadopsis cleaveri
GAGGGACACCCGAAGCAACAGAAGAGTAAATTTTGCATGGGTGTGCAGAAGCTGAAGGTTTTGGAGGTTCTGTATGTTCTGAAGAACTCAGATTGATGCAAACTGCATTTATGTCTCCCAGCTGATACTGAATCAAAACCTGCTGGTTAACCATCTGATGATATCTGATGCAAAAAGCCGAGCTTGGGAGTCAACTTGTGTTTCAACAATCAGTCCCTGACCCTGAATATGCTGGGAATGGTGCTGTTAATCCTCAAAGAATTACCCCTGTAATAACAACCTTCATGCATAAATTTCTGCTTAAGCACAGCCTGTCCTCTCTTTCCCTTCCTTCACATAAATGTAGGCATTCTAACTAGAAGGAGCATAAATAAATTACCAAAATAATTGTGTAGTTGTAGCACGCACATCTTATTTAGGTTCTGTCCTGGAATCATGCATTCCCTCCATTATCCCCAGCCCTCTAAGGTTTTAAGGAAGACAGCTAAATTTGAGGCCAGTACATGAACTTGATTACTGACACAGACCTCAGCAAATGAGTCTTTAGGCACCTGATAAGAAACATTGAATGCTGGGTTATGTTTCAAATCCAGTTGTTTTTCTTGACATCCTTATCAGCTTAGGATCAACTGCCTGAAATTGTTACTTGAAAATACATATCTAAAGATATTGTTTTCAGGACTCAGCAAAAAGTCTTCAATAAAAGACAGTCATAAATGATAGTTTAAATCTTTAATATTTTTAATCTAACACTTTCTGCTCCTTATGTTTCCAGTGAGTGTCACTTCCACCACTCATATACCATTTTTTAAGGGATGTGCCTGATTCTCTAGTCATTCTGTGATGCAGAGGAAATATTTTCTGCAAGTAGACCACGAAAAGGAAACATTAAGGGTATTTTATTCAGGCTAGGGATTAGACTATGAAAACTTTTATATTCTTTATGAGCCCAAAGTTTTCATAGCCATGTTACGAATTTGGAGATCTTCAGTGTCATAGAGTAAAGTCTAGTTTCTAAAATGTAACTATTAATATGACTAAATGGCTTTACTTGTATAGACACATATGACAGGATCTCTACAGATCTGTTTAATGCCCTACTCAAGAATTTAAACAAAATTTCTTGAAAGCTTTGCGTGCAGGATACCCATCCCTATTATTATGTTGTTACAGTTGTTGTTCATGAGGATCAGACTATAACATAGTGTATATAAGCCTTCCATTTACCAATTGCACAACAGTGGCTTTGAAATGGCACGTGGAAAGCCTCAGACCCTTATGTGTGGTTTAACTGACCAGAGTTCAGGACAAGTTCAACAGAAGGGTGAGGTAAGTGTGGCTTTGGGGAAAATTAGTAAAAACCACTATGACTGTCTCATAACATTTAAAGTTTTAAGAAATGCTGAAGCAGTCATCAGCTTGCTTGTTTGCGTCAGCTGGTTTGACATCTTGTTTTGGTAGAAGCCAAAAGATAAGGTTAAACTTTTCAAATAAGTGTCAGCTGATAGCCTGCACAGTCAAGTGAAACTTTCTGCCCTTGTAAGGAAAATTGAGTCTCCTATTTAAAAGATATCTGTTACAAGAGAAACAGTATTATTATGCCTCCAGTCAAATTAACCAACAACAGAATGCCCCCACTTTCTGACAACAATTCTTGAAGCAGTTTTTTCAATAATAGGGGAAGAGAATAATTCAAAGTTTCACAGTAAGAAACACTAAATTACAGGAATAAGATTGAATTTCTCAGTTCAAACTGTAAGTTTTTTTTAAAATAGGTAATTTCTAAGGGATTGCCTCTTCTACCTAAGTGTGTTAACACTCACTTATCAAACCAGTAGTGATAACAACCAAAAGATAGATGCTCAAGCATCTGAAACAAAACTTTAATTTGTATTCTCAGACCTCGTAACCTCAAATACTGGGTGGAGTATAAATATATGTGTACATGTATATTATAGATATCTATATCTGTATCTATATATATATTAAAAGGAGGAAAATCAGATTCCTGTGGAGAAATCACAGCTGTATCTGATGAAGTTGCTCTCATACATGCTAAGGGACATATACCAAGGGCTTTAGAACTGCAATTGCTCTTCTACCAATCACATCCAGAGAGATCTTTAAGTGTAATAAACCATACTTCTAACTATCCTGTAAACATCACTAATTGTAATTTGGTGGTATCCTCACTTCAGCTCAGTAAAAGTAAGATTAACTCATAGGAAGTGGCTGTGAGGGCTTTTGTCATTTTCAGATGATAATTTGTGATTCAGTTGCAAATGTCAAAACAGATTTTAGACATATGTAATTTAAAGTTTCTGGCCCCTATGCTGCAGATTTTCTGCTGTAATAAACCATCTTTTGACAAGTTTATAATAGCACAATCTACAGCAACATGTTTTAGTTTTGAGTGGTTCACTTTGTTATACCAATAATGCCACTCCTTTATTCTGTCTGAATCTTTGCAATCGAAAAATCATTTGAGACATTTTTTCTGAAAATGGCCCCTTACTTCATGACTGGCTCAGCTGCTCTTTCTTCAACCTGTGATTTTATTACAGCTTGATTTCCAGTTTAATAGTGAGTTTTCTTTTTGTCTATAACTGGTTTACAGTTGTGTCAGTAGTCTTGGAGCTTAAAAAACATTTTATGGACTCTTTTTTGAAAACAACACATCCGAAAATGAAAAGCCGTACTCCAGGAGATGTAGCTGTCATAGGGGAGGATGTTTCTTAACATGGAATTCAGACGTAGGAGTGGAGTTGGAAGGTGAGGCTGGGTTGTGCAACTCAGACTGAAACTGGGCTCATTTGAGTAATGAGATGCATACAAATATTAAGGACATAAAACAGGAGGAAAACAAAAAAGAGAGCCATCCCAGTTAGGGGGTGATTCCTCATATGATATAAATTGCAAAGTCTCTGTTTTGGTCCATTCAGAATGTTTATTCAAGGAATAGCATAGTCCAAGTTTCTGCAAGAATCCGTTCTATGGCGAACTTAGTCTTTTATTGGTGGGGAAAGGAGGGGAGAAAGAAAGAAATCTACCATTACACCCCTTCATCTGTACCTTTAAAAATAATCATCTAAAGAGAAGATAACTCTAGAGTATGTAGATGGAGGAGGCTTCCTGTTCCTGAACCTTCAGTATGCAGCCCACCCAACTGCAGTGTATGTTCACTGGATTTCTGGAGCTGATTTCAATAGCTGATTTGGATTTTTTTATCTATCCACATTTTGGCAGTGTAGCTTTGAGCAAGCCTACAAGATTGTTTTTCAGATAAGATTATATATATTTCTTGGTGTAACTAGTATTTTACTTTAACACCTACTTGAGTTAGCTAAATTAGCTGCCTGTTCTCCTAGTGTTAATGGAGAGAGTGGCCCTTAAGGTGGTTTTCAAAATATCAGTCTAACTTAGACTCTATGAATAGCCTCCTGAGGTGCTTTATCATATATCCATTGATACAGACTGGACTTGAAACACTGGGTAAAAACCTCCTCATCCTTCAGTAGCACTCTCAACATTTTCTTAAGAAATGAAATTTACAACATTGGTTTCTATATACATGTATTAAAATGCTTGTGACTGTCAGTGGCACAAAATTCAGTAGTTTATTCTAACACTGCTATTCTAACAGTGACTGCTTCACTGTCCATACTTCTAATAATCTTGAAATTGTTGCTTCATTAAATTCATTCTTTGATGCAATAAAATATGATCCAGGCTCATGCTAAGGATCTGTTTTTGTAGGTCGAAAAGAGACACTCAAGTAAGGAAAACTTTAAATTCTGACCCTTGAAGAGTAAACCTAAACTTAAATGTTGTATTAGCTTACAATGTACTTTATGAATTTTTTTTTTCAAACTGTTTCATTATAAATTTGCCCCAGCCTACTTTCTAATCTTGATGGATATATTCTAATTAGGAAAACTGACTTGTATCCCAAGTGACATAAATTAAAAACTTAAGGATAAATACACACCTAATTGACTGGTGGCATGCTGAGAATATTTGGTTTGTAGATGAAAGGTTTCATGGATATTATTTGGCAAAAAGCTATGTGAAAATATCTTATTTTTGTGTGTTGTATTTTGCCCTGTAAAGATATAATTTTAAAAAATATTATTAGTAGCTGAATCAATTATAGCATTGGAGTGCAGTTGCTGTTATTTCTCATATGCTGTTTGTTATGAAATTACCTCTGACATATACCACATAATATTTGATTTCTGTAATTTCATAGACATAGTTTTCATCATGGCTTTATCAGAGCCTGGAGATATCAATGTTTGCTTAATATTTCAGAAGCACAATGCAAAACCCTCTAGGCTCACCAAGCCTGTTTCCATAATCCTTAATTGGGAAAAGTAAGTCTTGAGACTTTTGAAATACCATGCTGAAATTGAGCTCGAGGGCTGGCAGCACTAACCACCAAAACTCCCTGTGTAAGCTGACAAACAGTAACACACGCACCACTCCTTCCCAACATTTGCTGATAGTCTAGAAAATGTGCAGCTACAGCACAGTTGGACTTTTAAAGTTAATTTAAAATAGTAAAAGTATAAAACTCTGGGTTAATTTTATTTTCAAAAACAAAAGAATATTAATTTTTACAGTATTTCTGAAGAGAAGTAGTGATTTGCTATTTCCTCTCGAATAATAGTTTATGTTATTTTTTCCTTAACTCTCTGATGGGAGTTGATTAATATACAAAGGCACTTGTGGTGTTTCAGACTACTCAGTAAGAGTAGGGTTATAACCAGTATTTCATCATTTTCCTCTTCATCCATTTCAGCTGTCTTTCTGAATTCTGCATGTTATTGGAGTGTCATACAGGTGGCTTGAAGTTATATGCAAGAAACATATTCCCATACACCTTAATGCTTTTCTTCAATTTTGTCTTTTCTAAATTTTCCAAATTTGAAAGGTCTTTCTGCTCATTGTTCCACTAATTTTCAGGGCAGCTTTCTTAGTATCAATGGACTTAATAATAATTTAAAAGACAAAAACTGAGACTGGTTGAATGGAACACAGGCAGAGCATGAAACAGTTTACACTGGTTTTGTGCTATTTTGCATTTTCTGTTGATTTAGATTTATCTCAGAACAGTGATGGCATATGTTGAATAAGTGGGAGAGGAACTTAAGAAGATATATGTTTATTAAAAAGTGCTTTCTTCAAGGCACAGATAATTCAATTTGTTTTTAGAAAGGAAAGCAATATTGTTTATCTTCTGAGCCTCAGCTGGGCAAATATGTACTAGGCAGTGTGTGCTAAAAGAGTGTCAAAGTAGACATTTGAACAGTGAGCTCAAAGGTGAGAAAGCTGGCAAAGCTTAATTTTGGAGGATTCAAGGTTTCTTTTGGAAGCACTCCCCTGAAGATTATTATTTAATGTACTGCTGTAAATGTCATGTAAAATGCTAAAGCTGCTGTCCTAAGCACCCCACAAAACATAAAGCCAAACTATTAAGAATTCAATGAGCTCGTATTACATTTAGGTGCATTAGGATGACAACTTGTTAATAGAATTTTGAAAATATTTAGAAAAGAACTTTTGGTGAGTCTTCCTTTAAATTTTTTGTGATATTCTGCTTGCCATGTTTTTATACCCTGTTTTCTTTTATTTCCAAACCTAGACTGGCTAATTTAAACTAGATTTGCTATGCTACCTACAGTGTCGTGTAATTTTTAAGTGTGTCTTGAAATTGCACTGAAATTTCTTCAGCAGCTGGAACATTTTTAGATTTCAAAATGAGTCTTTACTTCTATGAAGAAAAACGATGATAAAGTGGGTAAGATGCACAAAACTCTGCTGTTATGCTGGAAGAAAGGCAAATGAGAAAGATGGTTTAATTTTTTTCCTACTAGATCTAAATTAAGAATATTACCCATAACACCACATAATTGAATTACTATATTGAAATCTTGGTGTTAATTCCAAAGTAAGAGTGAAAAGCTTAGTGTTAAAAGGCTGCTAAAATTTAATTTCTCCTAAGTGGGATTTGAAAGAAAGAACCATTAGCTTATACCTATGGGGAAATTAAATATTTGTTCAAAGTATGAGAATGAAAGATGAAGTCTGGTACACAGAGGATGTTTACCAGGTGCTTTTTGTTTGTTTGTTTGTTTTCTTGCTTTTTGCTGTTCTATTGGTTTGGATTTTTAAATTTACTTGTAATTGCCATTAGGCAAACCTCTAGCCACTTCTCTGTAAACATCTGTGGTCTTTGCTGGAGTGATTTAACAAATCTGAGACTTGTAAGCAACTGAGAAATTGGATGAGAAAAAAGAAATGCTACGGTGAAATGCCAATGGTCTCTCTGCTACAGTTCTCTAATATTTGGTTTTGATGCGCTTCCTCTCTGACTTACTGAGCGTAAATCACTCTACTAAGAAATTGTAACTTTATCAGTCAAATAAATGTGATTTTCTTTTGTTGCAGTGCATGATTAGGNACGGGGACATTTACAATCTTTTATGCAGGATTTAGATTTTTGATTAATATTTCTTACTTTGTTTTGGAATCTGTGATTCCAAAAACTTTTCCAAACTCTAAAGAAACACTTCCTTCCGGTCAGGTTTGGTGCTCACTACAAGAAGTTACAAATCAATGCTTAAAGAAATTAAAAATCGCATCTCTTCTACATCTATGACATATACTTTCGTAGGCTGGCTGTTTAATGTAAACCAAATAAAATGTATGAATATTCCCAGCTGGTTAATATGTGAGCCTTCTCTCACTGGTCTCTCTTATTAATACTGCTTAGCTTAGCTAAACAAATGGTAGCATCTGTATTGTTAGTGAGTTTGTCGTCTTACAACTACAATACAAATTTATAGTGGAAGCAATATCATATAGTATTTAAATCCAACATTAAGTGTTTGCCCTAATAGATGGTCTTTCTTTTATTTAAGTGCCATTACTTTTATGTAGTCCATTTTCATTGCATTTAGTCCAATTTTAGTAATAATGTTTGCATGATTTACCAGGAAAATGCAATCTTTGCCCTGAATGGCACAGTGCAAGAAAAAATGGAAGCTGTTAAGAGCCTGAATGGCAAAAAAAGTATTATTGACCTATGCTGGCAGCCATGTGTTTCAATTATTTTCAAGAATCCATTTGTCAAATAAGTGAAGCAATGTGGGACGTCAAGTTCAAGCTGGGGTTAGTGCCTTTCTACAGCTGATATGATGTATCTTCTGTAGCCATATAATTGAATTACCCAATTTATTTTTCAAGCAACAATGCTCTACCAAGAGCCATGACATTAAACAATTAAATACTAGTTTAAAAGTGTGCATTTTGTGTAGTTCATCATTTCTCTGCAGCAGACAGTTGGCCTAGGGCTGTGCTGCATTCTGGTACAGTATAAGCTTAGTGTCTCAGAGAACACCCATGCTGTCCAAAAGAGCCAAATTTTGAGACCAGTACGCATGGAGAATATGTATGTTCTTTGCCTGGCTAGTACTGTAAAAGGCGTATTCTTAATTTCTGAGGAAATGAGAAGGAGTTATTTTTAATTTGTATTCTTTAAGAATTTCTTGATTTCTGGTCTGCGATGAGAAATTCAGAAAAGGGACAAAACTAAAAGAAATTATGAGCAAAATATTAAAAGAAAGGCTGGGCTAGATTGCAAAACTTCTCTAAATTTTTGTAGCAGTAAGAATTATACTGTCTTTGTCACCTTGATCAAATAGTATGGAATTTTTGCTTTCCCTTTTTTTATTTTTTATTGGAATTTTTTTGCCTGTAGTGCAATAAGAGAAGTAGTTGTTTAGTTGGGTACTCATAAAGTGCACTAGTCTATATCCATATTCTTCCACAAATACTTAAAATACTTTCACAAATTTTACTAAAACATAAGTGGAAGATCCAAGAGTTATCTTTATTTTTTTTGTGTTTTCCAGGTGTTACTGGAAATTAATGAAAATAAAATTAAAAAAAAATCTTAGATGTTTTCTTTTGTGGTGTACATATATTTTTATATGAGACGAATAATTACTGAAACAGAGGGAACAGTAATGACTCATTTTTTTTTCAATTAACATTCAACAATTAAATTTTAATATGGTCAGGGAATTGTTCAGAGACTTTTGTACGGGATACTGCACCTTTAATTATCTGCCCTCTGGTGCCAAGCCTTTTCTTTGAGTGCTTCCATAAAAGCTTATTGCAGCTAGTTATTGAGCAAATTAGTACTTGAGTTTTGGTGAAAAATGTCTTTATTAGTCCTAAAACCAGAGTCACTATGCATTCCCAGAAGGCGTGATTTTGTTTGATGAATAAATCTAGTAATTATCCTGCTGTTAGGGCTGTACTGCAAATGTCATAAGCAGATAAACAGAAGGAGTAAGCCTTCCGTAAATTCTCTAATTATCTATGTTGGATTACTTATTGCCTGCAGATGATTTATGAGCATATTGATATATCCTTAAGTGTTTTCATTTGAGTTCACGGATGCAAATAATTAAGGCAGTAGTAATTTGCAAAAGAAAGTGGCAGGTAAGGGTCATCTCATTATAAAACTTGTGCTCACATTCATGCTATGGGAGAAGATATAGGTATTAGCACTTTGACTAGGCTTCCTCCTCTGACATCTTTACCATTCCCTTTTGGGATTTTTTTGTATAATTCCCAATTTTACATAAATATGTCTTATACCTCAGTTTGCTTAGATACCATCAGGTCAAAACAGAGGTAATCGTCAGATTGATTTCCAGTACCCAAAATGTATATGAACCTGGAGAGCCACACTCGAAAGTGTTAATACTAGATAATACCACTGAAGATGGTGATTTTCTTCAGCTTACTATTGTTTAAATGTTGAGTTCATGCTTTTGCATCACATCATATTAAATCCTGTTATATCCCTTGGTGTAGTCAGTGTGGCTGAAATAAATATTTCACCTTTCTTTCTCAGAGAAGCACAAAGAATGTGTAGAGCCCTTTATGTGGCAGCATATAGGCATACAAATTTTTATATAACCAAAGCCTCTGTGTGTGTAGCAGGAGGAAGAGAATTTTCACCATTTCAACTGCTAAGGGAAGTTTCTGCTGAATACTCAAGATATGGAGAATTTGCTTCCGATAGTAAAAAGCAGCTGAGTGAAACTACTGGAAAAGCTTGGGCTATGCAATGTGTGTGAGATATCATTACCTTATTTCTATATGTATCTGGGTTTTGTGTGTCGATATTTGCATGTATTTCCCTTTGTCACATGCCTATTCATCTATCTGCCCAATAGTCGACAAAGACTTTGGCCTAATGTGTTACAGTTTTTTGGATGATATTTTCAGTTTTACTTAAAAATCGATGTAGTGGAACCAGCATGATTTGTGGGCTAAGGAATAAAAATAATGTAAGTGTGGCAAAAATGGGTGTTTAGAACTGCTGCAATCACTTTTGCTCAAGGCTGATTCAAAGAGTGCTCTTCATCTTTTGCAATAACTATTTTAGTTTAGTTTTGCTTTAGTAAGCATATTTGAACAGGCTTTAACATGGAAAGTGGAGAACTGACATTTACAAGTTTCTATTGATATATTGAATATTTAATCTTCCAGATGTACTCCCATCATAACAACTTACTTTAGCAGAATTCACTTTCAGGAAACAGAGTAATTGCATGAAGCTGTATCCTACTCAAATGATACAATGGCAAGTTTAGCTGAAAATTCTTGTCAAATTTTTAAAACTGATATTTTGAAATATGCCCCAGAAATTATGATAGTGGTTATGGTGCAGTTTGAGGTGTTGCCCCGTGAGTGTGGT
This sequence comes from Illadopsis cleaveri, assembly GCA_013399915.1. NCBI lineage: Eukaryota > Metazoa > Chordata > Aves > Passeriformes > Timaliidae > Illadopsis > Illadopsis cleaveri. The sequence continues at coordinate 9,779 of VXBB01010677.1, forward strand.
TATATAAATAAGACTAAAAGAATAATACTAGTTCTTTTCATACAACTGTGTTGCATAGTTACCTAAATTTTTGATTTTTTTGTGGTGGTGCAGAAATGGGACAGTATTGATCTACCAGGCACACATAAAATGGGAGCAAATGAGATAAATAATGTGACTTTGAGATTATCACTTATCTAGTCTAGGAAATCTGCCCTTTCTGATAATTTCTTCTGGGCAAAATAAACTTTGATATCACTTAAAGTATTTTTGCATAAAAACATATGGATTGGACTGACTTGCATTCTTTCTTTTCTAAGACCAGCATATCATGGATCTGTTATCTTTATGGACAGGAGTTGTTGTGCAATTAGAATATTCTTCTTTAAGTGAGTTTTCTCCTCAGTTTAACTGACCTTACTGCATCTCAATTTTTCTTTTTTAGAAATATTAACCGCTTCTCTCCAGAGTCACAATATGATTGCAAGAAAAAAAGATGGTTTATTGAAAAGACCAGAGGAATCAATGATTTTCAGAAAAACTGTTAACAGTTAGGGATTAAATACTGAAAATCTGTCTAGCTACTTCTAATCAGCTAAACCTCACATGCAATCAGATAATGGGTCAGAACTTTTCATAATTCATGTGTCAGATAATCTGTCCATGTAGACAGTCTTGCTTCCTTGGGAACATCTGACAAAAATTGTTGTTATTGCTATTTTAACTTAGAATATCAAGGTGATTTTTAGTTGTTGGGTTTGGGTTTTTTTACATCTCCTCTCATAGTAACATTAGTAACTCGGCAGCCAGAAATAGCTAGAACATGTGAAACAATTAGTGTACAGTGCTTTTAGGACTTTGGGAGAATTTTATTTGAACAATCAGTCAAATATTTTAATCAGTTTGGTGGATCTCTCATTATGTTCTTATTCTATGTTCCAATTTAATAGTGTTTACTGTTGCCTATGTTTATACAAACTTTCTTTTGGGGTACATGTTTGTGAACATGCTTGTAAACTAAACCAAATTTCCATCCATATTCTCTCAGAGTTTTTTGGATCAATTAATAAAAGCAGCAATATGTGACGTCTGTGTTTGTGACTGTATTTATGGAAAAATCAAATATGAAAGCATAATATTTACAACAATTTATTAATAGGAGATTGTAATAGTTTTGAGATACCTATTCAAATAAATAAAATGTTCAAATATAGCAAGAGCTCATGAGGGGTGAATGTGATCTTAACATTAGTCAGAATTAGTTTCTTGAAATAATTACTGGGAGCTATTCTCCTTGTTGTAGTGTGTATGTACTGTCTCCTTCATAGCACCTTGAAAGTATTCCTGATCACCTCATTTTCTGTCAACAACTTCTTAAACTTCTACCTGGCTCACAATGAAGAAATGTGCAGTAANTTGGTAGCATTTATTACTCTTTACCATTCAAAATCTGTGCATCAAATATGGGAGTGTGCATTATGCATTAATAATAGGTCAGTTTACGTGAGGGGTTTCCTAAATTANTTGTAATAGTTTTGAGATACCTATTCAAATAAATAAAATGTTCAAATATAGCAAGAGCTCATGAGGGGTGAATGTGATCTTAACATTAGTCAGAATTAGTTTCTTGAAATAATTACTGGGAGCTATTCTCCTTGTTGTAGTGTGTATGTACTGTCTCCTTCATAGCACCTTGAAAGTATTCCTGATCACCTCATTTTCTGTCAACAACTTCTTAAACTTCTACCTGGCTCACAATGAAGAAATGTGCAGTAAGACTAAAATCCTCTTCCTAATGAGCCTTATTTGTAGATGAAGGAGGAATGGAGTCTGCAACAACCAGAGGTTTTATCATTTCTGGTGTTTTATGTAACAGTTGAAGTCTGACGGCCATGAAGTCACGAGTAATCTCCTGCAATGTGGAATTGTTAATTGGTCTCTGTCACTGTCTTTTATCAGGCATTATATGAAAGTTAGCCTAGATGAGTGGCTTTTTGCTTTTATGAGAATTAATAAAACTGGGCTATTCTTACTAAAATTAGTTTCATAAAGGTCAGATAGCTATTCTAAAATGTCTCTCCTGGTTTGAGAAGAGGCTGCTGACAATTTATTTGTAAGAAAACTACAAATATCCAGGTTCTGTATTTTTAAAGCACTTAATATCTAATTAATAAATTAGATAGTACATACATTCAGAAGAAAATCTTGAAAAACAAAAATAATAGANCTGCCATTACCCAAGGTAGCAGGAACCAGCTGGGGAAAAAAAGCAACATCCCTGAATAGGACATTTTAGATGCCAGAGATCTGCTGAGAATTTCAAAGGAAATGACTAAAAGAGGCAGCACTACTTGGGTTAAAACTGGCTAAATTTCCTCTTGAGATTGCAGGTCCTCTAGCTAGTAAATCTACTAAAAAAGTGATTCACCTTTAGTGTGTGTTATAAACCATCTTCTGATGCCTTAAGTACATTGCTCACTGCCCTGTATTAAAACAAACCCCATAGTTGTAAATGTCAATGACTAGGATTGTTAGAACTCTTGCATCTCTTCGCTTTAGTGTAAGAGCTGGAAACACCCATTTCCTCTTAGATGACTTTAGGATAACATTTTGCATTCAGATATATAAATGGCATAAAGTCAAACATGATCTGGCAGTGAAATGCAAAATGCCTTCAAAACGTCCTTGGAATAAAATGGAAAGGTTCAATGGCAATGCTTATCCATTTGAAAGTGTACTTCTGTAACAAAATCTGTAACATGTTTTCTATCACCTTTCTTTTACTTTGTCTCTCCATTTCTAGGCCATGGTAAATTTAATCACACTCTATTCAGAATTCAAAATAAAATTATGATCCATACGCACACTGTCAGCCACATAATTTTTTTTTTTTCTTTTTTTCTTTGGGTGGATATACCTGGGAAGGAATAGGCATTTCTATGGCAAGAGAGAGGAAGGTGCTTGGATCTGGAATCATTGTATATAATCTAAATCTCATTTTTCTTGTCACAAAGCAATGGAAAATAACTATATGTACAATGTTAAAGTATTGACCTCACCAGAAATCAAACTCTTTGTATTGATCAAGAGAGATGTGCACCCAAACAAGAAAATTCTTCATTTTTAAAATAGCTGTAGATGGTTATAAACTATTGCTTCAAAAATATTTTCTCTGTGAGACAACTTTTACTGTGTACAGGTCAGACATGAGCCAGATAAGTATAGTATTTTTATGTTGCTATAGTACTACAGTAACTATACTGTTTCTTATTTAAAATACTTTCAAACATACAGTTGTCATCCTGTTTTGGTAAACTTGGCATGGAGTTCATTGTCAGCAAGGTGCATGGCAGGTGATCTGAATGACTTGAAGTCCTAAGGAATCACTCATAAAACTTAATTTGTTGCCAAAACCTTGTGATTTTAAAGTTGGAGAAACAAATATCACTTGCTTTTGAACTACTGGAAAGACATTGAAATGTTTAGCTTCTGGGCTGTAGTCAAGAATAATTCTGTATACTGCTGACTGTCTGGTTTTCATTATTTCTGTGTATGTTGGTGTTCCTTTATTGGTATCACAATAATTTAAATTTTTATTTGAAATTCTATGTTTAGATAATACGAACTGTTTTGTCTAATTATATAGTACTTAAAAGAATTTTTTATTCTCTATTATTTTTCTTGACTGTGTTATCTCAAATCTGATGAGTTATTAAACACTAGGATTGATTATGTTGTTTTATATGACCATGACTTATCTAAATGACCTTTTAAAAATTACTGTCTATTTAACACATAAACCTAACATATAAAATACCAATGCCATAACTTCCTCATTAAACTGCTTGCCATCACAAGCATTTCCTCATTAAGCTGTATACCTACGGCATCTAAATGCTGTCAGAATGTAATCTTTGTATAAAGTTAGGGGTTCAGACAAGATGCACGCATGAAAAGGTGCACACATTTGAAGAAACAGAGCAAAGCTCCATATTTACATCATTATCTCAGTTTCCATATAGAGCATCTCAATTTTGAAGAACCTGTGCTAAGCTTATTGCTTTTCATATATAACGAAAGGAAGCAGCAGAGTTGTGAATGATGGCAATCTTGAAAATACACTGTACCTTTAACATTTTTAATGGCAGAGTTAAATTTTACATTTTTAACCTCCAGTTATATAGCAAGCAATGGACTACAATGTGATTCTTGGCACTCATTAAACCTTGATTGCCTTTTCCATCAACCAGAAGGAGCAGGTCCTTGGCATTTATTAGATATTGATAACTATCTGAGGCCAGTGAGGTACAGCACCTTGTGCTATTAGATGTTGCCTGTTGAATTTTCAAGACATATCAAGCTGAGAGGTATCCAGCAGCAGAATGTTTGAGCATGTTTAATTTCAAAACTGAGACCACAGTTTACCTAATTATATATGGCTTTTCAGATTTATGTTAACGTCTCAGTGGTCTGTGAATGTTCATCATACTTTTGTGGTATTTGCGTACATCATGTAATATAATGCATATCAGGCAATAGCAGTGTTATATGGATAACATTCTTAATGCACATATTTCATGTTTGATATTTTATATTGATATCCTAGGAAACCACTCCTCCTAACACTATGGATATTTGAAATGAAGGGGTTTGAGAAAATAGCATGTTACCAACACCACTCTATACATTCTGTCTTTCTGACTATAGAATATAGATCCAAAATACGTCCTGACTGTACATTATTCTTCATGTATACCACTGAGCATGGTACAGAACTATTAAAAAAAGCATCATGGTAATTTGTCAGTCAAAAGAGTTTGATAAAATGAATACTTTGATTTAACTGAAAAAAGTCATAGCAACACTTTTGTAGCTGTGATAATCTCTGGAGGAAAAAGGGGCATGTTATTTAGAAAGAAGTAATATCCTTACCTCTTTGTCTTATTTAGGCATCTGACACACTCAAAAATTAATAACTTGAATTGTTAGTTCTCTTAGTCCCCCACCCCTTGCAATATCATTCTGTCCAAAAAGGCATTGCCTCTTATTACAAACCTTGTAATAGTGGAATCTATATATTGGAATAATGGAATAATGGAAGCTATACATCGAGTTATTTCCTCAGTTTATGATCAACCTCTGAAAAGATGTGCATTTCCTGATGAATC
>VXBB01010677.1:33026-43114 GCA_013399915.1 Illadopsis cleaveri
GTTTTGTCTCCAGGTGCTTATTAGTCCCTAATGCTCTTAGATTGCTACCTTACTATTCTGTTGTAAATAAGCCTCATATAATTTTTCATGCACTTAAGTTGGTTACTGAATATAAATAATCCCTCGATATAGCATGTTCCAAAGTACTATACATAAAAGAATCTATACAGTCTGTAAGGAATACTTGCTGTTAATTGTACTTGCTGGTAATGTGATTATTATTATTATTATTATTATTATAGTATTATTTTTTAGATATTAGTACCTTACATATGCATTTGTGGACAGGCTATTTTTACACTTTTCATTATAGTGTTAGAGTAGCTAACATGAATCCTGTACTAATACAGCAGCAAATTGAATTCTATGGTCTTATATTATTATTAACAGTACAGTGATATATGATTTTCCTATTACCCATGGACACCACTGCAATGCAGTTTGCTGGCAATATTTTTAGCTCTACACTTTTATAATGTGCATCTTTGTTGTTTAATGTGTTTTAAAAAAGTCAGTGTACACTACACAAATTATTCCTAATGTAGGAGCTATTCTATATCTTTCTAGTTTTATGACATTTTACACTTCTTGGAGCTAGATGATTGTTCTAACCCAAGCTATTATGTAATCCTTAGGGTAACCCTGCTGCTGATTTGAACGCTATTAATTTTCTATTATAGTGTGCTAAAGATGTTCTACAGTGTGAAGCTCACCTGCATTATTGAGTCAATGACCAATTGCAGAGTTACTCTGTGGCAGTTGGAGCTTAACTCAACCCTTTGGGATCTCATTTATTATTTGCAGATATTGATTCTGGAAAAAGAAAAAGCTAAGATGTGTGAATCTAATACTGAATTAGACCTAGCCTACAGCTGTTAACTCCTAATGGTCTGCTTACTATATGTGTCAACTGAAGCTTGTATTTCTTTATGTTTTCATGTACAATAAGGTATTTGCTGCTACTGCATAAATATTTTAAATCTTCTAAGTGATCTGCTTAGTCAGATATCTGTATATTCAAAATGAAATCAGTTTCAATTATTTTCCTGATTTCTTATTAAGAGTATATACAGATTAAGAAAATACTTAAGGCAAGGAAGTTTAGTTTTGTTTTATGTAATTTACTAGAAAATTTACATTAAAATGTGCTTTAATTCCTAAGACAACTTTGGTTTGTTCTTGTGAATTTGTCTCTAGGACCAGGGCTATATTGTATAACATTAACCAGTGAAGTAAGGATATAATCTCCTATTTTCTCCTGTCATGTTATCAATATGCTGAGCCTCCAGCTCCTCTTCTTGCTGTAATGGCTTAATATAACCACAGCAAGAATCATAGTAAGTACCACTTATTTTACTCCTCCATTCTGTTTTTCTCCTTTCCCACAAATTTATCGAAACATAAATAAAAATGCTGCTGGAAGTTTTGTGGACTTGATTCATTGGTGCTTCATACTCACCTAACTGCTCTTTGCAATGGACAGTGAAATTCTAATAAAATCAATTTTCATCAATTACTTGACTAACACCAAATCAGTAATAGACAAGGTTTATACAAAACAGAGTAATTTAAATCTTTTAGATAGGAAGAAAATGAGGGGAAGATGGTTTTGGAATAGCCTGGTAGATAAAACTTGCTCATATTCTTCAGAAATGTGGCTATTTAAAAAACTTCATACCACAGACACGATATTGTCTGGCAGAAAAGTGGTGTGTTTAGCTGACTCCTCTTTCAGGGACATATCTGTGTCTACTTTCAGGCTATAGAAAGATATAGAAAGATTTCCTTTTTTTTTCTTTTTTTTTTTTTCTTTTTTTTTTCTCTTTTCTTTTTTTTTCTTTTTTTCAGTGAGCATTCACTATGAGCCTTCTATAGTCCAGAACTCTCTTGCATTGTCTAGTCTCTCTTTAGAGCAAGAAAAACTGTGTATCCTGCTATAGTTTATGTACTTATTAATATTTAGATAGAAACAGGTGCAAAGATAAATGCAGTTAGAACTACTGCCCCAGCAGGTGCTAGGGAACATTTCCACTCTGGTAACTTTGAAATTCTGTTTAGAGTTAAGTATGGAGATAATTGGTAATAAGAAACAGCAAACAGGTCTTTCACAAAGTAGCTTTACAAAGCTTAAAAAGCTTTCCTGACATTCAATCTTTATGTTGAAATTGTGATTCTGATTTAGTTATCTATTATAGGCAATGAGAAGGTATCCTTTATCTCACTCTGAACACAAGGGCAAAGGCCACGTAGCAGCATAAACCTGTGCCTTTCCACACGTGGGGGGAACGAACCTAGGGTGGGGTTATATTTTAAATGAATCCTAGGATTAAGTTGTGTAAATATTTATAATATTCTGACTAAATAGCATGTAAGAAAACTAACCATTTCTATGTTCATGTAAATATAACTTGTGAATGTGATTTATATTTTATTTCTCTCCTTTTAAATGTAGTTCTTATGTTTTAAATATTGTGTATATAGATTATATTCCGTTTACAGAGTGACAGATACAAAAACATCCTACTCCTGTGCTGTAGCAGTACTTGAGTATGGCCTTGCAACACCCAGAAGCCTAATTTAAAGTTGAAATGTACCTGAGGTGAAGGGCTTTTCTGAGCTAAAAGCTACTTTATGAAGTGGGCATTGGCAATTTCAGCAAAGAAGAAACATGTTTGAGTGAGTAGTGTTAGCTGGTACAGCAACCAAAAGACAGAAATAGACAGTACTTAGCCTCAGGAATTCTCCCCAGGTTTGCAAAGCCTTTCAAAATGATGCTGCTGCAGGCCAGGTGGAAGCACACTTAACAGCCTGTTAATGCAGCAATGCAAGACTGCACAGTAATCACTGCAAAGTGAATAAAGCATAAGGAAAAATCAGCAAATCGGAGAGCAAAACACTGAAGTCTAATCAGAAATATATCTACAAACATTAACCTGAGTTCCGCTAATGACTTCTGATAAAGGTGTGAGGACATTGTCAAGAGATGTTACCTGAAATCTCATGAGTAGTAGTGGGGATGACCACCAGTTCATTAACATTTAACCCTGGTTAACCACCTGCAGGGTGCAGATCTCTACTGTCCTGCTTTGGATGGGGGGTAGTGCATTAACATGACTAAGATAAAAGGTGCTACTCTCCCCTTGTGGGTTTTCCAACAGTTCTCTGCATGCATACAGCTAACGTACAGATCAAGAAGTCTCTTCACAAAATGATGCTTTAAATGTTTTCTATCTTAAATGATCCAAGGATATATCACTCTTTTCATAAAACCTAGTGATGACAGCTCTTGACTACAGCATGGTTGGGCACATACCCAATTGTCTTCTTTTTTAGATGTTGAACATGTCTCTCACTTAATGATTTGAGTACCAAGAGCTGGTTTATTGGGGATGTAGTCCTGAAGAGCCTTCCATATGGTATAGAGGTTTCTATATGGCCCTATATGGTTTCTGGTGCCTCATATATATATGTGTGTGTGTGTATGCATTTATGTATATATGTGTATGCTATATATTCCACCTGTAAGGGGAACAGTTAATATCTTTAGATGCAAGTTTGCATTTTGTATATGGAAATAACAACTTAGTTTTTTCTTAAAACAACAAATTTTAAAGAAAATAACCCCCAAAATTATTTCCCTCAGCACTAATTTTTATCTAAACATGAAACTTTTCTCACAAAGCAAATTATTGAATACCTTAAAAATATTTTGAAAATAACAGTGGTATCCCCGCTGAAACCACCATCATTTGCCTGATTGGTGAAAGGTGGTGAAATCTTTTCCAAGTGCTTTGAAAGGTGTCTTAAGCATTGAAAATCATGCAGGATTTCAGCCTGAATAATGCAGGTAAAATAAAATATTATTAAAAGCTGGAAGCTGGTTACTATGCAAGAATTAGGTAACTCAAAAAAAAAAAATAATCACAATTTTATGACTTCTCCAGCTGCAGTTATTTTTTTTGAATGGAAGAACCCAATCCAACATTTTAAAAGGTACTCCCATTGTAATGCATGCAATCTAATGTTTCAAATTTTTTCTAAACATACAGTTAAAAATTCAGTTAATGTGAGATTAGGATGTTTGCAAGGTAGCTAGTCTCCTATATAAACTACTTTGCAGAAAAATTATTAAGTGGAATGCTGAGAACTTATTTCCAAAAGTGTGGCAGAGTTCCATATTTATTTCTTACTCTGAAATAACTATGTTCATTTTCACCATTAAGAGTTCAATGAAAAAAAATCCAGAAGATTATTCTTAAGGAAAAATATTTTCACTTAGTCGATAATGTTAGTTCATTACAGTTCATAGGATTCATGTAAGTCTTCCTATTATTATAACACTTTCAGGTAAAAAGCTTATTTCCTGTGTAAACTTTGCTTCTGTCATTTGTCATGATTTACTGAAATACTATTTGGAAAAGCTGGAGGTCTAAAGAGATACTGAAAATTGTAACTATAAGTTTTGGTTGTGTTCAGCTGTTAGGGTTTAGAATGCATATACTGATATTTTTTAAAAAAATATATAGATTTAATGATCATGTTTATTTAATGAATTTACCAAATTTTATATTATTTTACGCAATAATAACCTATTAAAGGTACTTCTTCCCCATTTCCTCTGTTCATGCACAGGTACCTTACAACTCTGCTCTAGTAAAAATGAATAGTGAACCACAAGAGACAAGGATCTGCTGGATGCAAGTCCAGTGTATTTATCTGCCTTCCAGGTTTCTGCCAAAAACTTTTTTTTGCTTAATTCTCTTTTAAAGTCAAATAAGAGGAAAATCAAAACTCAATCTATTAAATGGATATAGAAGATAAAGATAAAAAGCTCATAAATTTTCATATTTCTTTCTTGTCTCTTCTGAATCTCTCACTATATAATTCCAGCAAATGGAGAAGACAATAAAACAGTACTTAACTAAGAATCCTTGGAACATTTTGAGTGCTCAGATATAGTAAGTAATTAAAAAGCCAAAGAGAAGGAATGTCTTTTCCCAAATCTGGCTATTTCTTGACAAGAGATGAGACTGCTGCCCCATCCGGACCAGCAGTGCTTGGGTAGGAAGCTTGCTGGGGATTCAACGAGTCGAGACTGGGCAGTGGTGGGAATCTCAGCACTCAGCCTTGTTCTGGTCCCACAAATTATAACTTCACAACAAGGGAGATATTGTTCATGAATACAATGATTACTGAAGTATTGTTCATTATTTAGATTACTAAGCTTATTACTTCCATCTAAAAGTCAGTTACTGTATTCCAAAATCACATTGACTCCTGACAGAGGAAGAAAGGAAAATAAGCAAGTGTATAAAACACATCATTGATTACATTCAAGTTTTTTCTCATTGGATTTTTGTACCCAGTACACCTTTAGAGTGCCAAGTTCCAATTCCTTGCATTGCAACCAAAGACAGACAGAATGTAAGACTAATAATATGTAATATTAATATACATAGTATTTAAATTATTACAGAGTTTATGGTCTGTATTCTAAATCAGATATTTCTTCAGCACCTATCTGACTACAAATAATATACAATACCAGGAATTTCTTCTGTCATTCACTGGAAGTGAACACTGCAAGCAGCCGACCAAGTACTCCCTCTAATATGCATTCTTCTTTCTTTTCTTTCTGTTTAGAAAAATATTATGTACTGAATTGCAATATATTGTGATCTGAGCTACAATGTCTGTTCCAGGTTAGACAAGGCCTGTGACAAAATTAGATCATATGAGGGTATAATGAAAAGAGCTGTAGCTACTGCATTTACAAGAGCCAGGCTGGCATATTAGTTTCTTTTACATATCTTGAGGCAATAGAGATATTCTTACATGATTATGCCCTCTATTCTTGCTTCACTATTACAAGTTTGTAATTACTATCAGTTGTAATTTAAAATAATACAGTGATACATATTTTGCTTATAATTTTATTATACATATTTTATATAAAGGGTGACAGTATTTATTAATAATGACCAGATGCTGAAATCATACATTAGATCTAACTTTCTATTTAAAATATTTATAATATTGTAGAAAAATTTAAAGCATTAGAAAATGATGACAAGTAGGAAGACAAGCCATGAAATGAAGAGAGAAGAATTCTTCCACATTGAACTAGTTTTTAAAAAGTCAGAATCTGATCTTAATATTGATAATGATGAAAAAAAAATACCTTTGAGCAAAGAGAAAACATAAAGAGAAGTGTCTTGAGGGTGTCCTTCTTCTCTATTACCTATGGATGCACAATTGTTCAATCTAATGTAAAAAGCACAGAGTAATTCTGTGGGCTAATGCCCTTTTTTGTTTTCCATCAAAGATCACACATGGAATGTGAATAGGCAAGATTAGAGCAAGCCAGAGATATTACCTGTATCCACTGGGAGATGCTCCAAAGTTTGTCTTAGTCCTAAAGGGTAAAAACTTTTTAAAAACATAGCCTCTGATATGGAAAACAAAATGTAACATTGACCCCAGACAGAGGGGTAGTCTGACAAAGTGCATGGAAAAGAATTAAATAGCCATTCTATGTTTCTTTTCCCCTATTATTTGTACTATACTGGTTCAACTACACATACATCAGAAAACAGCATGATATATAGGCAAAAAAGGGGAGTTTTCCCAGTTGTTGTACTAATAATGTCATCATCATCCTAACCTATGATAACAGAATATTCTCGTCTCCCTCCTCATGAAACAACCTGACAGATTGGTTATGTTGTCTACTGCATTGTAATATTTGTGGTAAGAAAATGCTAGGTGCTTTTACAAAAGTTTTGAATCAATATTTTGGGTGTTTTATTGGTTTTTTAAATAGTCTTTACAAAATAGCATTACACTCTATTGTGAAATGTTTAGGGTCTTACAGCTCTTGGAAATAATTACTTTGAAGACAGAAAAAAGAACAGTATCTTCTTATAGATAATATGTTATAGTTAAATGATGCTTTATAAATGACTAAAATTAATTCCATGTGAATTTTTCTCCCTCAGGAATTTGGCAGCCTGAAATGTACTTCATGGAGGTTTTGATTGGAAGTACTTTATATAGTAGTTTCAACAAAATTTCCTATAAATTATAATAGTCAGTCCAATTTGTAAATTCTTGACTGATAGTTTACTGTTGATTTGGGTATTTTAGTAACCTCTGAGCCAGTGTCCCTCTTGTAGCTCTTGTCTGAACAGTCAGTTGCGCACTGTAGCCCACTTGAGATGAGTAGGGGACATGGCAATTTTAGACCGTACAATTTTAAACTACACATGTAAATTCAAATTTTCCAAAACTCACAATGTGAGAGAAAAGTACAAAAGCAATTTCTCAAAAGCAAATTGCAACATTACCTGATGGATTTGAGTTTGAGAGTATTTGGATAACTTTCATCAGAGAAAGAAAACTTTTTATCCTGACCCAAAGATCTGTTCCTTGAGAAGAGAAAATATTTCTTTTGTCTGTCAAAAGAGGCCACCGAAGATCTGGAAAACAGACAGCAGAATCTGGAGCTGTTTTGCTAGGACATTTGTGTGCAGTGAAGAAAAAACATAAACTAATCTGGTTATTTACAAAATGCTTGTGTGTTTCTATGTTAGGGAGCAAGCAGACTGTTTCTTTGTTTATTTTTCAGCCTTTAGTTTGCAGTGATGTCAGTGCACTTCCTTATCTTTATATGAACAAGACATTCAACCAGACAAAGGCTACTGTTTTAACCACTTGAATTTCCTGTAGAATGAGTATGTATTCATCAATGTAGGTGCTCAATGCACTTGTGTCCATTTGCTCTGCATTTCAAACTTATTTGCATATGTAGTTTCTATAAGCCTAATCTTCTGCAGAGGTAGTTCCTTCAGAAGCAGAAAACAGGGAAGAAAACCCTATCTCTCCAAATTAAATTGATTCTAGAGTCAATTGGCAAACCTTTGTGCAGGTTTTCCTTCACGGTCCTAAGAAGAACCTGAATTTTCTCAATAATATACATTTAAAACCACATTTGTTCTGAGATATTAAGACTCTTGAAATTGTACTATGTAGAAATGAGCAAGCCTTGGGGGTGAATCAGGACTGGGCTATGATCGAGTTTCCCTATAACTTATTCATTTACTCTCACATATATTCTTGAAAACATATAATTTATTCATACTGAAAAGCACCAAAATATGACCAGAGGCTCAAGCAGGAGGCTCCTGAAATCTAACTCTGATTAAGATACATATTTATTCTGTGCTCTTAGAGTCCCTCAAGTTCCACAGATCAATTTGCCCAACTGTACAGCACAAGTGACTTGAGTGAGGTACAGATTGGGGAGATTAGTTAAGTTTGTAATGAACTTTAAACATCAAAAAATAAACTAATGTCAAGGATTTTTTTCTTGATCTTAGTATTAGTGAATGCTTCTGACTCTGAGAAAGGAGGAATATCAGCTCCTCTGCATAGTTATTCAGAAGAGCACTAGCTTTTCACATGGAGTTGTAGTATATTTAATATTAGTTATTAGATGTTTATTATTTAATTAATTAATATTATTAGATGCTAAGACTTTAGCCCTGAATGAGTCTGCTTGGGGAAGAATACGACTAAAAAGAAATGGGAAGGAAGTAGTGTAAAGAACGTTAGAAACTGAGAGATTGCTATGGGTCTTTAGCCATTCTATCATTAATAGAAGCTACAAGCAAATAGAACAAATCTTTATTCTCTGGAATACTACAACAGGTTTACACTGTGATCAGAAATGGTCAAGTTGTAGTGGGTCTTGCAAGAGGAGCCCAATTACCAGTGCCTCTCTCCTCTGTTTTCAGTTCTCCTCCTATTCCATGTATATATGTTTCCTCCTATTTACAGCCTGACGATAATTGAAGAACATATTATGTTGCACTGGGAGGACGATCTAGCTCCTGAATATGAATCATGCAGCAGAGAATGCTGTGCAATTACACCAGGCTTAGACTTAAAATCATGCAAATGATGTTGTTAGATGCAATTTCAGTAAGACTGATCCAGTACTCTTGTTTCAAAACTGTTTTAATTATTGTTTGATTTTAGCACTCCTTTTACACTGTCCCATATAATTAAAACTAGAAACAGTAGAGTTGACTTCAATGCAGGCTTATAAATTTAATTTTGACCTTAGGATCCATCTTATGACTAACTATTCTACATTTTGGTTTTCTTTAACACAGACAGAGAACAAGTGCAAATAGCATAAAAGCAAAGGGATTGTGATCAATTTTTGGTTTTCTGTTCTGCATCAGTAGAGTACTTAATGTTACTAAAAACAAGTGATCTGAAACATACCAAATATATCAAACATGTTTAACTAACAACCGAAATTAAAAATCTCTACGTCCTCCAAGATGAAAAACAAAGGCTTAAGTATATGGATAATAGAATTTTGCAGGATTACTCAGAAGATTATTCACTGTTTTCATGTCTGCAAGGTTAGTGTATTTCTGATTCAGTGTCTATACTGGGTATTGTGTACAGCATCTTCTGTTAAAATTGCACCAGTTATTTTCTAATTGTTTGTATGAAAGCCTATTCTCATATTTTATAGTCCGTAATTTTGTGAAAATGACCTAATAAAAGCTCTTGTTTCAAGAACTGTGTAATTTTGGGATAGAAATAAAAACATTTCATATGTTAGTCAATTATGAGTAATTTTTTTAATTGTTGGGATATTTTGGGGGGATTTTTTATTTAATTTGGGATATTTTTATAGAAAAATACTGTGAAACACTGAAAGGTCTTAGTGTTTTGCTTGGGTACTGTATAATTCTCAAAAACTATGTTACTGCACCGTGTGGAAATTTGTTTTATGGGTAACAGATGTAAATCTCCTGCAGCTGAAAGCGCTGTCCACAGAAGGTTAAATTTATCCTACCTTGCACAGCAGAGCTGGTCTCTATAAATAATTTTATTATGTTTTTTATAAACATTTTGGAAAAGGAAACTTCTTGGTTTAACACAATAACATATTGTATTTTCATTGCCCAAAGAATTAGATTGATTGTAGTGGCATCTAAGATGATACATAGATTTCTATTATGACACCCATTGTTTTAGTGCTGGACTGCAGAGGAATTCTTCCTTAA
>VXBB01010677.1:130629-150372 GCA_013399915.1 Illadopsis cleaveri
TTTAACCTTCAGTGTTTCACTGTGGAATTAAGAAAAAATAAGTCAGTATTTTTTGGAGGCACATGGGAAAAGGAATCATATTCAGTGATCTGAGATCAATAATGCAAATAATGACTATAGACAGGTAAAATTTTCTCATTAGGATAAATTCCAGCCTGTGAGGTAAGTAGGTGTCATTGATTAGGGGAAACAAGGACTCTGATATTGGCAAATCCTATTAATGTGTACACCTGTATCATTCAAATGAAAGTAAAACAGAACCAGTGGAGTGCATTTTCAAAGATTTGTGAAGGTTTTATGTTGGTTTGTGTTTGGATTGGTTGGTGTTTTTTTAAATCTTGATGAAGAATAATATTTATATGCCTATTAACATATATTTGAGCATGACAGTCCAGATAAGTGTGAATAGTGATAGATATTTTGAGTGGTAATATGAAAATCTACATTTCTGTAATTTCAGACTCTTTCCTCAATTCTTTTCAGAAGTTCAGGTTCTTGATCACTGAGATTTTTCAGTGTTATAAGATGTTTCTAAGAGCTCTATTTGAACTTGGAACATTAATGATAAAGATTTAATATAACAGTCACTTATGTTCTTAAAAGTGGGAAACAGCTAACAAGAAGTGCAATCATGCTTCCATCATGCTTCCAAATCAAGCTTGTGGAAATTATAGCAAAATTTTAGTTTTGTTTAAGTATAAAACCAGATGTTGTGAAAGTTGGATCTGGTTTCCACTATTTTCTTCCATCTAAAAGGATAGATTCAGCTTTACAAAACCAGCTGTATTTCTCTTCTTTAATTCCCCATCTTGTTTTTCACAATGAGATCTGAACTGCCTGGTTATGACTGGTACTAAGGTTCTCTGTTGCCTCTGGACCATCTGCTAACCTAGAGGTAGAGAGGGACTGTGTGGGAAGGAACACAGTAGACCTACATACAAAACACATAGCTATCTAGCAGGGGTGAGGAGAGACAGTAAGCTTTGATCTCCACAGCCGTTATCCTCACTTCTCATACAGGAAAAATGAGAAAAGAGGAAGCCAGAGTTAATTAAAAAATATTATCTCAATTTTAAGCTTTCAAAATGAAGTCATTCTAGGGTGAAAGAATTACACCTCACTTTTTTTTTTAAACATTGAAGGATTTAGTCCAGATTCAGTCTGAAATATTTCAATTGCTTCTTTTTAAACTTTTCTATTTAAAAAATTGCAGGAGACTTTTAAAGATTACAAATATCAATGACTTCATCAACTATTACAATTTTATAATTTTCTTTTATAAGTGTTTCTAAGTTTTTTTATAAGACTATTTTTCACTTTTGCAAGAACTGTGAAAAAGTTCTGATCAGTTCCCTCTGTGCTGTTTGCTTAGTATCAGGCAATACATCAGTACTAGAAATAGTGTTAATCTTCTCAGTCTTAATCTTTGTTGTTCTGGCCTTCAATGCCCAGCTTTCTCTGTGCCAATTCTATTAAAAGCATTTAAATCATGTCCTGGGTTGTCGTATGGGATGTACACAAAGTATTCTATCACCATCNCAGTGTAATACATTTTGACAAGGGAGTTTAAGCATAAATAAAATTAAGGGAACACTAGTTGAAAACATATAATCTGAAGTATTCTGATATATAGACTTGAGTTTCTTCTAAAATACTGTGTATTCTGCACAATGTCGTTCTAGTTATCAGTGTTGTCAGTTTTCAAGTGATAGCATATAGGTGAAACTGGTGTGAATGGATTCTTTGAACTTCTGGTTACTGGCTGCCAATGGTCTTTCTTTTTCTGTTTCTATGGTGATTGCAGTTAGTTCAGTGAAAAAAGTTAAGTGAATTCTCTACAACTGCCATGTCCAACGATTGTAACCTCAGACACTAAAATAGTTTCTCAAAATAACCAGAGAGACATACCTAATATTTTGGGAATAGGTTATTGGCCCTGAGTTAAGACCAAAGTGGAGAATTTCTATGATGAGGGAAGGTAGGCATGAGGAGAGTCCAGGAATTCAGTTTTATATTTAACATGCACATTACTAAACAATCGAAAGCAATCACAGTATGAATTATTTTCCTTGCTTTCACGGCAAAAAGAACACATAGTCCATGAAATTTCAATTTTCCATAAATGTAAAATAAATGGCATCTTTTTCATCAGAGATATAATGATTGTTCTTTGACCTCCATATGTCAGGAGAGAAGGTAATTGTCTTTCCCATCTCTGCCAGATCCTGGGGCTCCCAGACCTGAACCCTCAAATTTTACAGTCTTTTACCAGACTAGACTGCATGAAACAAGGAATCTTGTTGTTTCTTTTCTTTTCGGTTTGAACGGTCTAGCATTATAGTAAAACATTGTTACAACTACTTCTGGTTCTTCTTTATCAAAACCATGTATATCCTAAGGTCACTGCTATGTTGACACACAGGAAAGATTTGAAGACTGAGCCTTTGGCTTACCTACAGATTCAGAGAGGGTTGGAGTAATAAGGATGGGAGTGAAGTGCTTCAGGTGATGTTTCATTTTATGTTCCCCTGCATGGATAGGAAAATTTGTCTGTGTTCCCTTCTAAGGAAAGATGAAAATTTTACTCAAGTTAGAGGATACATGTTGGGACTTTTGATGACAAATGAGTACTTGCTCAATGTATAAGAGATCTATGATTCCTTTCTGCTATATTAATAATGTTGCACTGGCTTTGAACCTGTCTCCCGAAAAAAGATAATAAGCTTAGGGAGTTTATTAGACAATGACATTTACTGGTTTATCTGAAGGAAATCAGGAAGATATTGAATTAATCTGAGGGAAATTCAGAAACTCTTCAACAAATAGAGAGCAAATATTAGTCTCTGTTCTTTCTTTAATTCCTGAATGAATCTGTCCCTCTTTTAAAGACCGAAATGTATATAACCTTTTTTTTATTCTTACAAATAATCAGACTAAATGCAATCATCAGAACTACAAGTAAATAACTCTATAGATAACTATTTTATGGACCTTTAAAAATGCTATTGTAATTCAAACATTTAAATCTAATTTCTATTCCAGCGAATCAAGAGCCGTAATTAAACACCAGGTTCCTTAAATCATATTCTATCACAGCCTTCATGTTTCCCATCACACTACATATGGTCCAATTGTTTACAGATGACAAAAAAAAAATCCCTGCTCAGATGTTAAATCAAGATGTTTTCTTCACTTTCAAATGGTAGGCTGGCAGCCAACTTTTACAATGAGCTATTCAGAGTTAAAAATGAATAAATAAATAAATAAAAATAGAGCAGATCAACACCAAAAGGAATAGAAAAGAAAGGAAAAGAAGAGGTTTGGACATTAGGCCCCTCAATATCAGGGCCTGCCAAAATGAAGCAGTTTCTAAAGAGTGTATTCAACCCTGTGTCAGAACAATTTCTTGGAAAGTTTATCTTTTTTCTGCACATTAGATGCAAGGCTAGAAAAATCAAGAGGGAAATGTTTTATAGTCATAAATAGGTAACGTGACTTCAAAGCGTAGTAAGAGTTTTCCCGTTGGTACTTTGGCAGCCTGTATTTCATAGTCTTAAACAGAAGAAGATTAAAGCATATCAGGGCTTGACTTTGCCATAGTGCCACTGCAAATTTAGAGTAATTCCTTTATTCGCTTGTCTGAAACAAGTACAAGTACAGAAAAGAAACAGGGTCAAATACTGAACTTTTACAGTGCAATTATTACTGGAATTTTTATGATACTCTGTTTTGGACAAAGAAGTGGGGTCCCAAGTTCTCAGGCCATGAAGGACAGGAGCACACACTGATACCTTTAACCTCCAAATCCATCACAAGACAGCGTGTTTTGAATATGCTGTGTCCAGCTTTTTTCAATATATTCCCACAAGAGAGGGAAAAATAAAGAATGAATTGGAGTCCAAAGACAGGAACATGGTATGTTCAAAACTCATCTGCATTTTCACTTTGGTTTCTCTCACAAGGACAGCAGGATTAACACGCTCTGCCTTGTTTTGATTCCAGCTTTTAGCTTCCCCAGATGTTTGAAGCTGTGTGATGCAAATTTTTAAGCTATTTGTTTCTGATTGTCTGGAAGTTGTCATGTAAAAATTTAAAGCTAAAACTGAACAAAAAGTATAATTGGAAGAGAGGGTTTTGATTGTGCCAAAGGGCTCTGCTGAGGCAGTGGAAATACTCTGCCCCATGGGCTTCTGCAACTGATTTCTCCATGTGACTGAGTCAGTGACTTAAAAAGTACTTTCAAACAAATAAATGAAAATAATTAAATAGATAAATACATTATGCTTTTTAGTTTGTTTAGTGGTGAAAGATAACCCTTTATCCAACAACTTGGAACACAGCAAAACTGGCTTTTTCTAGATTCTCTGTTCCAAAAGCCTTTCTTCTGAGGCACAGAAAAAAACCCCTAAATTAACTACACAAAAAACTGCCTTTCTACCCCAACTTTGCTCTGCTAGTCTGCTGTCTAAACCTTGAGTCAAGTTGCACCTATTTCTCAGTGTTGTTTTCACTCAGAAATGTATAATTCCCCTTCATAGGCATACTGTGACTGCCCACTAATTGTTTGTGTAGCTGTTGCCACGATCCTGAGCACTTCAAGGTTAATTTTTTAAGGCAACAGTAGGAGTTTCTTTCCACTTGCAGCCTCATTTTCTGGGTACTGTTACTGATAGAGAGGAAAGTTCTAGAAGGTTAATGAACTTTAGCAAGCTATTGTGCTGACAAGCTTAAACTTATGCTCTTGAGTCTGCTTCGATGCTGCAAAATATTGGTGACTGGTATATCCTGACACACACAAAGATAAATTGGATACTAATACTCAAAAAATAGCTAGAAGTGTCAATATTGATTTCACTTGAAGTTTTCAGCTGCCATTTGAGGGAAGTCAGAAGAAGAATGTCAAATTAGCAGTATCAACTACTTTATGGTGGACTACTTTTTTTGATAAATGAAAAAGGATATTAATTACAGCCTTGTAATTACAAGTCATCTTGCTCTTGTATGGACATATCGTAGACATAAGATGCATTTAAAAATTATACACACATTGGTTTAAGGGCAATATTTGCAAATGACTCAGATATTTTCTGGCTTTAGGAACAGAAAGAGTATTGATATTTCTGAAGATGACTGCTGTTTTAATCTTAACAATTAGGAACAGAAAGGCAGCTCTTAAATATCAAGAAAACAAACACGCTATCTAATTGAAATTTTAATGTTATTTGAAAGAATGAAAGGAACTATACTATTTATACTATTTCATACAAGTCTCAAGTAAGTAATAGCATTTTAATGAAGGTATGACAAAATAAAAAGCCTTTTTTATTTTTACTAAAAATATTCAATGTCTAGACTTAAAGGATACAGAGGACAGTTGAATGGTAGGACTTAACTGTAGTCCACAAGTATGGCCATGCACAGTCTTAAATCAGTGTTCCCATGACAATGTGGCAAAATTACTAATGAACAAATTTAAGGTATCTGAATTATGATACACTGCATATCTACTTCTAGATCAGCAGATGAGACTTGCATTTGCATTCTAGATATGTAAAGATTGTCACTAAGTATATGTCACAGTCAGTGACAAATGTAAACTGAATGAGAATTTAGATTCCTAGGTTCTCTCCTTGTCTCTGTCCCCCACACATAGCGTGTCCTTGAAGTACAACTTAATGGCTTTGACTTTCAGGTTATCTTCCCTAAGGTGACTTGCACTTACTTAAACAAGTGAATATTTATTTGCTTATTTTCCAACAGAAAGTTCTAAGTTCTTTTGTTTGATGTGTGTTGGATCCAATTAAAAGTTTGTGAAATATTTTGAGCTCACTTAATGGAATTTATAAATATGAAAGGACAGCTGAAGTACTACCAAAGTATCACCAGTAGCTTGCAGAGAGAATACAATAGGAATAAACTGTAATGCAAGGGGAAAATTCTGTTTTATCACTGGTTTCTGTTTGAACAAACATTTTTATTATCCAACTGGGTCTACAAGTGCATACATGTAAGGACAGGTTTATATGGGTGTTTTCCAAGAATGGTTAAATAGGCTATGACTCATTATGGATGTGTTTACATGGAGATTTGTCAGGATGGAGATAGGAAAGACATAGCAATCATGGAAGTAGCTTTTTGTATATCAAGTGTTCCTCCTGTACTAGCCACAATTCTTTCTGGTTGGTCAAGGTTTTGAACTGGAAAGCCATATTCTGATTTGATCTTATGATACATTTTTCTAAGATTACACAATCATGAACAAAAAAAGGTAAAATAAATTGCAAAATGATTTGTGGGATAGGAACAGAAAGGAACCTTTTGTAGCTAACTGATTCAAGGGACTGAAATGAAGAACAAAATCCTGAACATTGTTCCAACGCTTTGATAACAGGGACTTTTTAACATTCTGTATACCTAAAAGTCCAGCTTGTCTTATTGGATTAAACTATTAAGTTTCTCTTCTGAAGTTTTGGGGGTTTTTAAAAGGAAAATAAACCCAAACTTAAAATATAAGTTGTTGTATATGTTCAGGCATAATTTCATTGACACAGTCTAGGTTTGTGAGCCCTCCAAAAAGATTTCTTGGCACATAAAACTTTGAAAACCAGGAGATTAATTAATCCTTAGTTGCTATTTGTAGGGGAAGTCTACATAAACTATAGGACTGAAAAGGATTATAGAGCAGAAAATTAGGGCTTGGGCCATAAAACTTTGAAAATCAGAAGATTAATTCTTCTTTAGATGTTATTTGTAAGGCACTTCTATATAAGATACAGGATTGATAAAACAGTTGTATGACAATAAATCTGCAAAGCCATAATGTGATATAATTTATATAATGCATATTACATATAGTACAAATAAAGGTGATACATTCTAATTTTTCCTTATATTTTACACAAAATATGAACACATTGTTATCACTCGCGGAGGAAGCATGTTTGATTTTTGAAAAGCAGCGCTTAAATCTGTTTATCCACCCTCTGCTGTTCGTAACACACTTAATGGTATCAGAAAATTCATTATGTTGACCAATAAAAAAGCAACATGAATGGGACAGAAAGGGCTACCTGGGTTGTGATGAATGAACTGTTAATTAGCAAACTTAAGCTAAATGAAATGCATAATGAAAAAAACCAAAGACTGAATCTCAGTCTTTATTTCCTGGTGGGAAGAGGTACCATAACATGTGAAAACATTACAGCCAAACCTCATGAAAATGCAGCTGAAGAAATAGGTAACTGTGTACAGATGGAGCCAAGCTATTTGGCCTGCACAGAAAACATGTACTTTTCCTTTTTTTAAAATAATTTCCTAAAGTTTTGAAGATACACTGCATTCAGTTGACTTAGGCAAAAAAAAGCCTCCTCCGTTTCTCCCTATGTTTAAGAAATACTAGATAAAACTAGCAGGTGATATCTCAAAAATTTTGCAACAACCTGATTCCTAGAGGCTGGACACCTCACTTGACCAAAAATCAGATCGAATACAGAGACTTCTAATACTCTTTGGATTAATCAAAAATGACATAAAAGACAGGTCTGAAGCTAGACCTCTCCTTCACAAGATAAAAAGATCTAAGGTCTTAAGGAGTATTTATTCCCAGTCTGGAATACCATAAGGTGTCTAAAATAAATATCTGCTATTTCCAGTTTTGCATTTCTCGTGCCACTTGCATATTTGCACTGAAAATCAGTATTCAGGTATTTTCTAAATCATTAATTTTTTTTTTCAGATTTAAGTTCTTACAGGAATAATTCTCAAGTCATGCCACCGTGTTCTGGACTAGTGTCTGTGCTGGTACCCATGAAGGAATGTGCAGGAGACAGTGGAAGAGAGAGGAGCAGGGAGCAGAGATCTGGCTAAGACTGGGTACTGTCACCCAATATCTGGAGTGTCAGGTCATAGTGAAAAGGCAGAATTTGAGTTTTCTCTGTGGACTGGTAAGTGATATCTAAGGAATAATTGTTGTCTCAGAAGTTGTATAGTATAAATGAGCCAATTTAGTTTTAAGATATGCACATCGCTTTTATCACTGGTTTTTATTGCCTTTACTAAAGGAATATGGTACTGGAAGTTTAAAAGAAGAAATTTTTGTAGGTCACCTATTTCATCTTTCTGGCAATTGTGAATTGCTCCCTGCAGTACATTTTCGACTTCTTTGTCATTTTCCAAATTAAAAACAGAAGTAATGTGTGTAAAAATATTAAATTAACATTTATTTGACAATAAAGTAAATTACATTTATGTGTGAATTTCTCAATTAGCCCTGCAAAGCTTCCTTGGGACCACTATGCTGTTAAATCAGTAAAGTATTTTTATGTTACATTAAAGATAGATACAATCTTGTGTTAAGGAAACAGCACTTTAATTTTGTTTTTAAGTTCAGAATTTGTGGATTTTTTTTTATATGAAAAGAGACAGTATGAGAGCACTAGAAACTTGTTTTGTTTATAAACAAAGTGGGAGTACACACAGAAGCAACTGAATATTTCTTCTAGTCCCTGACAATGTGCAGCTACAATTTTACTGGTAAATTCTTTGTAAATACAGTAACATTATCTTTTTGACAAGAGAATTTCACTTGAATTTCATGAGTTCTACACCCACTCAAGTTATTGTATAGCAAAAAGACATGAGATTTTTTTTGTCAAATCTAACCCAGCCTTTTTGGTTAAACACAGCCTTTTTGGTTTTGTATTTAATGCTCTAAAATCCACTCATGTATGAATAACTTGTAAAGTCCAAAGCTATGCTCCAGTTGAGCAGTAAGATTAATTAGCTGAGATGACATTGGATGGTCTTGATCTTCTCTGGCTACTGTCAAGAAAGACAAAGTTAAAAACTTTGAAGAGCTTATTTCCACCAAGATTCTTTGCTGAGCTAACTCTCCTGTATCTATGCCAGGATTATGAAAAAGAACCCAGGAGTAAAGAACCCAACCTTTTATAAGACTCCAGAATGGCCTCTTGTCAATAACCATATGTAGACCTTTTTGACACCTGTAGGAATACCTGGGTTGTAATTCCTTACTAATGTACCCACTAGAATGCCCTTCTTAAATAGCAATAATAAAGTGTTCATATGTGTAACAAGAGGTTTCATGTATTTAATAAAACTTCTAAACTTGATTCTAAACTTCTAAACTTGAACTGGTTGCTGTAGTTTCTGTTTATGCAGACATAACCTACAGGATATATCTGCCAACAGTCACGTTAATTCTAGAAGCAATTTCTCTGAAGAGAGCCATCAGATTTACTTATGAAAAACAATTGTGTGCTACAAGTCTCAAAAGTTAACTGAGGATGCCCTGGTAGATTGTCTGATGTATCTTGTATAACAGTATCATAACCCACCCTTCCAAGACCTACAGGATTTGTAGACCAAATTTTAAATTTTTGATACTTCTGTAGAAAATCAATTCATTGAGTAGAAGAAAAAGTTATTTGCTGTACTGCAAAAAATAACAAGACATCAACACGTGCTAAAAATATAAATGAAACAGTATTTACCCTCTGTTTAAACTTTTATCAGCAAGTCTCCAAACTTGATCATTTTTTTATTGCAGACCAGAAATATAATTGCTCCATAGATATTACCCTGAGTCCTATTAATTCCGAATCTTTGTAGAAGCCTTGGTACTTCTAAGATCTCACAAGAAGACTTTAAATACTGTTAAAACATTTCTAGTTTGCAAAGCTTAAAATACTAGCCAAGAAAAAGCATTTTAGGTATATGGTCTGAAGGATGTGAGGTTCATCAATAACTATTGTTTCCCATTTAAGGTAGAGAAACAGTCAGACCTCATTCTAAATAGAACCGGTTCATATTTTATTCCTATTACATTTTTAAGTTTGCTAAACTTCAACCTGATGATATCCTCAAAAAATCTGATCATAAACATAAAATCACAAAAGTGGTGGAACAGAGCTGTTAGATGTGACTGTTGGGCTCCCAGTGCAAGATTTTACAACACTCACTTTCCAAAGTGTCTTGTGAAATAATCCCTTGTTCCAACTCAAGTAATAGAAAAAATTAAACAGGCAATGTGTGGGCACACTGGAAAATGAGCTAAAATTATGCTATCTTTTTCTTTTTAATTAATCCTTTTTCCCAACTCATTTTTACCATATTCTAGTGACTGATAGAGCAATGAAACAGGCCAAAATCTACCTCAAAAATTGTGCATTTGTATGATTATCTTGCGGGTTTGGTAGATCCAGTGGTACAAAAGTCTCACAATGAAAACAATCTAGATTGTGTAATATCTAGGTCTGTCAGCCTACTATATCCTTGGGCTATTACTCATCCTTTCATCCTTTAAAATAAAAGAGTTGCCTTGAAGAAACTAGTGCCCTGGAAAAGTGTAAGTTCTATAACTATTCTTGAAAGTCCCTACAAAAACATCAGCAAAATTATCTATTTGCATAACCTGAGTTGTAAATCTTACAAGACATACAGCTGAAATAATTTATAGCTTGGCTTATCTAATTTTTTTCCCTTCTTAAGCCTATGATCTGCTGCAGAGTTGCACAGTCCTTCAGGAGTTTAATTTTTGATGCTGAATCAGTAAGTAATATCCTTGTGTAGTTGAAATGACGTGGCTGCCTTTATCCGAGTCATACAAATCCTTTTCAACATATACACTTATTTGCATTCCAAAAGCTAGCAGGGTGTACGTAAACATTCATTCATCAGTGGGATGTAAAGCAAAGTTGAAGAGGAACTACCTAAAGAATTCATAGGGCATTTCACTTAACCACTCAAAGGAACTTTGTATCAGCTCTCCAAGGATTATTAGAATATGGCTATGCTCTAATTTTTAACATTTTGCCGTTGTGACAAAAAAGGACTGGTATTTAAAACAATTGAATCAGTACGGTCTTTTAATGTAAAAAAACTTTGGAATATTTCCCTTCATTAACACCTAAACCTGGAGGCAGGTAAACAAACAAGAATCTATTCTGGGCATAAGCATATAAGTCCACAAGTTTTCTACTTCAGAACATAGCTCTTAGATACTTTGACACTTGGTACACACAGATGAAAAATATTCCATGTAAAAATATTCTCATTATGTTATTCAAAGTGTCCTTGAAAGGAACATTGTATTCTCTGTCTATCTTTTACTCTGCTCAATTCTACCTTCAACAGGCTTAGTAGTTTCCAGAAGTGATACTGGTATCTGAAATATACCTATAATGAAAACAACAATTAACAAGGTTAAAAATGGGCACAGCAGATGAGCTTTGCACTGCTTCTGTCTGCCCAATTTGCATAGTAAGACAAGGCAGCTCCCACAGACCCTTTGCAATTTCAAAGCTGTGGGACACTGGTGTACTAGCAAAATGTTTAACAGGCATCTTGAGGATGCCCTCTCCACACAGTAACACCCCTTAAGTAAATTACATGAGTATGACAATGTTACTCATATTCAGCTTCAACTCTTTATAGTTAACAATTTTTTTGGGAAAATAATTGAGTACATTCCATGAAAAAGATAGGTCAGAATCTGTGAACCAACAGCAGGTCTACGGGATTGTACCAGTTACTGAGTAGCGACAATTTACTCTAAGGAAATTGTGCCTGCATAGAAAAGGTTTGCTCTGTTTCAGAGTTTTGCTACATTTTCCATAAGGATTTTAAATTAAATCAGTCTGCCCAATTCTTAGCATCCAAAACATTGTAATTCCTCTAGCATTTGTTAGTATGTATTCTATAATTACCACTGTGAGGATCAGAAGAATTTGGAAGCCCTTAGAGGAGAGAAGAAATAGAGGTATAAAAGATTTTTTTAAAGCAAATAAATGAAGATTATTCCTTCAAGGCATTAAATCTAATCTTAGCTCTCTGAGTTGTCTCACTCTCATGAATTTATCTTGTAAAACAGACAATATTAATCAGTACCTGTTTTCAGCCATTAGAAAAAGAAATCACAGGGCATGATAGGGTATTTTGAGAGGGTATTGGCAATTTGGTTGGGTTCTTTTTTTTCAAGAAAGGCAGAAGTAAACTACTTTTGTAGGATGGTTTATAAAAGATTAGAAGTTAGTAATCCTTCTCTGGTCATTTAAGGTAGGTTTATCTTGACCTCCCTTGTTTAAATACTGTTTTGAGGGGGATGTTTTGGTGCAGTTTAAGGTCAGTTGGAAGGCCTTTGACATGACATAGTTAGTGTATCTACTTTATCCAGAAAAACATATATTTTTCAGTCAGCAAAAATACATCTTTTCAAGAAAAGAAAAAACAAATTCAAGAGTTAGCACCACCACCTGGGAAACCCGGGGGGACAAAAAGTGACAAGGGTCTGGTTACCTAAAAAACCCAAGAAAACTATTTGAAAAAATTTTTTAAAAAAATCCAAACCCACAACAACTCGTTTCCTGATTTTTAACTGAGTATAAAGCTTTTGTCTTGCAAAATAAAAGTAAAGTTAGGATTATATAAGTTGTCAATGTGGTAATGAACTCCTGGGCCTGATTGACTGCCCACTCTCCCCAACCCTCCCTTACTTTTACATATTCTCCAAGGTAATAAGCCTGCCACCACTTATGTTATAAAGTAGTAATTGTGCCTAATTGGTAGGGAGGTGACAGACCATTCTGGTAATGTTGTGAAACTGTAAGAAAGGAGGAGTGAGAACATTCACAGACCCAGCAGTAATTATCCACTAATTTGGCCTGTTTGTGTGGGGACAGCTCATTATAGCCCTTAAGAAACCTCAGAATAAAGAGAGAAAGTAGGTAGGAGGTAAGGTTAAATAATTAGTGTTCGGCAGATTTTTCTTTTTCTTCTTTCTTCTTCTCTTTAATTCAAAGAAGAGGATTAGGGAGGGAGAAAGGTGATGAGTGTAACAATTGGGAATGGTGTAAGTTGCCTTTTAAGTGAATTTTACATATTTGAAAGCAAGCACAAATAGTTTACAAGGCACCGTGGGAAAAAATATGTATATTTTAATAGTCCATAAGTAGGACAATACTTAACAATTTTAATTTTATGGCATTAATCTTATGCACTTCAGTTAATCTTATGCACTTCACTATTTTATAAAATCAAATTTTAGATTGAAATGGATTTTTTAACTCTTGTTTTATGTTTTTATTGACTATCCAGAAGTGTACTTCAATCCAAACTGTAATTTTTTACATTTCTATGAAGAATGTAATCCAGATTTTTCTAATCTCTATTATCTCTTCAATACAAACTAGCAAATGAACTCTGCTTGAGAGACCTCTTTAAACCTTCAGGTTTTTTTCCTTAATTCCTTCCTGTTTGAATTCCAGATACTAGTTGACATTGAATATATTTAGTTAAGTTTTATTAAAAATTACTGAAATTAGATCTATAGAACTATATTTGCTTCATTTAGCCACCATTAAAAATATTTCTTTTCTTTAAATAATTCTCATCATGGGTTAATTCTATTAGTACTTAATTAGCGCCATACATTTAAAGGGTAAATATATTTCATTTAATTCTAAAGTTTCTGTTTAGTTCCAAAATTCACACTAAATATTCAGCTTCATGTAATGTGTCTTTTTCCTCTGTCCTCTCTGCCTTGTCCATCCAATCCAGGGTTTCAAAAATCCTGCAGCCTGGATATATCCTGGTTTTGGTCTTGCTGAAAGGGGTGCAGTTGATTTGTACAGTCAGTCCAAACCTTTGCCTCTTCTCTGAAAACACTAGTTAGTACAGCAGTTAGTGCTCTGAGTTTTTGTTATTTTCTTTAAATACAGTCACCCGCTTTTCCAAACTGAGTTGCTACCTCATTCTGTATACATCACCAAACAGCCAACAGATGGTGATAATGTTAATTTTCTGTTCATAATGTAATGTCCTTCAGGAGAAGGGCTGAAGAGAAAGGGGGATTGGACAAGAACGTCCTTAACTCTTGCCAAAATATTATTTTCACAAACAGGACTGTAGAGTTTAAATACAGAACATGTCGTTGATTAATATAACCACCTATTGCTAAACAAATTGGCTTCTTTGGGGACATTGAAGGGTCCTTCACAGTAGAACTTCACTTATGTGGTGTTCTTTTTATCTTGTATTTGTAAATTGTAAATGTCTTATCTACCCTCTTGATCTATTCACTTTCTTACACACGTTGCATAAGAATCTCTCACATGTCATACATGTATAGAAGAGATTATATTTATTATAATGGAAAAATATATTTGATGCTATTATAGATTATGAGTGAGCACTGATGGGACATTCTTCTTATCCAGTTTAAGGTAAGGGAAAAATGAGAATTGAGGAATTAATAACAATAAGAGACTGACAGGGAAGGAAACTTGAAATAGAAAAAATGGAAAATGCGCTGCCATCTTTTATCTTAATACAGCTTTTGGCTTTTGATGTTTGACAACTGCCTTGAAAATTTTTCACTCTCTTTATGTATCTGTCATAACAATTGAAATCTAGTTAATCATGAAAAGTTTGTTGTAGAAACACATTGAAAAATACTTAAAAATAAATAAAGATTGGGGGCAGTAGTAATTCACAGAGGAGAGATCATAATGCCTTTCCTAGTACAGTCTACTATGTTGGCTGTATGGCTTGGTGTACACGATGGACCTGTTTTTTATCAAGAGACAGAAAGGGTGTACTGCTGCTATCAGAGTTTCACAGATTTTCTTCATCAGTTTAAGGGAAAAAAAAGAAATATGAATCTTTAGATTTCAAAGAAGATAATACACTAAAAAAAAAGCTTTCTTAAGTAAAACTAGGAAAATTCAGAATTAATAAAAATATTAATTGAATGAACTTCATTTATTTTGTGAAAATAGGAAGAAAATTTTGTGTCTTTTGCAATTCTGACATCTTTGTTCTATTTTCATTAATTTGCTAAGTTTGAGTTTACTGATCACACTACAGCCATTACTGAAGAAAAAGGGATGTGTAACTGGGCCAGAAATCAGGGTTCTGAGTATTCCTTGAAGCATCGTGAGTAAATAGCTGTCAGTAATCTACTTCTCCTGCAAATTAATGCCAACATTTCCACCCATACTACCTGGACATCTCTTCCTAACCTTTATCACATTGTGAAACTCTCATCAAAGCTGTCTATATTGAGTTCTCAACTTGAAAATAAGAAATTTTTCTTTCCAAAATAGTTTGCAAATTTCTCTTACTTTATTTGTGGCTTTTACTAATAACAGCTTATGGAGAGGAATGCTCAGAAACAGAAGAGCCAGAAATCTGCAGCAGGAAACCATAATGTTCCTTATTGAGGTCCTTGCTGTGAATGTTCCTGAAAGTCTCAAATACACAACAGAAAGAAAAGTGTTAGTGAGTTTAAAGTCCACTCCATATTCCTCAATATTTTAGTCTTCTAGTCCTCCATCTCCCCTTGTAAAAGAAAGTTCTGTTGTACCCTATGTCTACATTTCAAAGACATATTTCACTAATAAATGTGGTCCATATCGTGGAGGTTTCCGTTACCAAAACCATGGGTGAATGCTAGCATNTGCTAGTTTAACTCCTTGGCTTATATTGCCCAAAATTGATATTTGATCTCAAAAACACTGCAAGACCTTTTAAAAAGGTGTAGCATTACACACACTTCATATTCTTTTTTTTACCACTTTATTAAGTTTTTAATATACAAAGTTTTTAAGTTATCCTAGTCAAATGTCATTGACTCTCCTGTATAACCTTGATGTCCTAAGTACTCATGTTCTGAAAAGGCCTTAAATTCTCCAAACCACATTGCATCAATGTAAACTATAATATTAACAGATTGGTTTATAAAGCTGAATTATTATGATCCGTCACACCAAATGCATTTCACTAGACAGATCAGGACATTAGGCTGAAAGAAGACTTAGAACAAACACAAAAAAGGTCAGCTCATTGACATTTCTGCATTTTGAATTTTCTCCAATAAATGGGTGAGGAAAATTTGGCTTACAATAAAAATATTTTTATTAATAAATTAATCACCAAAAGGTATTGATAGATGTTCCCTTTTCTTTCAAAAACCCCAAACATTTCAAAATCCTTTTAAAAGAAATTCAAACAAAACAAAAATTATATTTTTGGTATTTTTCAGCACAAACAACCTGATGATTAACAGAAAGGTTTTTAGAAATCTAATATTAACACTTACAAACAATGCTGCTTCATGTAAGCAACCACAGCAATAGATAAATTACGGGACCTGGAAAATTTCTGAAGAAAATATGTACACCTGTAGTGTCCTAGGAAATTAACTTCATCCAAATAGTAGACACAGTTATTGGGAAGATTCTTGCAAAGTAAGGGGAGAAAAACAATCCTTTCAAGCAGTTGAAGAATGTGTTCATGAAGTGTGAGAAATGTACCAGTTGTAAGGCATTTGAAAGGATTGAGCTAGAAAACAGGAAAGTGGGACATGCTGAAGGAGGCAATGAGCACAATACAGAATTTAGTGATAGCAAATATTTATTAGTTTTTAAGTAGATTAGGAAATAGCAAGCAAATAGTCTACACCAGATGAAACTGATAGATTTACTTACAATTTACAGAAACAACCAATAAAGGTTTATGTTGACAGGAAAACCTAAATACTGTATTCCTATCATGTGGCAAGGAATTAAATTTTCCTTTCAAGAATAACGTAGAAAGCAGATGTGAAAGCAGATACCAAACAATATATTTTCATAGAAAAACAATTTAACTTGCATTCAGTTTTGTAAGTCTTACAAAATCAGGAAAAAATAAGCATATGGAAAAAACCCTAACATTTTACTAACATTTGAGGATGGATAAATCTTGTACTTTAAACACCCCTAAACCTTTTGAGCTCATACTGTTCCTAAGGAAAAAAGAATGGAATGCCTAACATGAGACAAGGACAAAATTAATGAGACACTGAAAGAGAGTAGCATGTCAACCAACATGGGTTTATGAAGAGTAGATCTTGTTAAACTAATATTCTTACAATGTTTCATATTTCAAGGGGTTTTTGTTAAAATATACTTAATATCTTTGGGCCTGTTACGGAGTAATCCTCCAGACTACAGGAATAAAATATTATGAATCAAACACAGAATATAATTGTGGTTCACTTATCAGAACTTGATTTACTGCTGAATATTAAAAAGCAACTTTGAATACAACTTTTTTCCAAATATGTTTTCATTGAAGCTCAGGTATTAGTAATTAGTCTAATGCTATTCAATATTGTATTGATGAAAATATGAGATGATTAACCATAGACTTTACTGATGACACAAAGCCTGGGAAAGCAATAAATAGGGAAAACAACAGATGATGGGATCCATTTATGGGTTTTGTATATCTTCTTATATTCAGTTTTGTATACTGTTTATATGGGGCTGCTTTCAGCCTTATACTTGCTCTGATCAACAGATCACTTCTTATATAGGAAAACATAGCTTTTCAGAAAAATTCTAATTTTTCAGAGTGTTGTCTGGGTATCTAATATTTCTGGGTATCTTCTGGGTCCCAAGCCACTGTAACTACACTGGTATTATTGCTTTCAGAAAAAAGT
The DNA here is from genome assembly GCA_013399915.1 of Illadopsis cleaveri. Classification (NCBI taxonomy): domain Eukaryota; kingdom Metazoa; phylum Chordata; class Aves; order Passeriformes; family Timaliidae; genus Illadopsis; species Illadopsis cleaveri. The sequence goes on from VXBB01010677.1 coordinate 148,133, forward strand.
AAAGGGTAGAGATGAGGAAAACCCCAGATCCTCAGGATTTCATTTGCAATCTTTTCCCATAATAAGTCTTTGCCAGATTTTGTTAACAATTTTTTTGTTTCTAAGACTTGGTCTTCCTATAGATTAAAGTAGGAGCCCCCCTGTGTAATGACTTCACTTAGATATTTTAATTTTATATCTCATTACTGTCCACATCCTTATTCCAAACATAGAGAGTGTCCATATCTTGAAGGAGTGTTTCCTGGCTATGAAATAAGAAATTGCTCTATCTGAAGTATTTAAGATATTTTGAAGAGCTCTTCTAAAATTTGTTACAACAACATTTAGTCTTGTTAGAATATTCTTGCTGCTTCAATATGTATTGCAAGAACTAAATTACAGCAGTGTTGTATATACCAATATAACTTTTTTTTTTTTAATTAAAGTGAAATTACAACAGGCTGGTCAGAAGAAAAGTGCTACTTAAGCAGAAATACGTATAGGGAGACTAAATCATCCTTCACATTTATTATTCATGTTGAATAGTAAATTATTCTATTATCAATTTGTATTCTATTTATATTCTAAAAGACCACCGATGGGAGTAAAAGAACAGTTACAGGAAGTGGTTCCTACCATTTCCTGTGGTCTTTTCTTTATCCACATCTTTTCTTTATCCTGATTTAATTCAGGGGGAAAATCAAGTCAGTTATTATATTGTATCTTAAATCCACTTTTATAATTTTTTTGGCCTAGATACAAACTTGCTCTAGTTCCAGTGAAATCAATTAACAATGATTTTGTCCAACTTTAATAAAGGCAGGAGGTCATGTTGCTGAAAAGATATATCTGTCAGAATCTGTTTATACCGCTGTACCTTAAGAAGTAAACCAAAATAAGATGTTGCAATTGGCAGGTCTGCTATATAGCAGACCTATAATAGACTCATCTAGACCCAAACACTGAAGGCCCTTCTCTTTAAATGGGAAGGTCACCTGTGTAATTTCAGACATATAATGATCTCTTAATCTGCCCCTAGACTTGGATATGGCCTATGGTTTACTGATTTAAAATTAAACTAGTGCATCAAAAAACCCTTCATGTCCTGAAGAACTTATCTGAGGCAGGCTACATGGTAAAAAGTACCTTAAGACCACATTGAAATAAACTTTCTAAAATTCTAAATTTCACTGAAAGCACTGAAAGTTGCCTTGTAGAGATGACATTTCTCTCTTGCTGTCACACTGCTATACAAGATACTGCTATAAATTCTGAGTCAGAGGCACATCTTCCAACAGGGAACTGCAAGCATGTGAATAATCCAAGTAGAAATAATTACTATAAGTACATCTCTAAGTAGCACAAATCTTTAAATGCCTTGATTAATCAGATGTTGGTTTTCCTTTCTCAAGATGGAAAAACAGGACCCATCTAAAACTACTGATAATGTAAAATTTTTGTCTTTACTTCACTGGAATTTGAACTGGGATTCAACACAGTAGAATACTGATTATGAAAGTTACTTTTTTGCAACCTTAAAATAAGTGTTTGGGATATATATGATGTGGGATTTATGAAGGATCAGCAAAAAAAGAAAAGGCATATTTTTTCAATATTTTCATTTTATATTGGTACTTGATAAGAGTCACCCAGCAAGGGGAATAAATCCATATTGTTCCAGCTCTGACTTTTAATTTGTTTTTTAACTTCTAAATTTTAATGATAATGGCAAATACTTACGGGTTTCCTAAATCAGGCATTAACAGGGTACATAGCACTTCAGATCCATCTCAACTAATCCTAAATGTCTAACTGGGGCACTGAAATTAAGTGGAAGGAGTCTTACGTTGTCTCTGCATCTCAAGGGCTGAAACATTCAAAACTTAGGTGAATTTAATCTGGAAGTTTTCACTTTTATATGTTGACTACATAAGAGACTGAGGTCAGTAAAACTCCTGTTGTAGGCTCTTCAGTTGTAATCTGAGGCTAGGTAGGACGAGTCTGGACCTATTTATTGTACTCTCTTGCTGGAGTGGCATGCACAAGGAAAATGGGAATGCTATAAAATATTCATTTATAGATATAATGCAAATACAGTTTGAACTCTTGTGTTAAGAAAATGATGGCATGAATACTTAGGATCTCTCAGCATCCCTTGTTGCCTTATCAATGCTTCTGACCTGAGCCAGCTTTGCCTTGCACTGCTTACCTTATCCCTAAGTCCCACAGAGCTACAGCTTAGTACCTTATTCTTCTGCCTG